>CM039665.1:23398277-23980777 GCA_022405105.1 Aristolochia contorta
ACACACACACCAACGCTCTTCCACACACTCAAACACACCAACGCCGAGCCCACCTTGATATATAGACTAACAGTCGGGCGCACAAAGACACACACCAACGATCGGGCGCGCACACACACACACACCAACGCAAGCGCACCTACACCCCCACGCAAGCGCACTAAAACCCCAACACTCTCACACGTGAACGCTCACAGAACACACCAATGCTTACGCACACACCCACACCAACACTCTCTCTCTCTCTCTCACATACACAACTGCTCACACACACACACATCAATGCTAACATACACACACACCAATGATCCCACACACACACCTAAGCTCATCCACACAGTCAACCACACAAACGCTCACGCAGACACACACACCAACGCTCGTGTGCACAAACACACACACTCCAACGCATCTGCACACTTACGCGAGACTCCAACGCTTATCGCACATGAACGCTCACGCAAATACACCAATGCACACACCCACACACACCAACACTCTCTCTCACACACACATATACCAACGCTCACACACACACACAAAAGGTCACACATACACACAAACGCTCGTGCACACACACACACCAACGCTCTTCCACACACTCAAACACACCAACGCAGAGCCAACCATGATATATAGACTAACAGTCCGGCGCACAAAGACACACACCATCGGTCGGGCGCGCACTCACACACACACCAACGCAAGCGCACCTACACCCCAACGCAAGCGCACTAAAACCCCAACACTCTCACACTTGAACACTCACGGAAACACACCAATGCGCACACACACACACCAACACACTCTCTCTCTCTCACATACACAACTGTTCACACACACACACATCAATGCTAACACACACACACACACAAATGCTCACACACACATACCAATGCTCACACACACACCAAAGCTCACACACACACCAATGCTCACCCACACACACACCAACACTCACACACACACACACACCAATGCACACACACACAGGCAAACCAATGCTCACACACACACACACCAATGCTCACACACACACACCAACGCTCACCCTCACACCAACACTCACACACACATACACACACACACTCACCAACGCTCTCACTCTCTCTCTTTCTCACACACACACACACCAACTCTCACACATATACACACCAACGCTCACACACATACACACACACACACATCCGCTCACACAAACACGCACACACTCACCAATGCTCGTGCACACACAGAGACAAACCAATGCTCGTGCACACACAAAGGACGCACTAACCTCGTGACACACACACACCCATAGCCACCAACGCTCGTACACACACACATACGCACACAGTCACAGCGATACTCGTGCACACTCACACACAGCAAGACTTTCGTACACACACTCACCAACACTAGTGCGCGTGCACTTACCCACACACGAACGCTCGTGCACGCACACAAACACTCGCGAACACCCAAAAACACTCGTGGACACACACACCAATGCTCATCCACACACTCAACCACACAAACGCTCACGCAGACACACACACCAACGCTCGGGTGCACAAACACACACACTCCAACGTACCCACACTTACGCAGACCCCAACGCTATCGCACATGAACGCTCACGCAAATACACCAATGCACACACCCACACACACCAACACTCTCTCTCACACACACATATACCAACGCTCACACACACACACACAAAAGATCACACATACACACAAATGCTCGTGCACACACACACACCAACGCTCTTCCACACACTCAAACACACCAACGCCGAGCCCACCTTGATATATAGACTAACAGTCGGGCGCACAAAGACACACACCAACGGTCGGGCGCGCACTCACACACACACCAACGCAAGCGCCCCTACACCCCAACGCTAGCGCACTAAAACGCCAACACTCTCACACATGAACGCTCACAGAAACACACCAATGCGCACACACACACACCAACACACTCTCTCTCTCTCACATACACAACTGCTCACACACACACACATCCATGCTAACACACACACACACACCAATGCTCACACACACATACCAATGCTCAACCACACTTACCAATGCTCACACACACACCAAAGCTCACACACACACCAATGCTCACCCACACACACACCAACACTCACACACACACACACACACGAATGCACACACACACATGCAAACCAATGCTCACACACACACACACCAATGCTCACACACACACACCAACGCTCACCCTCACACCAACACTCACACACACATACACACACACACTCACCAACGCTCTCACTCTCTCTCTTTCTCACACACACACACACCAACTCTCACACACATACACTCCAACGCTCATACACATACACACACGCACACATCCGCTCACACAAACACGCACACACTCACCAATGCTCATGCACACACAGAGACAAACCAATGCTCGTGCACACACAGTGACGTACCAACTCTCGCATACACACACCCATAACCACCAACGCTCGTACACACACACATACGCACACAGTCACAGCGATACTCGTGCACACTCACACACGGCAAGACTTATGTACACACACACTCACTCAACACTAGTGCGCGTACACTTACCCACACACGAACACCGTGCACGCACACAAACACCTCGCATGTAACACACAAAACACTTTCGTGGACACACACACCAATGCTCATCCACACAGTCAACCACACAAACGCCACGCACACACACACACAACGCCTGGTGCACAAACACACACACTCCAACGTACTCCGCACTTACGCAGACCCCAACGCTATCGCACATGAACGCTCACGCAAATACACCAATGCACACACCCACACACACCAACACTCTCTCTCACACACACATATACCAACGCTCACACACACACACAAAGGTCACACATACACACAAACGCTGCGTGCACACACACACACCAACGCTCTTCCACACACTCAAACACACCAACGCCGAGCCCACCTTGATATAGAGACTAACAGTCGGGCGCACAAAGACACACACCAACGGTCGGGCGCGCACTCACACACACACCAACGCAAGCGCACCTACACCCCAACGCAAGCGCACTAAAACCCCAACACTCCCACACATGAACGCTCACGGAAACACACCAATGCGCACACACACCCACCAACACACTCTCTCACTCTCACATACACAACTGCTCACACACACACACATCAATGCTAACACACACACACATACCAATGCTCACACACACATACCAATGCTCACACACACACCAAAGCTCACAAACACACCAATGCTCACCCACACACAGACCAAAACTCACACACACACACACACGAATGAACACACACACAGGCAAACCAATGCTCACACACACACACACCAATGCTCACACACACACACCAACGCTCTCCCTCACACCAACAGTCGCACACACACACACACACACACACACCAACGCTCTCACTCTCTCTTTCTCACACACACACACACCAACTCTCACACACACACACACCAACGCTCACACACATACACACACACACACATCCGCTCACACAAACACGCACACACTCACCAATGCTCGTGCACACACAGAAACAGACCAATGCTCGTGCACACACAGTGACGTACCAACTCTCGCATACACACACACCCATAACCACCAACGCTCATACACACACACATACGCACACAGTCACAGCGATACTCGTGCACACTCACACACAGCAAGACTTGCGTACACACACACTCACCAACACTAGTGCGCGTGCACATACCCACACACGAACGCTCGTGCACGCACACAAACACTCGCGAACACACAAAAACACTCGTGGACACACACACCAATGCTCATCCACAAGTCAACCACACAAACGCTCACGCAGACACACACACCAATGCTCGGGTGCACAAACACACACACTCCAACGTACCCGCACTTACGCAGACCCCAACGCTATCGCACATGAACGCTCACGCAAATACACCAATGCACACACCCACACACACCAACACTCTCTCTCACACACACATATACCAACGCTCACACACACACACAAAAGGTCACACATACACACAAACGCTCGTGCACACACACACACCAACGCTCTTCCACACACTCAAACACACCAACGCCGAGCCCACCTTGATATATAGACTAACAGTCGGGCGCACAAAGACACACACCAACGGTCAGGCGCGCACTCACACACACACCAACGCAAGCGCACCTACACCCCAACGCAAGCGCACTAAAACCCCAACACTCTCACACATGAACGCTCACAGAAACACACCAATGCTCACACACACACACCAACACACTCTCTCTCTCTCACATACACAACTGCTCACACACACACACATCAATGCTAACACACACACACACACCAATGCTCACACACACATACCAATGCTCACACACACACCAAAGCTCACACACACACCAATGCTCACCCACACACACACCAACACTCACACACACACACATACGAATGCACACACACACATGCAAACCAATGCTCACACACACACACACCAATGCTCACACACACACACCAACGCTCACCCTCACACCAACACTCACACACACACACACACACACACTCACCAACGCTCTCACTCTCTCTCTTTCTCACACACACACACACCAACTCTCACACACATACACACACACACTTATCCGCTCACACAAACACGCACACACTCACTAATGCTCGTGCACACACAGAGACAAACCAATGCTCGTGCACACACAGTGACGTACCGACTCTCGCATACACACACACCCATAACCACCAACGCTCGTACACACACACATACGCACACAGTCACAGCGATACCCGTGCTCACTCACACACAGCAAGACTTGCGTACACACACACTCACCAATACTAGTGCGCATGCACATACCCACACACGAACGCTCGTGCACGCACACAAACACTCGCGAACACACAAAAACACTCGTGGACACACACAAACGCTCGTGCTCACACACACACACACCAATGCTCATCCACACAGTCAACCACACAAACGCTCACGCAGACACACACACCAATGCTCGGGCGCACAAACACACACACTCCAACGTACCCGCACTTACGCACACCTCAACGCTATCACACATGAACGCTCACGCAAATACACCAATGCACACACCCACACACACCAACACTCTCTCTCACACACACATATACCAACGCTCACACACACACACATACAAGGTCACACATACACACAAACGCTCGTGCACACACACACACCAACGCTCTTCCACACACTCAAACACACCAACGCCGAGCCCACCTTGATATATAGACTAACAGTCGGGCGCACAAAGATACACACCAACGGTCGGGCGCGCACTCACACACACACCAACGCAAGCGCACCTACACCCCAACGCAAGCGCACTAAAACCCCAACACTCTCACACATGAACGCTCACAGAAACACACCAATGCGCACACACACACACCAACACACTCTCTCTGTCTCACATACACAACTGCTCACACGCTCACACACCAATGCTCACACACATACACACTCACTAATGCTCGTGCACACACAGAGACAAACCAATGCTCGTGCACACACAGTGACGTACCAACTCTCGCATACACACACTCCCATAACCAGCAACGCTCGTACACACACACATACGCACACTGTCACAGCGATACTCGTGCACACTCACACACAGCAAGACTTGCGTACACACACACTCACCAATGCTAGTGTGCATGCACTTACCCACACACGAACGCTCGTGCACGCACACAAACACTCGCGAACACACAAAAACACTCGTGGACACACACAAACGCTCGTGCTCATACACACACACCAATGCTCATCCACACAGTCAACCACACAAACGGTCACGCAGACACACACACCAATGCTCGGGCGCACAAACACACACACTCCAACGTACCCGCACTTACGCACACCCCAACGCTATCACACATGAACGCACACGCAAATACACCAATGCAGACACCCACACACACCAACACTCTCTCTCACACACACATATACCAACGCTCACACACACACACACAAAAGGTCACACATACACACAAACGCTCGTGCACACACACACACCAACGCTCTTCCACACACTCAAACACACCAACGCCGAGCCCACCTTGATATATAGACTAGTAGTCGGGCGCACAAAGACACACACCAACGGTCGGGCGCGCACACACACACACACCAACGCAAGCGCACCTACACCCCCACGCAAGCGCACTAAAACCCCAACACTCTCACACATGAACGCTCACAGAAACACACCAATGCTCACACACACACCCACACCAACACACTCTCTCTCTCTCACATACACAACTGCTCACACACACACACATCAATGCTAACATACACACACACCAATGCTCACACACACATACTAATGCTCACACACACACCAACTCTCACACACACACCAATGCTCACCCACACACACACACACACACACTACATACGAACGCTCACTTACATACACGCACATCACGCACACATACACTCACATTACACACACACACACACTCATACACACACACACACACTCATACACTCACACGCTCACACTGACACGCACACACACAAAAGCGCATACACACACATCAACAGTCCTACACACACACAGCAACTCTCACACACACACACGCTCACACACCAACGCTCACGCACTCACACACCAACACTCGCACACCAACGCTCAGGCAGACACACTCACACACACATTCCAACCCTTACACACACACCAATGCTCACCTACACACCTACTCTCACACGCACAAAACGCTCACACATACATACACATACTACACTTCCACACACAATCGCACAAAACGCTCACTCACACACGCACACACCAGGGTCACACACAAACTTCGCTCAAACACACAACACACACACAAGCAACGTTTACGAACACACACAATGGTGACAAATACACACCCCAACGATCTCAATGGCACACCAACACTAACGCAAACACACCAACACTCACACACTCACACGCTCACGCACTCACACACTAACGCACAGACACATACCCACACACACTATCTCTCTCACACACACATACCAATGGACACATACACCAACACTGACACACACACCAACGCTCACATACACCAACTCTCACACACACACCAATGCTCACACACACACAGAAAACGCTCATACACACACAAATACTATGCTCACACACACAAACACTACGGTCACACACACAAAGACTAGGGTCACACACACACCAAACGCTCCTACGCAGTAGCACTCACACACACACCACTCTCTCACTTACACACACAAACACTCACACCAACACACTCACCAACATACACACCAACACACACACCAACACACACAACAACACTCTCGCTCTCTCTCTCTCTCTCTCACACACACACACACACACACACACACACACACACACACACACACACACACACTCCAACACTCACACACCGACGCTCACACACCGACGCTCACACACCAATGCTCACACATACACACACCAACACAGACACACACACACCAACATACACTCACACACAAACACTCACACACACACACACACACCGAAGCTCAGGCACACACACACACCCCGAAGCTCAGACACGCACACAGTGAAGCGCGCACACACACACATACACACACACACGAACACTCTTCCTCACACATAACCACACCAACACTTTCCCGCACACTGACACATACACCGTTGCTCGCCCACACACTAGAAACAAATACACACTCACACATGCACACACCTAGGTCACACACACACACACCATGATCAAACACACAACGCTCACACACACAGAACTTACACACAAGCCACACTAGCGAACACACACAATGCTCTCAAATACACCGTCAACGCTCACACTCACACCCCAATGCTCTCTCTCACATGCATCAACGCTCACGCACACACACCAACGCTGAAATACACACAAGCACGTGCACTCAAACACCAATGCTCAGACATTCACCCACACACATTCTCTCACACACACATACCAACGCACACATACACCTCCGCTCACACACACACACACACACCAACGCTCTCGCTCTCTCTCTCTCTCTCACTCACACACACCAACCCTCACAGACAAACACACTTACACTACTGCTCACACAAACACACACACACACACACACCAATGCTTGTACTCACACAGAGACAGACCAACGTTCGTGAGCACACAGAGACATACCAACTCTTTTATGCACAAACACCCACACCCACCAACGCTCCCACACAAACACACACATGCACACAGTCACAGCGACTCTCATGGACACTCACACACACAGCAACACTGGCGCACACACACACTGACCAATGCAAGTCCGCGTGCACAGACACACACACCAACGTTCGCGCACACACACACTCACCAATGCTCATCCACGCACTCAACCACACCAACGCTCCCGCACACACTAACGCATACACCAACACTCGCGCACACACCAACATACACACACCAACGCTCGGGCGCACACACACACACACACCAACGGTCGCACACTTACACACACCCCAACACTCTCATACACATTAAAGCTTTCAAAAACACACCAATGCACACACACACACTCACACCAACACTTCTCTCACACACACATACACCAACGCTCACACACACAAAACGCTCACACATTGTCACACACACTTGGCGTGTGTACACACTAGCACAAAACACTCACTTACACATGCACAAAACACGGTCACACACAAACCTCTCTCAAACACACAACGCTTACACACACACACCACTGCTCACACAAACATACACACACACACCAACAATCATGCACACACGGAGACGTACCAACGCTCGATAGCACACACACCCACTCCCACCAACGCCCACACACACACACACATAGCAACACTCGTGCAGACACACACACACAGCAACACTCACGCACACTCAGACACTCACCAACGCTAGTGAGAGAGCACACACCCACACCAACACTCGCGAGCACACAAACGTTCGCACACACTCACCACCCCAACACTTTTCCACACCCTCGACCACACCAACACTCGCGCAGACACTAACACATACACCATTGCTAAGGCACTTACACACACCCCATCCCTCTCAACCACATGAACGCTCACACAAACACACCGATTCTCACACACACACACACCAACACACACTCTCACACACCAACCAACGCCCACACTCACGCTAACTAATAATCACGCACACACACACACCAATGTTCACACACACACACCAACGGTCACACACACACCAACGCTCTCTCTCTCTCACATACCAACACTCACACACACACACACCAAAACTCTCACACATACACAAGCACACACCAATACTCACACACACATGCAAACCAATGCTCACACACACACACCAATGCCCACACACACACACTCCAGCGTTCACACACCAACACTCGCATACCAACACTCAGGCACACACACACTGAGAGATACACACACACGCAAAATTCTCACACATAGACACACACACTTCACGTGCGCAGACACTCGCACAAAACATTCACTTACACACGAACACACAACGGTAAGAAACAAACTACGCTCAAACACACAACGCTCACACACACAAGAAACGCTCACGAACATACACAATGCTCACAAACACACACCCAACTCTCATGCACACATCCCAACGCACACACACACACACCAATGCTCATGCACACACCAACTCTCATGCACACACACCAACGCTCATGCACACACACCAATGCTCACACACACATGCGAACACATACTCACATCCCAACACTCAGAAACACACCCACACACACACTCACACACACATACCAAACCACACATACACCAACGCTGACACACACACATACCAATGCACACAGACACCGACGCTCACACACACACACACACAAACACTGCGCTCACACTCACACAAACACTACACTCACACATACACAAAACGATCCTACACAGTCACTGTCACATACACGATGCTAACACATACACACACACAATCACACACCCCAACGCTCTGTCTCACACACACACACACCAATACTATCTCTCTCTCACACACACACAAACACAAACACACACACGCCAACGCTCACACACAGACACACAGACACAATCCAACACTCACGAACCAACGCTCACACACCAAAGCTCATAGACACACGCACCAACGCTCATAGTCACACGCACCAACCTTCACAGACACACTCACCAAAGCAACCACACACCCACACACCACCACCACCAATGCTGACACACACATGCCAATGCTCACAAACATACCCAACATGTGAATGCTCACACACAAGCATACAGATGCCATTAATCACAAGCACACACACACACACACTCACACACACATGAACCACCGCTTGCAAAAACACATACACATCAACGCTCGAGCACACAGACACACCAAAGCTCGCGCACATACACACACTTTCTAATGCTTTTCCACAAACACAACCACACCAATGCTCATGCACACACTGACGCATACACCAATGCTCGCGCACACACGCACACACACACCAATGCTCTGCCGTTCACACATACACAACAACACTCACACTCTTACACACACACCAATGTTCTCACACACACGAACTCTCACTCAAACACCCCAACGCTCCACCCACACAACCACTCACGCACACACACAGAAACATTGACACTCACACAAACACACACCCCAATGCTGACACACACACAAATACTCAACACACACACAAACGCTCGTGCACACTCAGACACACACACTAATGCTCTTCCACACACTCAACCTCACCAACGCTCACGCACACACTGACACATACACTAACACTCGTGCACACTCCCACACACACACACACCAACGCTCGGCCGCACGCACACAGACCAACGCTCACGAAGTTACACACACCCCAACGCTCTCATACACATGAAGGCTCACACAAACACACCGATGGTCACACACACACACCCCAACACTCTCACACACACACACAAACCTGAACGCTCCCACAAACACACAGCAATGTTCATACACACAATCCGATGCTCACACACATACCAACGCTCACACACACACAAACTCTCTCACACACACACCAACGCTCACCCACACACACTCACATCCCAATGTCACATACACACACACTTCACACACACATACACTCAAATCACACACACACACACACTCACACACTCACATGAACACACACCAATGCTTTAACAGACACACAAAGCTCACACACACACACCAATGCACACACAAACACACACCAATGCTCACACACACACACACACCCCGATGCTCTAACACACACACGAACTTACACACACCCACCAACGCTCAGACACACACCCACACACACACACACTCCCTCACACAAACATAACAATGCACACATACACCAATGCTCACACACACAGCAACACTCACACACACACAAAACGCTCACACACTCACAAACACTACGCTCACACACATAGAAAACTCTCCTACACAGTCACAGTCACACACACACATGCTCACGGATACTACACATCATTGCTCTCTCTCTCTCTCTCTCACACACACACACACACAGACCAACACTCACACATACACACAACACACACACACTCCAACACTCGCACACCCACACAACAACAATGCACACCGACACAATAGCACACACACCCACTCACTAACGCTCACACACACACACCAAACGCTCACACACACACACCAAACGCTCACACACACACACCAAACGCTCACACACACACACACCAAATGCTCACACACACACACCACACTCAGACACTCACCATGCTCATGCACAATGCTCACGCACACATAACACATGCTGTCCACGGTCACACAAACACAAAACTCGCACACACAACGCTCACGCGCACACACCCATGCTCGTACACACACACACACACAAACGCCCGTGCACACACACACACAAACGCTCTTCCACTCACTCAACTACACCAATGCTCCCGCACACATTCAAACGCACAGCAACAATCTTGCACACTCTCACACACACACACCAACGCTGGGGCGCACACACACACCAACGCTGGGGCGCACACACACACACCAACGTTCGCGAAGTTACACACACCAACGTTCGCAAGGTTACACACACCCCAACCCCTCACACACATGAACGCTCACACCAACACACCACTGGTCACACACACACACACCCCAACACTCTTTCCAACACACACATACACCAACGCTCGAATACACACACACAGCATTGTTCACACACCCACACCTATGCTCACTCACACATACCAACACTCACACACAAACAAACGCTCTCACTCACATACCAACTCTCACACACACATCAATGCTCACCCACACAAACGTACACACACTCACATACCAACGCTCACATACACACACACATCACACACACACACTCACATCACACACACACCCATACTCACACACTCACACACACACACCAATGCTCACACACACACACCAATGCTCACACACACACACACCAATGCTCAGACACACTCACAACAGCGCTCACACACACACCCACGCTCACACACCAACACTCACACACTCACACACCAGCGTTCACACACGAACACTCTCACACCAACACTCAGTTACACACACACCAACACTCGAACACACACATACACATGACTCACTCATACCAACGCTTACACACACACCTAAGATCACACACTCAATACGCTCACACACTGAAGCACACACAAAATGCTCACACACTGACACACACACTACGCTTGCGAACACTAACACAAAATACTCACTCACACACGCACACACCTCAGTCACACACTCCACTCTCAAACACACAACGTTCACACACACACAACGCCCACACAAGCAACGCTCACGAACACACACAATGCTCACAAACACACACCAAACGTTTACACACACACCCCCCGATGGTCTTACATACACACGCACATGCATTCACCCACCAACGCTCAGACACACACCCACACACACACTCTCACACACACACATACCAATGCACACATACACTAACCCTCAAACACACACCAACACTGACACACACACAAAACGCTCACGGACACGTAAACACAACGTTCACACACAGAGACCAACACATACACACACACACAAACACACACACACCTTGAAGCTCTCAGACACACACACACTCACCAACCCTAGAGCGCAAGCACACACCAAAGCGCACACAGACCCAAACTCACGAAAGATCTTCCTCACACAGAACCACACCAACACTGTCAGACACACTGACACATATACCAATGCTGTTGCACACCCAAGAACAAAATACTCACACACACACGCACACATCACGGTCACACACACACCAAGCTCAAACACGCAATGCTCACACACACACAACAGACACACAATCAACGCTCACGAACACAGACAATGCTCACAAACACACCCTCAACGCTCACACACACACCCCAACGCTCTCTGACATACACACCAACGCTCGCGCACACACACCAATGCTCACACACATACACGCACTCGCACTCACACACCAATGCTCAGACACACACCCACACGCACTCTCTAACACACAAACATACCAATGCACACATATAGCACAGCTCACACACACCAATGCTCACACACACACACACACACACACACACAAACGCTCTGGCTCTGTCTCTCTCACATACACACACACCAATGCTCACACACAAACACACACACACAACTGCTCACACAAACACACACATACACCAATGCTCGTTCATACAAAAAGGGACTAACGCACTTGCACACACAGAGACGTACCAACGCTCGCTTGGACACACAACCACACCCACTGACGCTCTCTTGGACACACACCCACACCCACCAACGCTCGTATACACACACACACACGCCCACAGTCACAGCAACAGTCATGCTCACACAAACACACACATACACTCGCCTACACACACCCTCACCAAGGCTAGTGCATGAGCTCAGACACACACCGACATTCGCGTACGCACAAACGCTCACGCACATACACAAACGCTCTCGCTCACACACACACCCCAACGCTCTTCCACACACTCAACCACACCAACGTTCGCACACACGCTGACACATTCACCAACACTCACGCACACATCCACTCACACACATCAACTCTCTGGCGTACAAACACACACACCCAATGCTCGCGAACATACACACACCCCAATGCTCTGATACACAGGAACACTCACTTAAACACGCTATTGCTCACATACAGACACACACCAACACTCTCTCTCACACACACATACACCAACGCTCACACACAAACCAACGCTCTAACTCATATAAAAACGCTCACACACACTCCAACACTGACCCACACACACGTACACACACTGACATACTAACACTCACATACACACACACTCATCACACACACATACTCGCTCATTACACAAACACACACACTCATACACTCACACACTCACACCCTCACACCCACAAGCACACACACCAACGCATTCACAGACACAAAGCTCATACTCACAGACCCACATGCACACACACCAACACTTTCACAGACACACAAAGCTCACACACACACACCAACGCTCACAAACGCACACAACAATGATTACACATACACCCACACGATCACACACTCACACTCCTGCGTTCACTCACCAACACTCGCACACCAATGCTCACGCACACACACACACAATAACACACTCATACCAACGCTTACACACACACCAAACCTCACACACAGAAAACACTCACACTCAGACACACACACTACACATGCGCACACATTTGCACTAAATGCTCACCCACACACTCACACACTACGGTCACACACACAGAACGCTCAAACACACAACGCTCACGCACACACAACACAGGGACACCACGGACACACAAACAAAACACTCACACGCACACAACGCTCACGCGCACACACAATGCTCACAAAGAACCCAACGATAACACATTCACCCCCACGCTGTCACACACACACGAACACACGCACACACACCAATGCTCTCTGACATACACATGAATACGTACTCACACACCACCTCTCACAAAGTCACTCACATAACAACACTCACATAGACACTCACACGCACACATACCAACGTACACAAACCAATGCTCACACACACACACACACAAACCGCATTCACAGACCCACAAAGCTCACACGCACACAACAATGCTCACACATTCACTGAACAACGCTCACACACACACAAACACGCTCACACACCAACGCATTCACAGACACACAAAGCTCATACTCACAGACCCACATGCACACACACAAACGCTTTCACAGACACACAAAGCTCAAACACACACCAACGTTCACAAACACATACAACAATGATTACACATACACACACACACGCTCACACACTCACAGTCCTGCGTTCACTCACCAACACTCGCACACCAACGCTCACGAACACACACACTAACACACACACACAGTGACACACTCATACCAACGCTTACACACACAACAAACCTCACCCACACAGCAACGCTCACACACAGAAAATGCTCACACTCAGACACACACACTACGCATGCGAACACATTTGCACTAAATGCTCATTCACACACGCACACACCACGGTCACTCACACAGCACGCTCAAACACACAACACAGGGACATCACAGTCACACAAACAAAACACTCGCACACACACAACGCTCACACGCACACACAATGCTCACAAAGAACCCAACGCTAACACATACACTCCAACGCTCTCACACACACACGAACACACGCGCACACACCAATGCTCTCTGACATACACATGCATACGTACTCATACACCACCGCTCATATAGTCAGTCACATACCAACGCTCACATAGACACTCACACACACACATACCAACGCCACAAACCAATGCTGACACACACCAACTCTCACACACACACACACAAACCGCATTCACAGACCCACAATGCTCACACACACACAAAAATGCTCACACATTCATAGAACAATGCTCACACACACACAAACACGGTCACACACCAACGCTCACGCACTCACACACCAGCGTTCACACACGAACACTCTCACACCAACACTCAGGTAAACACACACCAACACTCGCACACACACACACACACACATACGACACACTCATACCAAAGCTTACACACACATCTAAGGTCACACACTCAAGACGGTCAAACACTGACACACACACAAAACGCTCACTCACACTTGCACACACCACGGTCACACACACACAAAGCCCACAAAAGCAACACTCATAAACACACACATTGCTCACAAACACACCCAACGTTCACAAACACACCCCGATGCTCTTACACACACACGCACATGCACTCACCCACCAACACTCAGACACACACCCACACACACTCTCACACACACACATACATACCAATGCACACATACACCAACGCTCACACACACATCAACGCCCATACACACAAAACGCTGACACACACACACAAACACTACGCTCACACACACAGAAAATGCTCCTACGCAGTCACATTCACAGGCACGCCACGCACACTGATACACACAGACAAATACACACACCAATGCTCTCTCTCTCTATCTCTCTCACACACACACAGACCAACGCTCTCACACATACACACAACACACACACTCCAACACTCGAATACCCACACAACACACATACTCCAACACTCAAACACCCACACAACAACAATGCACACCCACATAATAGCACACACACCCACTAACCAACGCTCACACACACACACACACACACACTACGCGCACGCGCACACTCGCACAAAATGCTCACACACACTCACACACCTTACTCACACACTCACCATTCTCAAACAGAACGCTCACGCACACACAACACACGCACACCTCGGTCACACGAACACAACACTCGCACACACACGACACTCGCACACCCAACGCTACACACGCACACACCCACACTCACACACACACTCAAACGCTCTTGCACACACTGACACACACTAACGCTCTTCCACACGCTCAACCACACCCACGCTCATGATCACACAGACACATACACCTACACTCGTTCACACTCCCACCCACACACCGTGCTCAGACACAACGCTCACACACAAACAACACACGCACACCACAATCACAATAACAGAACACTCTCACACACAACGCTCACGCCCACACACAATGCTCTCTAACAACCAAATGCTCACACATACACCCCCATGCTCTCACACACACACCAACACTCACGCACACACACCAATGCTTTCTCACACACACATGCATACGTACTCACACACCAACGCTCACATTGACACTCACACACCAACGTTCACATTGTCACTCACACACCAACGCTCACATTGACACTCACCCACACTCATATACCAACGCGCACACACCAGTGCTCGCACACACCAACGCTCACACACACACATACCAACGCAGACACACACCAATGCTCACATACACCAACGCTCAAACACACAACGCTAACACACACACAACACACACACAATGCTCACATACACAAACCCAACGCTCACCCACATCCCAAAGCTCTCTCACACAAACCAATGGTCACGCAAACACACCAACTCTCACTCACAGTCATGCACACACACTCACACAACAATGCTCAGACACACACACTTGTTCACACAAACACACACTCACACATATGTCAACACACACATACACAAATGCTCACACACAGACCAACTCTCCACACACACAAAACACTCATACACACACCCACACCCTCGCTAGCACACACCCACACCCACCAATGCTCACACACATACACACACACACACACAGCAACACTTGTGCACACCCACACACACACAGCAACACTCTCGCACACTGACACACTCTCCAACGCTACTACGCGAGCACACTCACACACCAACACTCGCACACACACACAAACGCTCGCACACACACACAAACGCTCGCATACACACACACCCCAACACTGTTCCACACACACCCCAACGCTCTTCCACACACACAACCACACCATCACTCGCACACACAATGAAACATACACCAATACCAAGCCACTTTTGCACACCCCAATGCTCTCAAACACATAAACTCTCACACAAACACACCGATGCTCAGACACACACACACAAACACACTCTCTCACACACACCAACGCTCACACACACGCAAACCAAAGTACACACACACACTGCAATGTTCACACACTCATACCAACGCTCGCACACACACCAACGCTCTCTCACACATACCAACACTCACACACACACACACACCAACACTCTCTCTCTCACACACACACACACACACCAAGACTCTCTCTCTCACACACACACCAACATTCTCTCACACACACACACACAACACTCTCTCTCACACACACACACACCAACGCTCACACACACACACTCAAACCAATGCTCACACACACACACACCAATGCTCACACACTCATACCAACGCTCACACACACACCAAGTCTCTCACTCACATACCAACGCTCACACACACTCAACCGCTCACCCACAAACACGCACACACACACACACACCACCGCTGACATACACACACACTCACACACTCTCACACACTCACACTCACACTCACACACACATACACCAATGCTTTCACAGAGACACAAAGCTCTCACAGACACACAAAGCTCACACAGATACACCAACGCTCACACACACATAGACGCTCACACACCAATACTCACACAGTTACACACCAGCGTTCACATACCAACACTCGCATAACAAGGCTCAGGCACACACAGACACATAGTGACACACTCACACACACAAAACTCTCACACACAGACACACACTATGCGTACGCATACACTCGCACAAAACACTCACTTCCACACGCACACACCAACCCACAGATACACACACCAACCCTCAGATACACACACCAACAATCACACACACACACCAACGCCCACACACACACACACACACCCCAACAGTCACACACACATGCCAATGCTCACAAACACACGCAGACACACACATGCTTCTGCCATTGCTCACAAACACACACACACTCACACACACACACCACTGCTCAAACAAACACGCACACATACCGATGCTCGTGCACACACGAAGACGTACAAACGCTTGCTAACACACACATCCACACCCACCAACGCTCACACACAAACACACACACACACACGGCAAGACTTGTGCACACCCAAACACACACACAGCAACGCTCTCGCACACTGACACACTCTCCAACGCTAGTACGCCAGCACACTCACACACCAACGCTCGCGCACACACACAAACGCTCGCACACACACACACAAACGCTCACATACACACACAGCCCAATGCTCACACACCAATGCTCACACACTTACACACCAGCGTTCACACACCAACACTCGCATACCAAAACTCAGGCACAAACAAACACATAGTGACCCACTCACACACACAAAACTCTCTCTCTCACACACACACTATGCGTGTGCACACACTCGCAGAAAACACTCACTTCCACATGCACACACCACGGTCACACACACTCCACGCTCAACCACACAACACTCACTCACACTCAACACACACACAAGCAACGCTCACGCACACTCCAAAGCTCATACACACGACGCTCACACATACACACACACAATCACACACACCAACGCTCTGTCTCACACACACACACACACATACCAACACTTTCTCTCTCTCACACACACACACACCAACGCTCACACACATACACACACATACACACAAACACACTCACTCCAACACTCACATACCAACGCTCACTCACCAACGCTCACAGACACACGCACCAACACTACCACACAGCCACACCAACGCTCACACCCACACCAACGCTCACACACACACCAATGCTGACACACACATGTCAATGCTCATAAACACACCCACATATGCCAATGCTCACACACAAACATACAGATGTCATTGATCACAAACACACACACACACACTCACACAAACGCACCACCGCTCGCACAAACACACACATCAACGCTCGGGCACATACACACACACCAATGCTCGCGCACACACACACTTGCCAATGCTCTTCCACTCACACAACCACACCAATGGTCATGCACACACTGACGCATACACCAATGCTCACGCACACATGCATGCACACACCAACGCTCGGGTGTACATGCACAGACAACAACGTTTGCACAATTACACACTCTCCAACGCTCTCACGCACATGAATGCTCACACAAACACACCAACTCTCCCACACACACATAAACGCACGTACCCACACACATTCACCGACGCTCAAACACACACACACTGTTGAATGTACTAACCAGTATTTTAAAAACCGAACCGGTGATCGAACCGGTGGAGTTTCCGATTCTGGTTCAACTGGTGGTTCAACCGATATGAGTTGTATCTCATTAAAACATACATAACAAGATTTCAATATACAAAAAACAAGTTTAAAAAACAAAAAATATTAAAATACTAAAAAAGCAAGTAGACCAATTCAACCGGACGGTCCAATTTCCGATTCGGTGGTTGAACTGCTAAAACTGGCCTGTCAACCGGCTTTTTGACCATTTATGGGTCTTTGAGCAAACCGAACAGTTCAAAGCCCCGGTTCCGGTTGAACTCGGTCAAACCGACCGGTTCGGTTCGATTTTTAAAACACTGCTACAAACCCTAAATATTTTTTTTTGCAAAAAATGAATAATATTTTAATTGTTTTTTATTTCTATTTTATATTATATCAGTAAAAAATTAAAAAATTATTTTAATGCTCTTTTACTCCTCACTAGAACTTTGTATTAATTTCTCATATTCTTGACTAAAATTAGCTATTTCTCTCACTATTGGTGTAAGCAAAGGAATAATGTGGAGAGAATTTTTATCACTAAACTCTCCAAATTAGTAATGGTTCTAGGTAACAACGAAAGGAGTTTAGCCAGGCCTTTCCTCTCATGGTTCCACAAATATAAAGGAATGCTCTAATGTGTGTATTAGGATCTTCCTTGTCAGACCCATGAAAAGAAGGTGAAAGATACAACGCTTTGGAGTAGACTTCAAAATAATGTTTACTAATTCCGTACACAAATACTTTTCTATGCAAACTAGATTGTGCTCACAGATCCTTTATTTCCAAGGCAGTCCAATTAAAGCAGTGGACTAACATAGTACTTGTTCTCTAATTGGATTCATCTTATTTGGATTTGTTTTTTACAAACTTGAAATATTTACTTAAAATAAGAGTATGATTCCTGATTCATGAAAATATTTCTAAAAATGATAGAGTAAAATATATTCTTTTTTTACATATAAAATGTGATAAAGTAGTTATATGTACGTCCATGAGGACAGATTCTAGCGTGGACACAAACTCTGAGATGAGTCTCATGATAACTATTATTATGAGAAGCTGTGGTTGTGTTTGTGTGTATATGTTTCCGTCTCCGTCTCGGTCTGTCTCCGTCTCCGTCTCGGTCTGTCTCCGTCTCCGTCTCGGTCTGTCTCTGCCTCGGTCTGTCTCCTTTTCAGGCTCCACCTCTGTCTCTGTGTCTCCTTTTCAGGCTCCACCTCAGTCTCTGTGTGTCATGAGTGTTATACATATACATATAGGAAAGTACAGAAGGCGGAACGAATTTAATACAAATGTACCTGAATATGGGGTTTAAGCTCTGTTCTTGCTACATTATTACAGCATGTTGGAGGTGTTAGAAGGTAGAATCTTTTGCTGATGTTTCTTTTTCTAGTTAAGCTCAAGTTGGGTTGCCTTCGTGAGTTACTTTAGTTTTGCAACTGTGTCAAGTATTGTACTCTTCTATCTGCCGGATCATTTGAAAGAAGAGATACTATGTAAGTTGGGAAAGAGAGAGAAGGTGCAGAGTTTATATGATGATTAACTATTAATGATGATTATTCCACTCAAATAAACAAGGTTCAATATTATAAATAAAGATAAAAAAATAGCATCTTATATAGTAAGGAGAACGGTACTCTGCCACTCTATTTCTCTTTGGCTCCTTGTCACTCTGTTAAAATTGAATTATGAGACTAAATTCTAGTTAAATAACTTTCCTTCGTCCACTCCAGATTATGCTACAGAGTTCGAACACAGAGGCCTATAAATACTCACAAGTCCTGATCTACCTTCGCCTCATCGGAAAATTTTGCAATTTAATACATCTTCGGCGCTTCTCCAGCTAAATTCGAGCAGCAACTCATCGAAAGCCCTCAAATTTAGTACTCGTAAGATCTTATTCAAGCAGTGTCAGAGATGTCGATCATTCCGAGCTTCTTCGGCCAACGAAGCAACAACACCTTCGACGGCTTCCCCTTCGGCTCTTCCCTGACCTACTCCTTCCCTCGCCCCTCTGATCTCTCCAACCAGGTCTCCACCTTCGCCGGCGCCCGGATCAATTGGAAGGAAACGCCGGAGGCCCACGTCTTCAAAGCCAACCTCCCGGGTCTGAAGAAGGAAGAGGTAAAAGTCCAGGTGAAAGACAGGAAGGTGCTCCAGATCAGCGGCGAGACAAATAGGGAAGCGGAGGAGAAGAACGATAAGTGGCACCGCGTCGAGAGAAGCAGCGGCAAATTCGTGCGCCGGTTCTGGTTGCCGAAAAATGCGAAGGTGGAGCAGGTGAAGGCGGCGATGGAGAACGGGGTGCTGACCGTCACCGTTCCCAAAGAGGTGACCCTGAAGCCTGAGGTGAAAGCCATTAAAATCTCCGGCTGATCAGGGGATTCGCTGAAACAGAGGAATAATAATAAGATTTACCGATTGTGATTACCGTGAAATATGTGATCTGAAATTAGTTTTTTTTTCTGTGTTTTGCAACCTGAAAGTGTGATGTATCTGTAGATTTCTGAAAATGTCGAGTTACTTGATTTCGTGAATTTTCAAGATCTTTTTTATGCTGCATCCACTTCCAAACCTCTCCAGATCCTACCGATGGTCACAAATTGTTTTATAATATACATTAAATAAGCATCTATAATTTTACTATTTGTAACTAATAAATACAAATTAAGTGCATATTATCTTTGGTGTTTCACCCCATACGATTTGGATACTCTTATAACCAATATTTAAACCTAATTGATTTTTCTATGATCATCATTAATATGCTTTTATATAAATAATGTAATTATGTGTAATTCATATATTTTAATTTTAAAAGTTAAAAGTCCTTTTTTCTTATAATCTCATTTTAAACTGCCCAACATCTACTAAATAAGATAAATGTTAAGCAAATAATGTACTAGTTTATCTCTTTTTTAAACCAAAGCTTGAGAGGAAGCTCTAAGTTCAAATAAATGTTGAGTTGAAATAAATGTTTTAAAAGGGAAAGAGTCATCAAATTGGTAAATAAGTCAATTTGGCCAAACTTGGTTAGACTGTTAGAAAGATTTTAGTATTAATATTTTGCTAAAATCCCACCTCTTGCAATTTCGGTTTATAATGCGATGTGGACCCAATTAGAGGGGATCGATTCGAGGTTGAACCAGACCACCTGGCAGGCTGGTCCAATGATTTAGAAGAAAACTGGTTCTAACCTTTGTAAAACTTGGAATAATCTCCGGTATTTATTCAACCCGGTTGAACTGGCCGGTCAGGTCGGGTTTTTAAAACACTGGTTCAGACAACAAAAACAAGAGATAGAGGAGATGGAGAAGAGAGGGAGAGGGAGGGAGAGGAGGAGGGGAGAGGAGAGGGGGGAGGAGGGAGGAGGAGGGGAGGAGGAGGGGAGGAGAGGGGAGGGAGGGAGGAGAGGGAGGGAGGGGAGAGGGAGGGGAGGGAGGGGAGGAGGGAGGGAGAGGGGAGGAGGGGAGGGAGGGAGGGAGGGGGAGGGGGAGGGAGGGAGGGAGGGAGGAGGAGGAGGGGAGGGAGGAGAGGGAGGGAGAGGAGGGAGGGAGGGGGAGGAGGGGGAGGAGAGGAGGGAGAGGGAGGAGGGAGGAGGGGAGGGGAGAGGGGAGGGGAGGGAGGGGAGGGGAGGGAGGGAGGGGAGGGGAGGAGGGAGGGGAGAGGGAGGAGGAGAGGGAGAGGGGAGAGGGAGAGGAGAGGGAGGGGAGGGAGGAGGGAGGAGGGAGAGGGGAGGGGAGGGAGGAGGGGAGGGAGGGGAGGGGAGGGGAGGGGAGGAGGGAGGGGAGGAGGAGGGAGGGGAGGGAGGGAGGGGAGGGAGGGAGGGGGAGGGGAGGGGAGGAGGGGGGAGGAGGGAGGGAGGGAGGAGGGAGGAGGAGGGGAGGGGGGGAGGAGGAGGGAGGGGAGGAGGAGGGGAGGAGGAGGAGGAGGGGAGGAGGAGGGAGGGGAGGAGGGGAGGGAGGAGGAGGGAGGAGGGAGGAGGGAGGAGGAGGGAGAGGAGGAGAGGAGGAGGAGGAGGAGGGAGGAGGGAGGGGGAGGAGAGAGGAGGGAGAGGAGGGGAGGGAGGGGAGGGAGGGGAGGGGGGAGGGAGAGGAGGGAGGAGGAGGAGGAGGGAGGGGAGGAGGGAGGAGAGGGAGGGAGGGGAGGGAGGGGAGGGGAGGAGGAGGGAGGAGGGGGGGAGGGAGGGGAGGGGAGGAGGGAGGGAGGGAGGGGGGGAGGGGAGGGAGGGGAGGGGAGGAGGGAGGAGGGGACATGACAGAGGAGGAGGAGGGACATGGGGCGAGGAGGGAGGACATGGAGGGAGGAGAGAGGAGAGGACATGGAGGGAGGGAGAGAGGAAGGGGAGGCGAGGGAGAGGAAGAGGACATGGAAGGAGAGAGAGGAGAGTCATGAGCAAGGAGGAGAAAGAGAGAGGAGGCGAGAGAGGAAGAGGAAGCAGCCACGCTGCTGCTCAAGAACAGACGCACATAGAGGCATCTAGGTTTCCCTAGTGAGTCTCGATTGGGGTATAACTATTCTGAGATAGGATCCTAATGACCATGTGTGGTTAAAAGGCTTTCATGCATTTATTTGATCCTTAGTGCATGATGGCACAACACTCGAAAAGAAAACTGATGATTTTGTGTGGGTTTATGTGTTGTACTTAGGCAGCATATATTCCCATAAACGTTTCATAATGGTGGTTGCTGTTTGGGAATCTGCCGTTCCATCCAAGAGGGTGTCATCCGAATAGTGAAGATTACAGATATTCGGCATATGTTTAACAGGTTTCCAGGGTGTAATTTTTTAAAAGATAATACATTCCTCTAGCTTAGCTAAGTGTAGTTTTGTGGCTATTATGAATAGGGTGTGAGAGATAGGGTCTCCCTATCGGATTCCACACCTTGGTGAAACAGACTCAGTATGGGACCCATTTATTAAAAGGGGGTGAGAGGGGAGTGAGACGGAGAGGGAGAGGAGAGGAAGTGGTAGAGGGAGGGAGAGTCAAGAGCGAGAGGAGAGAGGAAGAGGACATGGAGGCTAGGAGAGAGGAACAGGAGATGGAGGCGAGGAGACAAGGAGAGGACATGGAGGAGAGGAGAAAGGGAGAAGACATGGAGGCGAGGAGAGAGGGAGAGGACAAGGAGGATAGGAGAGAGAAGGAAGAAAGAGAAAGAAATGGAGACGAGAGAGGGAGAGGAAAGGGAGAGGAGAGGAAAGGGAGAGGAAGGAGGAGTGGAAGGGGAGAGGCAAGAGTGAAGAGAGGGAGAGGAGGAGAGGTAGAAGATACGATAAAAAGATGGCAAGAACAAGGAGAGGAAAAGGTGAAGAGAGGGCAAGCAAAGTGAGAGGAGGGAGAAAAGAGGAAATTTTGAGGAGAGGAAGAAGTGAGAGAAAAAGCAAGGAGAAAAGAACTAGAAGATAGGCTAAAAAGGGGGAGAGAAGAGCGAAACGAAATGCAAAAAGAGGTAGAGGAGAGCGAGAAGACATGGCATTTTCATCAAGGCTATTCAGCAGATCCGGCGTGAATGAGGCAGCATGATCGCGCTTAACTATCGTGTTACAATTTCGTTACCCCATTCATGCAGCCGCAAGGGAGCAGTCGAGTGCGCCTCAAGTACCAACGCACATAGAGGCATCTAGGTTCGAGCCGGACCACATAGTGCAACTTAGTGAAATAGGACATGGAGGCGAGGAGAGAGGGACAGGACATGGAGGCAAGGAGAGAGGGACAGGACATGGAGGCGAGGAGAAAGGGAGAGGACATGGAGGCAAGGAGAGAGGGAGAGGACATGGAGTCAAGGAAAGAGGGAGAGGACATGGAGGCGAGGAGAGAGGGAGAGGACATGGAGGCGAGGAAAGAGGGAGAGGGCATGGAGGCGACGAGAGAGTGAGAGGACATGGAAGCGACGAGAGAGGGAGTGGACATGGAGGCGATGAGAGAGGGAGAAGACATGGAGGTGTAGACATGAAGGTGAGGAGAGAGGGTGCGGACATGGAAGCGAGGAGAGAGGGGGAGGACTTGGAGGCAAGGAGAGAGGGAGAGGACATGGAGGCGAGGAGAGAGGGAGAGGACATGGAGGCGAGGAGAGAGGGAGAGGAAATGGAGGATAGGAGAGATAAAGAAGAAAGGGAGAAGAAATGAAGACGAGAGAGGGAGAGGATAGGGAGAGGAAAGGAGAGGGAGCGGAAGGGGGAGAGGCAAGAGTGAAGAGAGGGAGAGGAGGAGAGGTAGAAGAGACGACAAGAAGATGGCAAGAACAAGGAGAGGAAAAGGAGAAGAAAGGGCAAGCAAAGTGAGAGGAGGGACAAAAGAGGAAAATTCGGGAAGAGGAAGAAGAGAGAGCAAAGACAAGGAGAAAAGAACTAGAAGACAAGCTAAAAAGGGGGAGAGGAGAGCGAGAAGAAATACAAAAAGGGGTAGAGGAGAGCGAGAAGACATGGCATTTGCATCGAGGCTATTCAGCAGATCCGGCATGCATGAGGTAGCATGATCGCGCTTAACTATCAGGTTACAATTCCGTTACCCCATTCATGCAGCCGCAAGGGAGCAGTCGGCTGCGCCTCAAGTACCGACATACATAGAGGCATCTAGGTTCTAGACAGACCGCATAGTGCAACTTAGTGAAAGAGGAGCATACTTATAGCAGGTCCCACGAGCCAACAATGATATGGTGGATGGCATGACAGCTAACATGGCACATGAGGTGGCGCATGTGGTGGCATTTTATGGGGCATATGAGGTGGCTTGCATGAGTTGGCAAATAACAAGGACCACGTTCTTAATAGGTGGCAAAGTTTAGTTGAACATTGAATTCAGAATAAGGCAATTCAAATGGGTTTGAATTAGCTTGATTCTAGGAGGTTTTCTTTAAGATTCCGGATAATAAAGAATATTGTCCTCCTAAATTTTGTATAAGTTCTTGCCATTTGATTTTTAAGTAGTTTTAACGCTTAGAACAGAGTGTTCCTACGTTAACTCTTAACTAGGAGGTTGACCAACAACCAGAGGAAATTTATAGGCAAAGCCAAATGCTGCAAAGGATCAAGTTTGGGCCTTAGTCAATTCGGCGGTGTGACAACCGGTATCAGAGTGAATGTCAATCAAATGTCAATATTAGAAACTGAGGTCGCTCCAACCAAAGGTAAGGAGAGAATGACTAAATCTGAACTTCGAGTTTCATCTATTGGGGTTAGAATGGACAAGGTGCTAGCAAGTTGTTCCGAATTGGAAAAACAAGTATGAGGAAACCTAAGTTTTGGGAACGAGAGTCCAAAAGTTGTTCAAGTTTTGGAGGAAAACATCAATAGTGCCATGGTGGTTTTTTGGGCAAATCTAGACGACCTTTGGAACGAAATGGGCGATTACAGACGAGACTTGCCTTGCTTGGATGTGTTGTATCATATGGAGGTGGAAGCACGAACGCAGCAGCAACAAAGATCAAAGCGTCTGACTCAAAGATTTTTAACGGAGTAAGAGATCCCAAGATCATTGTCAATTTCTTGTGGCAAGTAGAGCAATACTTCTTGGCCTCTAAACTCACTGACGAGGCACAAAAGGTAAGCATTGCTTTTATGTTCCTTGTCGATGATGATATGCTCTTGTGGATGAGAAGGGCTGCAGATGGGGAATTGGGCACCTCGACCGTAAAGACATGGGAGGATCTCAAGAAAGAATTGAAGTCACAATTCTTCCCGAAGCATGTTGATTACTAGGCTCAAAAGAACTTGAGTGTCTTCAAACAAGAAGGAGAACATTATGATAAAGACTTCCCAAAAGTGAAAGTGTTGAAACCTCTTTTAGGAGTAGGAGATGGAAAGCAAAATGGGGGAGAGCTGTGCATGGGTTCCGAGGTTTTATTCAATTCGGTACTCACTAGTGGCGAGAAGATTTCTACTCAACCAGTAAGGCCTAAACGAAAACTATTTCTTTTTAATTTATTTTTGAATGGTAGTAAGAAGAAGTAATAGTAGACACCAGCGCGACTCGTAACTTTAACTCAGAGGAGGAGGAGGAGGAGAGATGCCTCCAATTGAAGTTACAACCGGACAACAACTTGATGAATAGTATAAATTCAGTCGCCTAGGTAGTGGTTGGTGTTGCTAAAAGCTTTCATGTTACCTTGAGTAGGTGGGTAGGAAGTCTTGTTTTTACTATTGTTTCAATTGATGATTTACATGAAACATTGGGGATGAATTTTATAAACAATTGTAAGGCATTTGTAATGTCTTATTTGGGGTTTGTGGAAATTTTTTGATGGGGGTAGGCCTTGTACACATTTGGAATCACAAATGAAAGATGTAAAACGAAAGAATGTAATGTTAACTGTCCTGCAGCTTAAATTTGGTCTTAACCAAAGGGATCATACCTATGTTGCACCTCTAGTGGAAGACAAAGAAGCAGACTCATTTTTAGTACCAAACGAAGTTGTTGAAGTTCTGAAATTGTTCAAAGGTGTCATGCCTAAGGAGTTGTGGTTGCAACTTTCCCCTAGAAGAGGTGTTGATCATTGCATAGAGTTGGAACCGGGCACAAAACCGTAACCAAAAGCACCATAATACCATATAGCTCCTAAGAAGTTGGAGGAGCTGAACAATCATTTGGGAGAGTTGTTGGACGTTGAGTTCTTTCGGTAGTTTGGTTGAGAGAGGTAACAAACAAAACTCGTTCGTATTTTATTGTTACAATATTCCGTTAAAGTCGATGATCAATTTCAACGGATTCAGGCATCTTACCCAAATCATAAGTTCTCGATAATCTGGCATGAAATAGATCCTACGCTTTTGGTATTTTGCTCCAAGATGTTTCGTATATAGAATTTATGGCATTTCCATTTAGACTAATTTTAACAAGCGATATCTGTAGGATTATCATTATCAGATGATTGGGATTTTTGAATATTTTATTCATATGGTGTTTGGATAAAAATACTTTGATACAATATTTGTGGTTCTTGGTTTTGGTTAATTTTGTGACTCTCTATACTAATCGGCACTGTTGCTGCAAGTTAGCCTTTTGGCCCACTGGATTTTGTCGTTGTCCAATGACAGCACGCCTAACATAATAGGCGCTGACCTCTCTGACCATTGCCGCACTAATATGTGGCAGCACCAGCAGCTGGAAAGCAACAAACAGAACAAAAAGGAAACAAAGAACCCCATCGTATTAGGTGGCATGCTGACTGTTCTATTGTGGTCGCTGGCTAAAAACATGACCAAGAGGATAGGACAGAAAAACTAGGGTTTCACCTCAATTAATATTTCAATTGGCAATCACCGTTCTTATGTTGGTGGCATTGCATTAATAAGGATTAAATATTTCATTGGTTTCGATGGAAGGACTTAATAATATTTGTACATACCATTTATTTGGAATCACATTTTTTAGTGTCCACTTGTTCCAAAGCGATGCAATACAACCAACTTTTGACTCATTTCATATTTTTAGCATTGTGGAAGAAGCAAAAGGTTTTTCTTTGCAGTGAATATGCTAAGTGAAAGATTAAATTCATTTCATATTTCCATTTGGTATTCTCATCGCATCACAGTCTATCCATGATAATCAACGAAATGGGCTAAAATGGATTCAGTTTCTATTCATTCACTCAATATTCCTGGGAACAATTTCCATTGCAGCTATAAATACCCCTACAATGAACTTAAGCTTATACACATCCCACAACAACAAATGAAGACCACTGTTGTTGTAGTCACTTTCCTGGCTTTCAACTCATTCTTGTGCATCAAATTGTCGATGCAGGTAAGTCAATGTTTTATCTATTTATTTATTATATAAAGTATAATATTTTGATCAATTTTTAAATTTTTATTTTTATTTGCTCAAGTCGAGTAGAACCTAAAGAAGAGTCAATCAAAGTGTTTTGTCCCACTGCTTGTGGACTAGGTTGCATAGAAAAGACGGACAAAAAATGTTGTTATTGTGATTGCAACATTGGAGTTAAGGACCATTTGTCTTGCCCAACTGGTTGCCTACCTAACTACATCATAAGTCACAATGAAAAATGGCAATATTGTGATTGTTAGGGTGATATAAAAATGGAACATCAATAATATGTATCTGATGTCCACATATTTAAATAATCAATAAAAGAACTTTACCATATCATTTTTCGAGTGTTTGGTTTAAGATTTTATTAGTAGAAAAATTATCGTATTGCATTGATTTTTAAATAAAAATAAAAATGTATATAAAAGACTTTATTGAAGAATGGGTTCGAAGGATACACGCACTAGGAAATGCAACTTGGGGGATATCCTAATTTAATTCATATTTATGAAGCATGAATTTTAAAATGATATGGAAACATGTGGTTGTTGTTGATAGGCAAGTACTTGAAGCTATGGGTGGGGCATGACGTTTTGATAGTACTTGAAGGATATACCATGTTACAAAGATGGGATTAGATTTTGGAATATAATACTTTTTTTCTTTTTTCTATTTTATAATATTCTCTTTGTGAGTGTCAATTTCTTTCTCTTTTGTTATTATTCTACATCGCACAATTAAGCAAACAGTCCCATGACACTTCCGAAAAATTTGAACACATTGTAATATATAGAATCAACTGACTTTTAAACCATGTTACAAAATATTGACAAATTATTTAACTTAAATTTAGTTTTTCTCTTTATAATATATCATAAAAAATTTTAAAAAATGTTTTTTATAATTATCTGTTACTCTCATTATAATTTTAAGTGGAATGAAAGTTCAATCAAGAAAAAATATTTCAACTTTTACATCAAATCAAGTTATCAAATGTTCTCCAAAATTTATTGTTTGAATATTTTCTAAACCAAAGAATAATACAAAATTTGTATTATCCTCAATTGGAAAGTTGGCAAACATTTTAAGCATATATTTGATTGTTAAATTATTAGAAGATATATTTTTAGTAAAAAATTACAACTGAATTACAATTATATTTAAATTTTTTATTTAATCTTTCTAATATTATATTTTTTGTAGTTCTTTGATTTTTCAGTTCATTTCATTCTTTTTTATTGGCTTCTTCTTCTTTTTTTCGATTGAACAACTTTTTCTCTCTTTTTAGCTATCTAGACAAAAGCTAATGTCAATTATTGGGCAGCAGTTAAAATGCAAAATGGTTGTCATCAATTAAGATGTGAATAAAGTAGGGATGAGGATACCCTAATCTTTCTCCAATCTGAACTTTCGTTTATTTCCATTGTTTTCTTTGCATTGAGATGTCTTAGGTAGAGAAAAATAATTGTGTTTCTCTCTTGATAGCAAGACACAATAAATATGATTTTATTCATTTGGGTTTTTATTGCAGCAGGATTCAGTAGTGTGAAAAGATGTTTGACACGGTTATTTGATACAGAATGATTTGTTCCTTTGGATTTTCTAGTAAATGAGATAACTCCTCATTGTGTTGTCACTTGATTGATTGGTACATATAGGTACTAGTTGAGCAAATTGTATAACTCTAATTTAAAGAAGATACACTTGACAAAGAGGTGCTAAGGGAGAACTCTCTCTTTGTTAAGAGGGATAAATGTTTCTTCGGGTTGGAGGAAGTGTCCTTCCTTGGACAATGGATTGGCGGACAAGGATTTGGCTAGATGAGAAAAAGGTTGGTGTCATTTCCGAGTGGATTGAACCAACAAAAGTTGGGTACTTGAGAAGTTTCGTCGGCCTAGTGAACTAATATAGATGATTCACTAGATGATTTTCAGCAATTGTTGCAACATTCATAGATCTTTTGAAGAAGCAGCAACATTGGCATTGGACAAACAAATGTCAAACTCCAATCGAGAAATTGAAGCAAGAAGTGATAGAAGAGCTTGTTTTCAAGCTAGTTGACTTCAACAAACCATTTGAGGTAAACACAAATGCATTTAACTTTGCTAGTGGAGGTGTTCTTCAGAAAGATGGACATCCAATTGCATTCAAAAGTCGGAAGCTAAATGAAACCGATAATTAGCAGTACATTGCTCAAGAGATGGAAATGGCCGCTATTGTGCATTGCCTGCGTATTTGGAGACACTACTTTTTGGGATCCAAATTCGTTGTGAAGATGGATAGCATTGCCTCAAGCTACTTCTTAATACAAAAGTAGTTGAGCCTGAAGTAAGCGCCATGGCACGACTTCCTGACATAATTTGATTTTGAGCTCTAGTACAAGTCCGGGTAAACCAACAATGTGGCTAATGCACTCAACTCCAAAACAAACTTAGCAAGTGTTGCCATTATGACACAGGTCAGTACTTAAATACTTGATTGAATCCAAATGGGACTATGAAATGATGCCACAACGCATCGTGGAAACAATGATACTTGGAGACCACGGGGTTTTTGGATCTGCAACGAACTGCGATACACAAAAGGAAGGCGCCTATATGTGCTGAAACATGAGGGCTTGTGCAAGGAGCTCATGTTTGAGTTCCATGACACTTTGTAGGCTAGACATTTTGGCCAAAAGAGAACTACTGCACTTTTGTCTAAGCATTATTATTAGTTTAAACTTGATGTTGATGTTGAGGAATATATGTGCACTTGTTTGGTGTGCCAATAAGATAAAGTAGAGAGGAAAAGGCATAGTGGCATGTTTGATCCTCTCCATATTCCCTAGTGTCCATGGGAGTTCGTGAGCATGGACTACATCTCGGGCCAAATACGACCTGAAGGCTTTGGGTCTTGGTGGTTGTAGACATGTCTTCTAAGTACAAGATGTTTATAGTCGTTTCAAATGATTGTACAACAGAGGAGGCATTCAAAGCATTTTTGTCAAATGTGGTAAAACTTTTAGGTGCCATAGACCATTATAAGTGATCAGAACCCAAGATTTAAGGGTAAGTTTTAGCGTGAACTTTTTTAAGGTGCTTGGAACTACTCTCAATTTTTCAACTAGTTTTCATCCGCAAACGGACAGCCAAATGGAACGGATTAATATATTGTTAGAGGAGTACTTTAGGCACTTCGTCACTGCCAATAAAAAGAATTAGCCTGAACTTCTTGATGTGGCTCAATTCTCTTATAACATACAAATGAGTGAAGCAATGAGACCCCTTTAAAATCGCCACAGGCCAGCAACCTTCGATACTAGCAAGTTTCATCCCACAAAAGTCAAATAAGTGTATAGTAGCCCACCAATTGATAAAGCATTGAAAAGAAATGACAGAACTAGCCTGATCTTACTTACACAAAGCTAGGAAGTGCATGAAGAATTTTGCTGATTTGAAGCCGCGGGACATTGAGTTTAAGATGAGGCCAGAGCAATTCATATCGTTGAAGACCTAGAAAAAAGGTTTAAGAAAGAGGTACGAAAGACCCTTTCCCATAATTAAAATAATTGGGAAGCTTGCACACAAAGTGCAGCTACCAAAAAGGTTGAGTATCCACAATGTGTTTCGTATATGTAATATCAAACCTTATTTTTCTTATTCGGAACCCCAATGATTTGTAATGCCAAGAGCACCCTTTGATGTATCTAAACCTTTCAATAAGAAAGTAGACTTTGTAATCACTCATTGGGATGAATGCCAAAGTCGTAAACCACACACCACTGAATACTTGGTCAAGTGGAAAGGGGAACCAAAAAACAAGGCTACCTGGCATAAGGCCTCAATACTTTCGCAGTTCGAAGAAGAGATTGCAGCATGTATATCAGGGGTGCATGCAGACGAGGACGTCTGCCTTACAATGGTGGGAGCATGATATGGGGCACGACTTGCCTATGCCAACAAGCACAACATCTATGGAGTGCGAAGATGTGCACAACAGGAAAACAAGGGCGTATGCACGCAACTTTGCATCGGACATGCACATACACGCGCTTAAACAATCAACTGACCAACATTCATACATATGGGGCCACTTGCACTTGCGCAACTAGCATATCCGAACGCGCACACGGAGCGGCATGCATGTACTTAACTGTGGGGTTGCAATTTCGTAATCCCACTCATGCAACCATAAGGGAGCAACCACGCCCGGCTCACACACCATGCACATAGAAGCATTTAGGTGCAAGCCAGATCATATGGTGCAATTTAAAAAAAGAGGTGCATACTTATAGTGGGTCTGACGAGTCAAAAATGACATGGTAGTTGACATACATTTGCACAAGGTAGTGCATGAGGTGGCACTTGACCGAGCATATGAGGTGGCATACATGAGTAGGAAAAACACATAGAGCATGTGTTTAATGAGTGTTACGGATTAACTGAGCTTTGAATTCAAAATAAAGTTATTCAAATTGGCTTGAATGGGTTTGCTTGATTGTAGGAATGTTTTTGTTGAGATTTTTTACATGTAAAATGTGTAGGAAGTCTAGCATATTAATAGGCTTGTAGATGACTTGTAAATTACTTTACTTGTGGAGTGTTCTTTCTTCTCTTTCATTATCTTCTGTTGCTGAATTCTTTCAGTGCAATTCAAGAGAAGAAAGCATGTCTTCGATGGATGAGGAAGCGAGCCGGCTGTACAGAATCCGACACACGGTGATGCAGATGTTAAGAGATTGAGGTTACCTTGTTGGAGATTTTGAGATTAACATGACCAGAGCGCAGTTCGTTGATAAATTTGGAGAACATGTTAAAAGGGAGGATCTTGTCATCAATAAAACAAAGCGGAACGATACTTCCAATCTGGCAAATGCCGATCCTTTTTGGCCTTTTCAGTTCGCTGCTTATGAATATTAGAACTGTGTACCGGTGGATGATTTCTGTAGTGGCTTTATTCCCCGGTGATCTGCTGTGGGCATTCGCTGTTCTGATTCTAGGGTCCAGCCGATTGGCTCGTTTTAAACACTTCCTATTTAGCCAGGTTTTATTTATCAGTGTTATTAACTTATGTTATTTCTTGAGAAAAAGCTGCAATTTGGGTTTTCTCGCTTCCATTTTTGCTTTTTCACTTAGCAGTCGAAAATCAACTCATGGTACATCTCATTATGAAACAAGATAGTTATGTTGACTTAATGAAAACGTTATTCCAGGATAAGTGAAGAAAATTTGAAACTTCTCTGTAATGCAACTTGCCTTTTCTGTTGTTTGAAAATTTTGAGACGTTCTCAGAAAATGAATTTTACTTTGTTAATAAAAAAAAAAGGTATGAATAGTCTCCTATTTTAAAGCTAGTGAATACTGTATTCTGGAACAGATTTATGTGTTTTTCCCGGAGGAATCAAAAGTCGGAGTAAAGACAATGTGTCCAGAGCTGTACTAGTTGTACAGCAGAATCTGACTGCATTTGCTAGAACATGTATTTCAGAAATTTCACAGAAATACCATTTGAAGGTCTTTTAGGTGAACTTTTTTTTTAAATTTATTTAGTTCTCACTTTGTATTCTTTTTAAACTTGCAGCAAACTTTTTTCTGATTTATAAGTTGTTTCTTTTATTTTACTTTTGTAAAATACTTTCATTCCATTTACTTAGAGATAATATGTTACAGAAATCTCTTTCATTTTCTCTTATTCTCTTTGCTAATAGAGGAGAAGGATACTGCTTTAGATATACAGCTAACTAGCTTAAATTAAGGTAAATTGATGTTGTAAACTGAATACTGTGATGCAACTAGTAGCTAAGTTGATGTTTCATGCTTGTACATGTTTGGAATGTGTAGTGATAAAGTTGCTATATATTCAATTTGTAACAGGAAGCTGAGCTGCTTGTGAACATCAAAGAGCATACTATTATTCCAGAGCATCAGTTTCTTAGTCCTGAAGAAAAGAAGACGTTGTTGGAGAGATATACAGAAAGGAAACTCAGGTTATTTTCAACTTCTTTGTATGTTTTTTCTTTAATATAAAAAAAATATTGCTTGTGTAATTTTAGCTTGATATTCATGTCATTACTGAAAAACTTAGCAAGTTTCATTCCCGGACCCATGTGCTTCTGTTTAGTCGGATGAATCGGGATCAATTCTGTACTTCCATGTTTCTAATTTAGGAATATTTTAACTTTTAAGTTTTTGAAGATTGATAGCTTCTCTATAAGTTTTATCTAGTTGTTTTTTGAGAATTGATTTTGGAATGATTAATGAAGTTCTATTTGGATTTTTTAAGACAAAAGTTATTCTCTTTTTTTATTCAAATCCTTTTCCTCTGTACCTGAAGTGCTTACCGTGGTCAAGATATTGGTGCACTTAAATCCGGCTGTATAGATCACATGGTTTCTAATTTTCCTTGGTCCTGCGCTGCTTCTGAAAAGTAAAATTATGGATTCTTTTTCCTTTGAAACTGCTAGATGAAACTAACAGTGGTTCATCCTAGTAGAAGAATTGCTACAGTGGTTCATCCTAGTAGAAGAATTGCTACAGTGGTTCATCCTAGTAGAAGAATTGCTACAGTGGTTCATCCTAGTAGAAGAATTGCTACAGTGGTTCATCCTAGTAGAAGAATTGCTACAGTGGTTCATCCTAGTAGAAGAATCCTAGTAGAAGAATACACAGTGGTTATCCTAGTAGAAGAATTGACAGTGGTTCATCCTAGTAGAAGAATTACAGTGGTTCATCCTAGTAGAAGAATTGCTACAGTGGTTCATCCTAGTAGAAGAATTGCTCCAGTTATAAGTTGACTTATTTGTTCTTTAATGATGGTTTGCAGCTTCCCCGGATACAAATGACAGATCCCATTGCTAGATATTATGGTCTAAAGAGAGGGCAAGTGGTAAAGATCATTCGACCAAGTGAGACTGCAGGCAGATATGTCACTTACCGATTTGTTGTGTGAGAGAAATGTCGGTTTCTCCCACTTCTCGGCATTTTGATGACAATGTGCCCAAGGTTGGGCGTTCCTATACATTTTTGTAATTTACGTGAAATGATGTTAATGTGGTGTTGGGAATCAAATGCAACGTGGATGCTGTTTCTTACTCAAGCGAGAGGAGTAAATTTTTCTGAATATATGAGTATTTGTTGGAAGTTTTTCGTTTTTCTCTGTTTTGATCCTCTCTGGCTATGAACACAGAGGAAATCTCTATGATGTCACTATTCCATTCACACGCCGTTTCCAAATATATCCGACTGATTTAGTTTACATTAGCCCATCTACTTGATCTTTATATTTGCTTGCAATGAATCGAAGCGTCACATTGAAGTCAAGAGTGAATAATCTTACTACCTGGTGAGCTTATTCTTAATTTCTTGACCCTACATTTAATTTCGTACCCGGCTCCCGTTACTCTTTCTTTAGCATAGTGATACAACGGGAGAGGGGAGAGGAGAGAGAGAGGGGAGGAGAGGGAGAGGAGAGGAGAGAGAGAGAGAGAGGAGAGAGGAGAGAGGAGAGAGAGAGAGAGAGAGAGAGAGAGAGAGAGAGAGAGGAGAGAGAGAGGAGAGAGGAGAGGAGAGGAGGAGAGAGAGAGGAGAGAGGAGAGAGAGAGAGAGAGAGAGAGAGAGAGAGAGAGAGAGAGAGAGAGGAGAGAGGGAGAGGGGAGAGGGAGAGAGGGGGGAGAGGGGGAGAGGAGAGAGAGGGGAGAGGGAGAGAGAGGAGGGAGAGGGGAGAGGGGAGGGAGGGAGGAGGGAGGGAGGGAGAGGAGCAGAGAGAGAGGTAGTCGGAAAGTATCAGAGAGTATCGGTCATTTAGGAAATAGATATTTATTGTGGATATGTATGGATACGCTAAGATATGTATGCAATAAGTATGAATATTTTTAAAAAACTTATTAATAATATAGATTAATATTAAATTGTTAATAATAATAAAAACATAATATTCTTATTGATTAAAAAAATAATTATCTAAAATATCTCTACTTAGTCTGAATTAAACCAAATACATTAATAAATTATATTATATTACTTGAAATTTTGCATATATTAAGAAAATTATGAAAAATATGACATAAATAGAAATTTTATTATTCTGCCTATAGTCAAAATTTAATAAAAACGGACTTTACTAAATTATTTAACCGGATCTGTTTTTAGTGAACTTGAGCCAAACCAGACCGACCGGTCCGGTTCGAGGTTCGAGACTAGGCCACGGAGGTCATCCCAACCCCCACCCCAATTGTAGAGAAACCCTAGTTTCTCTATGTCGGCATCCCAACCACCCATAAGACCGGCAACTGCTGCAGAATGGTTGCTAGACCAGCGGCAACAGTTCCACCTTTAGTTTTGTCGGGAGAAGGCGATAGATTTTGCCGAAAAAACAAACCAAAGGGGGTGTGTCACCCCATCTTCCCAAACCCGAAAAATACCTTTTTTGTAACTCTCGATTAAGGTGGAAAAATGGAGGTGGAGGTGGAGGTGGAGCCGGAGGTGGAGGTGGAGGTGGAGGTGGAGGTGGAGGTGGAGGTGGAGGTGGAGGTGGAGGTGGAGGTGGAGGGAGGTGGAGGTGGAGGTGGAGGTGGAGGTGGAGGTGGAGGTGGAGAGGTGGAGGAGGAGGTGGAGGTGGAGGTGGAGGTGGAGGTGGAGGTGGAGGTGGAGGTGGAGGTGGAGGTGGAGGTGGAGGTGGAGGTGGAGGTGGAGGTGGAGGTGGAGGGGAGGTGGAGAGAGGGGGGGAGGTGGGAGAAGGGGAGGGAGGGGAGGGGAGAGAGGGGAGGGGGGGGGGGGGGGAGGGGAGACAGACAAAAGGGAGAGGAGAGGGGAGGCAGGGGAGGGGGAGAGGGGGGAGAGGGGAGAGGGGAGAGGGAGGGGGGGAGACAGGGAGGGAGAGGGGGAGGGGAGACAGGGGGGGGGAGGGGAGGGGAGAGGGGAGGGGAGGGAGAGACAGAAAAAGGGAGAGGAGAGGGGAGGAGGAGAGGGAGGGAGAAGGGAGAGGGAGAAGAGGGGACAGGGAGGGAGAGGGAGAAGAGGAGGGGCGGAGAAGAAGAGGGAGAGAGGGAGAGGAGAAGACAGGAGGAGGAAAGGAGAGAGGCGAGAGAAGACAGGGGCGGAGAAGACAGGGGGGGAGAGAGGAGAGAGAGAGAGAGAAGAGAGACAAAAGGGGAGAGAAGGGGGCGGGCGAGAAGAGACAAAATGGGGCGAGAAGACAGAGGGGCGGGGGGGCGGGAAGGGCAGGCAAGAAGGGGGGAGGAGGAGAGAGAAGACAGGCAAGAAGGGAAGAGGAAAGCAAGAGGACAGGCAAGAAGGGGACTAGAGAGCGAGGATGCAAGCAAGAAGAGGAGAGGAGCAAGAGGACAGGTAAGAAGGGGAGAGGAGAGCGAGAGCGAGAGGAGCAAGAGGACAGGTAAGAAGAGGGAGAGGAGAGCGAGAGCGAGAGAGAGAGGACAGGTAAGAAGGGGGAGAGGAGAGCGAGAGGAGCAAGAGGACAGGTGAGAAGAGGGAGAGGAGAGCGAGAGCGAGAGGAGCAAGAGGACAAGCAAGAAGTGGGAGAGGAGAGCGAGAGGACAGGAATGAAGGGGGAGGGGAGAAAAGACAGGCATGAAGGGGGAGAGGGGAGAAAAGACAGGCATGTAGGGAGAGGGGAGAAAAGACAGGCAGGAAGGGGAAGAGGTGAGAAGACAGGTGAGCAAGGGGAGAGGAGGGCAAGAAGCCAGGCAAGAAGGCAGAGAGTATAGCAAGAAGAAAGAAAGAAGGGGGAGAGGTGAGCGAGAAGGAAGAGGGGAATAGGAGAGAACAGGGAGAAGAAGAGGGAAAGGAGAGGGAGCGGCAAGGAGAGGTGAGGGAGAGGGAGAAAGTCAGAGTGAAGGAAATGTAGAGGAGAGAAACAGTGGAAGAATGGCAGGGGACAGGAAGAGCATAGAGAGACCAAAACGAAAAATGAAAGAATGGAGAGAGGGAGCATCAGGAAGGAGATTCCAGCAGTGAAGATGACAGTGATGATGGGGACGCAGCCAGGGAAAACATATCAAGGCAACAAGATCAACGGGTAAGGTATGGTGGAGGAGGGGGTGGCGCCGATCAGAGAATACCTGCACGTTTCAGGATTCTCTACTCGCACCTAGAAAACATTATGCTTATTAATTATGACAGTAAAAACCGACCCACATCTTTCTTCCAAGAAGCACAGCAGTTGCCTAGGCGATATTGACAGCCCACCCTTGAAGCAATGCTTCAGGGTAACATACAGTCACATAAAAAGGGTCCAAATTCAATTCTGCACTGTTACGCGAATTTGTTGGATTCTGAATGTAGGCATAACGGAAGATGCTTCATAATAGAAGACACTTCGATCACATTTTCTACATGTAAGAAAAGCATTTTAAAGGCAATCCACCAGAGAATGGATTGGTCCAAAGTATACATCAAAAAAAGAGCATAACGAGCTCCTTTCCTTTTGGGACACTCCCACCAGTTAATCTTTATATGCACTGATAAGTTACCTCAAATCCTCGAAGTTCCAACCATCTCTACATGCTAGCAACAGGAAAGCAATCCATTCCCCCCTAGGTTTCACGATTAACTTAACACCGAAACCAAAAAAGAAAGAGCTAAAGAAAACAGCTATACCAGAAGTGATAACTTAGATATCTGTATATATGTGCATAAACGGTAGAAACATGGACCGCCTCTTACAACCTTGCAATGGTTCAGTGCATGGTCGGGCGAGGAGCGCGTGGGCGCACTGGGGTCTTGGATGGGCTTACCCTGAATCATTAGTGTTTTCAAAAATAAATTAAACACGAAGAGATTACCTCAAAAAAATATATTTCAAAGACAACAATACCAGGAAATATCACCACACAGCCTACCTAATTGGCAAGGATCCCAGGACCACACCACTACAGTTGAGAGCAGCAATTGCACTTTCAGCCTGCATGACAAAGTATAACTATAAATTATTGTTTTTGCTTATCTAAAACAATATAGTTCTTTATAAAGTTTTCAACAATCCCAATGCAGACTGGACACCTTATCGAAGAAACAAAACCACCAGTGTTTTTTTCAATTAAAGAAGACACCCGACTTTCTTAAACGTGCTGAGTGCTTGCTTAACGACAAATAACACTTAATAAGACAGATACTTGACAGTCTGAAGAGATGATTCAGAAACTGAAATACAATGATAGGCAGGATAAAAATCACCATGACAGCAAATTAAGGTAAAACGATATTTACAGGTCTCAACTCTAACAAATATAAAACTGAAAAAAATAGGTGATATTTACACTCACTTTTTTTCTAGACAGGCAATTTTATTGCTAAAAGAGAAAAGAGTGCCAACAGTTAGCAAATCTAGGAATACCGAGTTCTAGAGGAGACAACATCAGAGGAAAGATCCAGAATTTCCAAGAGAGGCCGAAAGGTGCAGGCCATGGAGGAGGCTAAGCCATGCTGCACAACCCTTTGAATATGCAGGCTGTTCAACGAACGATCCTTGAAAGACAAAGTCCATGGAGGTTTACAATCTCAGTTGGTAAAGAGTGGCAAGGGCCCAATAAGTCCAGTGAAGGAGCTGAGGGTGTAGCTGGGCTCATTCCAGCACACTCTAAACTCTGGTGGCCTTGAGTTACAGAGAGAAGAGTCGTCAAATTAAACTGGAACCACCAACAGTGAGGGGCTCCCACTCAACCAAGAAAGGAGAAGGGTGGCACAAATGGAGCTCAGTGGTCGACTACCATGAGGACCAGAAAATTTTACCACCCGTGCCATGAATCGTTGAGACAACTCCATAATTCTACTCCATGTGAAGTCAGCCACCAATCCCATGGTTGTAGAAGTAGATTGCATGACCCACAAGTTCCTCTCAAGCCAGTTATTCCAGTAAATAAAGGTGAGACATGATTCATACACTTCACATAGCGAACACTATGAATCCCTCAGAAGAGGGAGATCACACAAGCAAGAGCCTCCAACAAACTGCCCTGAATCCTTAAAGGGTAGGGTAACCAGTACCAAATATTCCAAAGAATGGCAATGCATTACGACAGTGTTCACTGAGTCCTCGTAAGTGCAGAGAGTGCAGCGTGGAATTAATTTACAAACAACACTGGAGCAGGCTGTCCATAGGGAAAATGACCTATGCATAAAATTGAGAAGATTAATCTTCGATGGGCCAGAGAGGTCTCAAGCAGCAGCAGCTGAGCTGAGCAAATCGACTCAGTGAGACAAGCAATAAGCAACCAAGTACTGCCTTATTCTGTCACTGCACATAATCTCATTCGACCTGTTCAGAACTCTATAAAAGAACCTAGCAAGCTGAAGGAGACATGGATGGGAGTTCTAAAGAGGTGAATGCCAAATCTAAGTGTTCGACTGGAAAATGTTCTCTCCTTCATCCACCTGAAAACACATGTCGATGTGTAGGGGTCGCACCAGGTCGGTTTTTTGGGTAACCCGACACAACCCAACCCCAAAAACCCAGGTTCAGGGTCCCATTTTCACCCTGTAGTTTGGGGATGGGGCACAGAATGAAAGGTGACATGGTCCTGTTTCAGGTTTCAGGTTTCTTAAGTTGGTTCGGATCCCCACCCCTATCAATGTCTTGTGTGAATGTCCAAGAGAGTTTTAAGATACCATTCCAAAGAGTAAAGGTGACATGGACGATTATATATCTAACACATTGGATCACCACTAAAACCTTTCACCTTGTTATTTCTAACATAAGATTGCCAATAACAATCTCATTGGCAGAAAAACATGGAGAAAAAACTGAGCAGAATCTTCACAATGCAAGCAAAGATATGGCTGCATCATAGGATCAACCTCTGGCTACAGCCAGATATTAAACATATCCAGTAGATAACTTTATTCATACCTTACCCAGGTACATGTACATGCTAATAATTCAGAATACAAATAATCAAAAATGCAAACTACTAAAAAAAATTGCAGTATAACCTCTTTTATAAAAAATAAAAATAATAATATTAATATTAATAATAATAATAATAATAATAATAATAATAAAAGTGAAGCTGAGCATAACTAAGTGGTAACACCAAGGGTTGTGTTGCGGGAGGTCTCGAGTTCAAGTCTCCAGGAGTACGAAGTTATTCGGCTATAGTAGCCGCCGTTGTATTAATCCCACAATGTGATGGAATCAATCTCTTCAAAAAAAATAAATAAATATAATAATAAAAAACTGTACCTTAAATTCAGTTTGTACTCTAAAAACAAGGTGAACACCCCAATAGAAAGAAATTTTTCAAATAATCCAGGGATCTCCACCTATGTCCTAGAAATTTAAAACCAGTTTCAAACATCTTTAAATCATCTCACACTATCAGTTTAGTACTTGGAGCTCACATGTTTGGATTCAGAAGAGACCTTTTGGACGAACCAGAGCCCTAGAAAAGTACAGGAATAACCATAAGGTCATGGTATCCACAAGATTTTCAAAACTCTAGTCAGCATGTACTACACTACATTTTCTAAAAATCTGGTCGTACAATAATGTATATGATCAAAAGAATTTATGTTATCCGACAACATAACTGCAGCCTGTATGTTTCTACCCATGCATTTTGGCCATTAAGGTTGTTCACATACATCCACTCTAGTTTGTCACTTGTGATATAAAGGTAGGACACTGTAGGAGCTCTCTTCTTCCAGAAAAGGAGTACTGCTTCAGAAAAGCGACACAATCAATAATGGAGCTTCTACTCCTACTGAGATCCATTCTATTTTCATCTTTCATCAATACACCCAGAATCTCCCTCTTATCAGTTTTCAGGCCAATACTTTTTACTCATTGATTTGTCCCACATTTTCACAACAATAGTCACACCTTCTCACAACAGCAGTCATTCCCATTCACAACAGTTGTCACCCTTTTACAACAAAGTCATATCCTTTGACAAAAGCAGTCACACCCTTTCAGTATAGCAATCACACCCTTTCATAAAAATGGTCACACCCTTTTCACTATAGCAATCACGCCCTTTCATAACACAAGTAACACCCTTTCACCACAGCAGCTATCTATTTCACCACAGCAGTTAAACCCTTTCCAATAGCAGTCACAACCTCTCACAACAGCAATCACACCCTTTAACTGTTAATTGGAGATGGTTCCACCTCAAAATGACTAGCAATTTCAGGAGGCATATTGTTGAACCTTTACAACACAATAGACTTCCAATATGGAACTTATTTCCCATTCGCTATTCCCCCTCAAAACTAAGCTTACACAGAACAGACCTGAGACATGACCACAAACTCTATATGGAGTAGGCACAAACTAGGAACACAAACTAGGAACACAAACTAGGAACGCAAACTAGGAACACAAACTAGGAACACAAACTAGGAACACAAACTAGGAACACAAACTAGGAACACAAACTAGGAACACAAACTAGGGGGCGGGGCACAAACTAGGGGGCACAAACTAGGGGCACAAACTAGGGGCACAAACTAGGGGCACAAACTAGGGGCACAAACTAGGGGGCACAAACTAGGGGCACAAACTAGGGGCACAAACTAGGGGCACAAACTAGGGGGCACAAACTAGGGGCACAAACTAGGGGCACAAACTAGGGGCACAAACTAGGGGCACAAACTAGGGGGGCACAAACTAGGGGCACAAACTAGGGGCACAAACTAGGGGCACAAACTAGGGGCACAAACTAGGGGGCACAAACTAGGGGCACAAACTAGGGGCACAAACTAGGGGCACAAACTAGGGGCTAGGGGCACAAACTAGGGGCACAAACTAGGGGCACAAACTAGGGGCACAAACTAGGGGCACAAACTAGGGGCACAAACTAGGGGCACAAACTAGGGGGCACAAACTAGGGGGCACAATCTAGGGGGCACAATCTAGGGGGCACAAACTAGGGGGCACAATCTAGGGGGCACAATCTAGGGGGCACAAACTAGGGGGCACAAACTAGGGGGCACAAACTAGGGGGCACAAAATAAGGGGCACAACCCAGGGCGCACAAACTAGACCTTGGCCCACAGACAGCCCGCTTTGACAACATTATGTGAAAGCATAAGCCTAATTCCATTTCATGCCTAACCACTTGAGAAGGCATTTTGCTCAAGCTTATGACCTCACTAACTTTAGAATTCAAAATGAGGCTTTTTACCCACTCAACATTGACATGACACCCTTTCACAACAGCAGTCACATCACAACAGCAATCACACCTTTGACAACAACAATCACACCCTTCCATAACAGCAGTCACATCCTTTCACAGTATTAGTCACGCCCTTTTTACAACAGCGTTCAAAACTTCCATTAATGGTTCACAAAATCTACCAACAAAATAAGCCACTACAGACATTCAGGAACCTCAAGACTCTAAAGAAAAATTATTTCGTCTATGCAAAAAAACTCCATGCCTATCAAACCCTAAGTCATCAAGTTTCTTTTGTCTTTCCATTTCCTCAAATGAAACTGTTCTTCTTGAGAGCAGTGTAATTACAGTTGACAAAGACAACATTTGGCCGCTTTACAATACTTTCTGCTTAGCACAATCTTCCAACTATTGTTATCATGGACAAATAACTCTCTTCACACTCTTTGCCATACCAACAAATAATCATTTTATCCCTGCCTAAGCAATTGCCTGACCCAAATAACTGTCTTTTGATTGACTAATAAGGCCTTCTAACTTGACGTTAGATAGGTATACTTTGTGCTTAGCACAATCTTCCAACTTTTCTTACCATGAAACTAATAACTCTCTTCACTCTTTGCCATACCAACAAATAACCATTTCATCCCTGCCTAAGCTATTGCCTGACCCAAATAACTGTCATTTGATTTGACTAATGAAGCCTTTTAACGTGAAGTTAGATAGGCATGTTAACAGAAAAAATTTTATACAATCCCATGGTCCACATTCATAGATAAAACCTTCTCTTTCTCAGTTTAGTTTTCACTTACTATTATAAAATGTTTGTGCTTATCTTCATATTATTAGTTCTGAGACATTCTACCTTTCCAATTGTTCCAATAATTTATGCCAACAATCCTTCTGTATAAATATTACATGCCAATTTCTAGAAAACAACGATCCTTCATGTTTGGGGCCTAGCTATCCTTTACCAGAAAACTAAATGACATAACACGAGACGAAACAACAAAGGCAAAAAAGTAAGTTATTTTCAGAATAACAAAAAAGATGATTTTTTTCTATTAATCCTGCTGTATAAAACTTGTTTTGTTTTCTAAAAAATGGACTACCTCAAAATGAGCAAACCAGAAAATTAATAGAAAATGTTACTGGTATCTGAGAAAGATAAAAAGTGTCTGAAATTTTAGATCACATCCAAGTAGCATTATTTGAGAGAATAAGTTCATACATGTGCACTAGGCCTTTTACCTACACTTAGAGAATCCGAGTTGGATATCCATCATTAACTTTTAGTAGTTCATTGATCTCATACCAAGAGATATCTAAGTTTTGACTTCTTCCCGGACAACTAAGCTCATTACTCCAAAACAATGTTCCAAAGTACCACTATAGGTAAATGGTAGTCCATATAGAACATGCACTAGCTACCAAAAAGGTTCCTGAGTAGCAATTATCAGCAACACAATTAAACCAAAGCCACTGTACTGCAATATCATCCTAAATTTCCTGGTTTTAGTTATTGAAATATAGAATAATCTCAAAATAATTTAAAACAGGTAAGTAAGTTGGCATAAAGCATTTTATAAAAGGTAGATATACATCAAAGCACCACTACATGTGCAGACTGTTATTACGATAAGAGAATAATCAATTTCTTAATTAACACCATAAAAATGAGTCATCCTAATAGACTTGTGAGCTCCCTAAAAGTGCTAAGACAAGGATATAAATGCAAAAGTGGCAAGCAACATAGAAAATTCAGGTTTTAAATACTAGATTTAAAACAAAATGCAGAGATTAGTGAAGACAGTTTTATAATCAACGAGAAACAATTTCCCGAGCACAAATCATGCAAGGGCCAAATGCCACTTCAAGGGAATGTTAGGCAAATAACTTATAATGAATGACAAGCAGATTCCTTAATTTGTGCGAATTATTCAAGGTCTACTGCCACACCAACAATAATTAGGCATTATAAGATATCACAGTGAACAAAGATGGACTCCTTAATTTGCATGAATGCGTAATGCCAGTTCAAAGAAACTGTCACTCTTTTTTTTTCTTTTCGATTGACAAAAGTTGATCACAAAAGCCACAAGGATCATATAAACAGCACATCCTCATGACAAACTGGAAACAAGTTACTTCTCGTTAACTTTAATATTTAGATACTTTTTGCGGGATGCTTAATCTTTTTTTTTTTTTTAAATGGTATGCTTAACCATATTATTATTATACATCTCAAACATAAATTGCATTTAGTAACTTTTGTCAGTAGTTAAATTTTCCAAAAATTAGAAAATAATGATTACAAACCAAATAAAAGATTTGATGATAAAGTCAAACTGTTTTTTTACCAACAAATCTTCTGAGTGTATTAATTAACATTTACTCACATACGTTTTAAGAAGTTCGGTACAGCGAAAATGCAACAGTGTAAAGCCGCCCAACCAGTTAAACAAGTTTACATTTTATATTTTCTCCATTTGGCAAAATGACAGCTTTCACTTGCCAAAAAAGGGCACCAAGAGCATGCAATAACCCCAAACAGATGCAAGAAAAGCTGAGGCTAAATCATCAGGACTGAAGAACACAAGCATCTTTTCCACCAAAAAAAAGAGCAAATGGATCATTTGTCATGAAAACATCGCCTTCAAACAAATTGACGCCATAAATGGTTTGTTCAATGCAAGAAAAATAATTATAGTTGTATTTTATCAATTGCAATAAAAATACTTCTTTTAATCAATCATGAGCAAGGATAATTACCAATACAAACTCCACAAAAGCAATGCGGGTGGAATGGTGATAGTCCCCCAGCAATCTCAAGCGATAAACCTAAAACATAGTTAATGTGTCTCATTGGTCCTCTATTCATCATAAAGTAAAGAATTACCAATAAGTACAAATCTTTTTAACTAGTAAGACAGATACAAACCTCTCCACAGATGGACTCAAAGAAGAGTTTAACATCAGCTTGTGAAACCTAAAAGAATAAATTTAGATTAATACATATTTACTATGCCAGATACAACACTGTTCCAGTACATAGACAAGTATGTATCCACCTTTTTGTCAATATTAGTACAATAAATAGTTCTTGCACACATCTCACGTTCATCTTCAGACTGCATAAAATAGCAATAGTTAGTGAGAATCATGAAAAGGACTACTAAGCAAGACTAAAAATCCTTGATTATCAAGTAAATGAAATAGGAAGAAACAAGATATATCTCTAATTGAAACATAACAGACAACGAAGCAGAACCATCATATTAAAGTACGGAGCGTGAACACCATTAACAAAATTCCCACCCGAGGCAGAAATGTAGGATTGACCGGCGCAATAGCAGTTTTTGATGGAAGCACTCTCACCGGATAGAACCCGAGCATTGTCCCTGCCAAACTAAGTGCTGCCCTTGCACCCTCTGTAACAGCAAAGTACAAACTATAATTGCTTGAAAATATAAGCAAAACCCAATTTTCTTAAATATTGGATAAACATGAGTAAAATAGAATCTTGCAGTAAGAAAGAAAACTAGGAAAGTGGATATACCCTCATCAGTAAACTCTATAAAAGCAAAACGGAGAACAGAATTAGGATCACCACAGACGCGGCAGTCAACAACCTTGAGTGAAAAGAAAACAGAAACAATATCAGTACAGAAAACCACTACACCTAAGACACACAATTGCAAAGTCATATATATTGCCTGTCCACAATTAATGAAGAGTGCCGCAAGCTGTTCTTCTGTGACCTAATCATATAGAAACTCACAATGTCAGGGACCCCTTTGACAGTAGATGCAATTATCAAACAACATGAAAGGCCGAAAAAGGAAACTATACAAATTACCCTGCTGTTTGAGCTGGATAAAAAAGAAGAACACTTCAACATCTTTAAATACGTTAAGTATTTAAATACACAGTGCTCTAAATTGAAGGAGCTAGTTCCATACCTGTTGATCAATGTCAGAAACATATACAGTCCTCCTAATTATCTCCTCACGCTGCGCCATACTAGTTCGGCTGTTCATCCGCCTTTTTCCCTGACTATAAATGTTCTTCTTCTGTTTCAAGTTAAAGCAGAAGATGAATCGAAGCGGGTCTGAACCGCTAGAACTATGCAAAAATGCGAAGCAAAACAGATACAACAATGCAAAGGAAAAAGTACCGGAGGAGATGATCACACGTACCCTTCTATTAGTACTTCCATTTACATTTCCGATGCCATTATGCATCATAAAATTGTTAGTATAAAAACCACCAGCAGGCGATCCATTGTTGACGAGCGAGGGCGGAACGAACTCCTCCGCCATGGGGTTAAGATTCGACAGCAATTCTTGTAAATCCCTCATATCCCGTTTAAAGCCCTCGTCGACCTCCCCGTTGCGCTGTATATCCAGCCCGTTGGATCGTTGACGCGCATGGGCAAAAGCAGGATTCCCCGAGGAAGGAGGCCCGTGCTGCTGCGGCACAATTGCCCCACCCTGAACCATTCCGTTGCTCTTAGGCGGCTGATCGTGGCCCCCAATCTGAGGCTTGTGGTTGCCAACGTGAAGCGGCGGGGGCGGGGCAGTCCGCTGCTGCTGCTGCTGCTGCAATTGATGGACTTTCTTCTGGAAGGCCGGCTCATTAGGGGTCCGAAGAATTGAACTGTGCTGGAGGTTGTTGTGGTCGGCCATGCGAGCCCCAAGGTGGGTGGCCTTAGCCTGATCGAGTTCATTAGGTACGTGCGAGTCGGGACCGGCCGCATCGAAATTCCGACTTGAAGACCCGACGGTAACACCCAGATCGACGCCGGCATTCTCGACCACGGCCATGATCCAAGCTCAGACTCAAACGATATCACGCCAAATCCCTCCCCACTCGATCGTTTCCTTCTTTCTTTTTTCTTAACCCCTCTCCAACGAGATCCTTCCCCCTTCTTTATTCCCCTCCAGATCGATCAACAGATATCACATCTGGAAGCAAGACCTCTTTTCCGGCCTAAATCGACTCCATCGATCTAAAAAAAAAAAAATCGTCACGAAGCAACTTTTAAACAAAAAAAAAAAAAAAAAAAGAATAAGTAGAGAAAAAAATCTCTGAAAATAACGGAAATTGGAACCAAGAACAGGCGACCTAATCACTACCTTGTTCTTTTCTTATTTTTCCCCCAAACCACTTCGGAACGGAACGTCAGTTTCCACTGCGTCTTTGGACCTTCGACCCCGACGTCCCAAAATGGCGAAAGCTTCCATAAACCTCCGAGGACCATCCCCACCACCATGACACCCATTTCGTCATACATGACATAGTCTCCCATGCATACGTGGCTTGTACACATTCGTCCGACGCTTTATGGCGTGCGCATGATCGATACTTTTGTCCCATTCGCGAAGTGGTTTCTGTTCTCCGCATGGACGAAAGGACCTGCGGTGCCGCCACGTGTACTGGCCGTATTAGGTACATCTGATACACGCGCGGGGCTTAAATAGAGTAAGTGGAGCCGGGGAGTCATATGGGCTATATAATTGCTCTCGATATGAACCCCAAGGGGCCTCGTAGTGGGGCCCATCTCTTGACATTTTTGACTCTCGTTGTCGTGCTCTCCGAGAAACGGACCAAATAGATAGGGCCTGTCGATCGTATACACACTCATTTATGGTTTCGTTAATTGGGTACCCATTAAAAGCTTCGGTATCCGCTCAACAAGGGCTGGGTTTTCGCGTTAAACTTACGCTTGTGAGGATGGATTATTTTTTTAGCGTAAAATACAAAAATGATATCAATATTTTTTTATTTTACTTGGAGGTTTTACATCCTGACGTGGTAGCATAGTTGGCGGTCTAAGTAGGAGAAAATCTAGGGTTTAGGGTTTACCCAAAGAATAGGTTGATAATATTTTATTAAAAAACTAATATCTTACAGATTTTATCTCCAAGTTTATTTCTTACTAAGCTGCAACATGGATGCATGTCAAAAGTAAAGTCTTACAATAAAAAACCCATAGTAAGGGTTTTACATCACGGTCCTTACAGTCTAGGTAAAAGATAAATTAGGAGATAAAATCTACAAGATTTTATTATTTTGGTAAAATATTATCTTCCTATATTATCCTGATTTAAGAATTTTGGCTGGTTTTCAGTTAAGGTTCTAAATTGATTTAGGTTAATAGTTGGGTTGTTTTTGGTTGAGGGTTCTTGATAACTTCCATTAGCAGAGTGCTTAGTTGATTTGTCTTTACTGTTTCTTCTTATTTTATAGCTTGAATGTGGATGGGTGGATCATCAAGTTCCAATTTGATTCAAGTGAACTACTACTATTACATCTTCACTTTGGGATTGGTGATATACGTGTTGTGAATTTTTACTGTGAGTTTTTACAGTGTGACATGGCATCTCCATAGCAATCCAGGTAAGAGATAAAATAGAAACTATCTTCCTATTCTACATGGAAGCCTAAACCTTAGACCATATTTGAAATGCCAACTAGGCTGCCAGGAGGACAGCTACATCAGGATGTAAAACCTCCCAATAAAATATCAAAGTACGGATATCATTTTTCTTCATATATCTCAAGAATTAAACACACAAGTATTCAAGGAAAATTGAACAGCCATTCAACACTTAATGAATATGAAATTTAAGCGTAACTCAAAATATATCAAAACACCTCAGCTGAATATACCACGATAGAAATATAATTGAGTAAATTTTGCACTCAGCCTTGAGACAGCAAAAAAAAATATAGACGAAGTTTACAACGCTTTCGCTATAAGATACTTCCAAAGGAGACTGAGGGCCTCTTTTGAAAGAATGTAAAGGTATAGGAAAGAAAAATGGCTTGAGAAGATAGGAGAAAGAGGGTTGATTAGGTAGGGAGAAGAAACCCGAGTGAACGGAAATGAGGCAAAGGAGAAAGAGAAAAACCTGTGCACGATATTTGAAGGAAAATTTGATGATTTAATTCACACTTGTGGGCCCTAAATAGGCAAAAAAAATTAGACTGTTTATATGAATAGCTGGCCAAAATATACCCAAAAAAATGGTTTCAAGTTTCTTCTAATATTTGTAGTCCCCAATTGCAAACCAACATTGAAGAAACTTCCTCTCATTAAACCATAGTTGGTGCCAGCCTTGGATGATTAGGGCACCAACTCAACTAATTAGAAATCACCAAAGATTGCAAAAGTTACATCAAATGATACTATTGGTACATTGTCATGTAAAACAAGTAAAAAAAATTTAGTAAGTTCTCAAGAAATAGTAAGTAACCTAAATCTTTCACCAAAAGTTTGTTCGAAGGGCGAACAGAACCGCCTATTGAATTCCTACCAAATCAAATCCTTATTGGCTAGTGTTTGGAGTAGAAGTTGTCTTGCCCTTGAAATTCATCATTGTGTTTCCTTGAAGGAAGGATTTATACACAAGCAAAGTTAGGGGCTAGTATGTGCTCAAGTAGGAAAACCCATGCATCAGGAAAGAAGTATACAAGAAGAGTAATGTTAAGTGCACCTAGCCCACGTACATGCCTGCAACAAACATGCTGACGTGTTGGCTTAGGTTGCCTACACGTCATAAGCTGTGTCAGCATGTACAAACCTCCCTCCCTCCCAAAGCTGAATGCGGGACCGCCATTGACGGGCTTTGTTGTTCGAATCACGTCAGAGAAACCGCAATTCTCAGTACTTGTAGTAGGGTCGAGGTTTACTTGGTTGTCCTATCAATGCAACAAACTCTGGTTGAAGTCACAGAGTGGATGGCAAAGGTAATTGGTAACTCAGATTTCTGATAATTTACTGATTTCTGATAATTTTCCGATTTTGTTCTTGCCTAGTCGATTTCAGTATTACCTTACACTATTACTTTGATTCTTGATTTGCAGAGAAGTAGCATCGATCAATTTCTCTTCTGATTTTGGTCTCGTCTCGTTGATTTCAATATTTTTTCAGATACGATAGTTTCATTTCTTGATTTGCAGAGAAGTGGCATCAATCAATTTCTTTCTGATTTTGATCTTGCCTTGTCGATTTCAATGTTTTTTTTTCTGATACGACTTTATTCGATTCTTGATTTGTAGAGAAGTGGCATCGACGTTTCAGAGCTGAAACATCACATGTTTACGTGTTGAGGAAGCGATGTAGTTCATCATCTCTCCCAAGTATCCTCCGGGATCGATTCGCTTGTCTTAGGGGAAAAGCATATCCTTGCCCAAGTGAAACAAGTCGTGAGGATCGGGAACACCGCGAAAGGCCACGGCAAGATCATGACTCTGCTTGTTCAATCGCGCGATCGAAGTGGGCAATGAAGTGCGCGCCAAAACCGGGATCTCCTCCGGTTCTCTCTCCATCAGCGCCTCCGCCGTTGATTTGACCCTCTCGAAGCTCCCCGTCGCCACGTTCCAGTCTATTCGAGTGCTCGTGGTTGGAGCCGAAAAAATAGGGAGGCTCCTCATCAAGCATTTAACCGCCAAGGGTGCCGATCAAATCGTCGTCGTTAATTGATCGGAGGAGAAGGTGACCGCGATTCGGAAGGAATTGAAGGGCTCAGTCGAGCTTACAGACCTGTCACCGAGATGCTCGCCTGCTCAGCCGAAGCCGATGTCGCGTTTACCTGCACATCCTTGGAGACTCCCCTGTTTTGTAAACGAGACGTGGAATCCCTTCCTCCCGTCGATGGACTCCAGCTGTTCGTCAACATTTCAGTGCCGAGGAACATCGATTCCGGCGTCGATTCCGCCGTTGATTCCGTCGTGCGGCTTTACAACATGGATGACCTAAAAGAGGCGAGGGAGGCAAACATGGAGCAGAGGCGGAGAAAGGTGATGGAAGCCAAGTCGATTATGAGAGACAATCTGAAGCAGTTTTGGGATGCGTTCAACTCACTGAAAACTGATCCAACGCCAGGAGGAGGCTGTGGTAGGGAGAGAGGCGGGAGAGGTTTCGTACATGCTGATGCGGCTTATGACGTGGATTCCACCTCAGCAAACACGTCAGCATGAACGTCGGGCATGTACGTGGGTTGAGTGCACCTAGTATTACTCATACAAGAATGGTGCCTACAATATTTTTACACAAACGATAAAAGGAAATTTTTTGAAGCATTTTTTGCTTGAATTGGACATAAAAAAAGAACAACATAAAGAAAAAAAATTAAAAAAAGACAAATAACATTTTATTCACAAGAAAAGAGTAGGTAAGTTACATTTGAGACTAGGTATGTAATTATTCAAGTGCAGTGCCAAGGACAAATACTAGGCACACTAGACGAGGAATTAGACCAAGTTTAGAAGTGTTGGGGGTAGAAAAAGGTGCAGTTTAAGCATCAAATATTACAAAGATGGAAGACAAGGGCCTCATACTCTATAAACGAATACTCATGATTTTGCTATGAAGTTATGAGGTACATATAATACATTATATATTATCATTGGCAAGAGAATCTTATCATTGGCAGGAGGATCAAACACAAATAAGTAAATATAGAGTTTGATTACAAAGAATAAATCAAAAAGATTGTGTTCATTGTTATTATGAGCCTTAATCTTCTTCTTGTTATTCTCCTGGATTCTCTCCATTATCAAGATGTAGTAAAGAGAGGAAATAGGGGGAGTTATGGAGAACTCAAGATAGAGGACTAAAACTCAATGCGAGGGATGACAAACTTGAGATGGGAGACAACGCTCACAAAACGTAGAGAAAAACAAAAAAATGGGAATGTGGGAAATGGAAACATTAAATAGGGAGTGCGGGAATGTAGAAAATTGAAGGAGATTGTTCAAGTGATGATTTTGTGGACCACTAATGAAAAAACCTTCTATTAAAATCGAAATGGTCGGTCTTTGTTCCAATTTAAAGTTAAATTGAATCATTGAATATTACATGGGACAATGTGGGAATGTAAGAAGTTGAAGGGGTGGTGTGGAGTTCAATAGAAAAAATGGTGAAAATCAGGAAACAAAGGTTGTCAGAGCAAATAGAAGAACCTTGGTGTGTCTAAAACTCGCAAATCGACGAACCTTTATAATATAGCTCTAAGCAAAGTACAAGGTCAATCCAATGAGGATAGAATAGCCCAGAACCAATAAACCAACACCAAAAAGTTACACCAACTTGCTAGTGATAAAAAATATTCGAGATTGTGAAAATAAAGAAAACAAACAAACAACAATAATATTAATCTCACTAAAGTAGCTCCAAGGACATCGACCTTCCATTTCAAACTTAGGGAATCTACCATTGAAACTGAAGTAACTCTCACATAAAAACCTTCAACCTTTTTAAGCTAGCACTCACAAGCGACAATCTATATCGTGCTCCTAGTCATGTCCGCAAGATATACCCTTGACTACTAATCACCACTAGTTCCAAATCCCACACACAATAAAACCACCAATTATTTCCTAGTCAATCACAAAAGAGCAGTGATATGTCCAACATGCATGCAAAACTGAATGCAACATAAAAAAAAAAAGAAGAAAAGATGCATATAGTAGCATCACTCTGGTAAACCCTAAATACAGAGAATTAACATTAAAATAATATAATTGCACATCAATTTGTCTACGGAGTGTAATTTTATTTTGTTCATTTCTTGCCTCAACTTCGTCTTCTTCGGTTTTCTCATATGTTGAACCTAAAAACTACCATAAACAAAAAAATAATACAATACTAAGAGCAAAGATTAGCTTTTAATTGTGATAAATTATTACTTTTCATTGCTTAAAATTTTGAAAACCCTCAAATGGGTTTCCTATAATAAATTGAGGTTTGGGTTACATATGTGCTATAGATATTTCTTGTAATGCCTCCCATCAACCGACTACTATATGCTTCTTTATTAGTGCATCTTTGCCAAGCAAAATTCAGGCAAGGACCATTATCATCTAATTCATTTTTTTCTCTCTTTTGTCTCTTTAGATCAGTTTGACAATCAACTTTTTGTAACTTGTACTAATATCGGATGTAATATTTACTTTATAATTACTCAATTTAAGCTCTTTGAAATTCATATTTAACTAGACAATTAAACAAGTTTCCCATAGGTCTCAAGTGACTTTTACTTCTCTTGTCACACTTTTCAGCCAAAAAATTTACAAATTCTTTGTTGTTATTCATGACTAATTTTATGGTCGAATTTTGTAGTTAGTATTTTAACTATTATTTGTTGAACAATTTTGCCACAACATAGCCAATTTAATTTTCAAAGTTCTATGTTTTCAGATTTTCTTGATTAATCCTAATCTTTGTCCAAGGAATTTTTCCTTTGGTTGTAGGATTGTGATTGCTAGTTTGGATTTCCTTGGCTATTCTGTTTGATTTAGAGCATAGTACTAAATCCTTTATTGGCTTATTACTGCAGCAAAAGTCCTCAGAGAAATTTTGTTGTCACCTTAAAGTGGGTTTAAGTATTGTACTTGAAATTATTGGCTTTATCTAATCCTTTATTACTCCAAGTCAATTGTTTGAGCAATGCAATAGACCCATTAGATTATGTAATATGGGTATATGTGTCTTTATATTCTTCACGGGTTTCATACAAACACTCTTAGGTTTTTGATAAAGTTTAACTCATTTTTAATCAGTTTCTTTTAAGTTAACATGGTTCCAAGCCGTCGAAGTGGAAGAGACGGCGTTCTTTATGTTTTTGTGTATACCAAATTCACTCTTTTGTCGTTTTGCAAATTCTTTTATCGTTGGATAACTTTTGTAGCACACTCTACTCCTCCAATTCATCATTATGAATGATTGAAATCTTATTTTGATGTCGTATGAGTATTTTTTTTTTTTTTTGGGCATTTGAGCATAAGTTGTTCCGAATAAATTTTGCACAAACAAGTTTCATCTTTCTAATTGACCAAATAATCATTTTTCGTCTGATTGAGGTGATATTTTGTGAAAATGTCAGTGACACATTAGTATTGCATATGAGAGGTGGAGATTTATTTTGGATGGTCAGATAATGGACAGTCTAATCTATTTCTCACGTATATTTATGAGTTTTACTGTTATGGGTTGTACTTATTTCTTTATGACTTACAGGTTCGTAAAATTTGATTGAGTTGAATTATTTCATTCTCATCTGTGATCTTGTTTGTGATGCAATCATTACTAAAACTTCGGTAACTTATCATATTCAGATTGTACCTGTTAAATTGGACAAAACTAATTATTCATTGAGGATCTCTTATGCTCAATTTTTTGAGGGGTCTTAATTTTTAGAAATATGTCTCTGGTGATTGTAAAATGCCTGCTAATGTTGCAGATGGCTCCACATCTAAAGTTATAGAAGAATGAAAAATTAATAATTCAAGGCCGATTACGTGGATGGCTAGCATTGTATCTCCTTCTCTTAGTGTTAAAAAAATTGAGAATACTAGAGATGCTTGGTAATTTTTGGAGAATAGACATAAGAGGACTAATTTTGTTCCAAAGTACAAGTTAGAGATAAATTTATGGTCTTTTAGACAAACTCAAATTAGTCTAATGCCATGGATCTAAAGTTTTTCGGTCATAATTGTTTTTCTGAAATATTTTGAGGAGGTTCACTTAGTTCAATTCTTAAATATTGCACTCTGGAATGATTATAAGTCAATTTGGCCTTCCACACTTCATAGGAGCAATTTGCCCTCACTAGAAAGTGTGTTATCAAAATTATTAGCATATGAGGCAAGTTGTCTTACTAGGCGCCCCATTGGTTCATCAGTCAGTGATATGAGGCATGTTGTCTTACTAGTTTTATTTCAAATTTTGCACTTTGACATAACCATTTGGGTCATGCATCTCATTATACTATTAATAAATTGATTAAAACTGGTTATTTGGGACGTGCTTTTTTTTGAATCATAGCAATATGTTGATTGGAAACTTGGCAAACATAATGTTTTACCATTTAATACAAATGATGTGTTTTCTTAAACTTCATTTGATATTATTCATTTTGATATTTGGAGACCATCTTCGGTTCCAACAATAGGTAGATCTTCTTATTGTATTCATTGATGATTATTCTCAATTTGTTTAGGTTAATCAATTACGGTCTTGCTCAGATTTTTACGATATATATGTTGAATTCTCAACTATGGTTCATACTCAATTTTTTGGAACTATCAAATATTTTTAATCTGATTTTGGAGGGTAATATATATCACACATGTTTTCAATGTTGTTTAAATTTCATGGTTATTTGCAACAACTTTCTTTTCCTTGTACTCCACAACCTAATGGGGTTGTTGAACACAAACACATACATAATGGAAACTGCATGTACTCTTATTTTGTCATCTTCTTTACCAAAAAAATTTAGGTGAGCCTATTTTGCACTTTGTCTATCTTATTAATCGGTTGTCTTCAGTGGCTTTGAAGGGTTCTACACATTTTACTTGTCTTTATGGCATGCCCCCTAATTACTCCATCCTTCTCTTTGGTTGCACATGTTTTTGCTTTCTTCCCGCACGTGAACACAATCAGTTATCTGATAAATCTGTGATGTGTTCATTTTTTGGGTTATGATGTTCAGAAAAAAAGTTTTGATGTTTTCATCCTCAATCTAGCAAATAGCAAATTTTAAGTCAAGATACTTTAAGGGTCAAATTACTATTTACATTCTTAAAAATCCAAGTCTGATGTTTCTACTATAGTTGTTTTTTAATCTTTTCTAGATTACTTTATTTCTTCTGTCTTCAATGCCTGATTATTTTACAGGTTCATTGTCTTGAAGACTCCTAGACCCTTGCGCCCTCTCTGCCTAAAGAACTTGTGCCTTCTTCGGATCAACCTAACCTGGTGAACACATGTTGCCTTCAAATTCATCTCATAGCTCGTCCACTGATACTTCACAGAGTATTCTATAGGTCAGTCTCGATATCCATCTCGAAATTGCCAGCCTCTTGTACGTCTACTTGACTATCATTGTTATTTTTCCTGTTATTACAAAGTTAATGAACCCTCTTCCTTCAGGGAAGTTTCGTCTAATTCACTTTGATAGCAAGCTATTTCTAAGTTACAGGCTTTGGCCAAGGATAATACTTGGGATATTGTTACTTTTCCTCCAAGTAAATCAACAATAGGTCGCAAGTAGGTTTACAAAATCAAGAACAAGGAAGATAGATTAACAAGTTTGCCTGGTGACTAAGAATACACAGAAGTATGGACTTAAATACAAGGAGGCATTTGCTCATAATGCCAAGTAGATGGGTTTTGTTATTGTCTCAATTCATTATATGGTTTAAAGCAAGCGCCACGTGCTTGATTTTCCTTTGTTTGTTCAAAATTGTAAATTATGGCTATGGATAGACCATTCATGATTCTGCATTGTTCACTTATTAGACTTCTCGGATATTATATTGTTTTTTTATTATATCTAAGTTCTTGTTTCTAAATGAAAGATCTTGGCTGCTTGAGTTATTTTTTTTTGCTTGAAAATTTCCCCCTATCTGATGGTTATGGTCTTTCTCAGGTCAAATATGCTTTTGATTTTCTTAATTGAATCAGTTTGTTAAATAATAAAACTTGTAATACATCTTAGAGCTTAATGTTAAGCTCCAGTGAACACAAGAAGAGTTATTATTATCAAATCCTTCACTATACCGATAACTAGGGGTGGCTTGATTTATTTTATTGTTACTTGTTCTGATATCAACTATGTGGCTCATGTAGTCAACCAGATAATGTCAGCTCAGGTCTATTTTGCAACAATTTTGTGTGTATTGTGTTATATTAAAGGCAACTCTTTTGTTCCATTTTGAGTTTGAAGAAGAATGTTAAATTATGTAAAATAGGTATTTTTTTTGTCTTTTTACTCTTCAAGAATATTTTAGTCTTTTTACCAAATACAAGGAGAATTTAAAGTAACAGGAGGTTAATCAAAGGTGATTTTAGTGTCAGAGACACTAATGTCTCCAAAAAATCACTTTCTTGTGTTAGTGGAATTTTTAGTCAATTAAGACACTAAATTCTCCTTAAATTTAAGAGAGATATCATAACCGATATTCTAAAAAGTATTTTTTCTGAAATATTTATGTCCCTGACCCTAATATCCCCGTCAAGTCAAATTTTTAGAACAAGATTGAAACTTAAATACTATAGAAACCACAAGTTCTTGAAGATTTTTGACACAGCATACTTTAATATTGAAGTAATATTAAGTACATTTCAAAATTTACAAGTACTTACAAAGACTATGAAGCCAAATTATGTCTTTCCCAAATGTCTCTCGTGTTGAGAAAGAGCGCAAGAAAACATTTAGGTTAACTATGTATAACCTGCACCTAGCAGAAACGGAAACACACAGACATGGAAAATAAAGGCTACTGGGAAAATCAAATGATTATTAAAAAGAGGTGATATGAACATAGCATCCTCATGGGCAGTCCAAATAATAGATGAAGTCCCAACCTTATCTAGACTGCCAACTAAGCTACAGAGAGGTAGCCACACCACAATGTTAAACCTCAAAATAAAATATGGCAGTACAAAAAATATTTTTCTATTAAAAACTGCAACACTTTCTCCCAAAGGCCAATCTTCTTTTCATTTTTGTAGAGCAGGAGAAAAATCGCTGAGGATGTCCTTGTTTCATTTGGTAACACCCAGCCGATATATCTGTTTTCAGAACAAAAAAACACAGCAAAAATCGAAAATGTAGTTTTTCTGACAATGCTTCTATCCAGGTCAGATAAACATTGAACTCATCAAAGGAAATATCAAGCACGCCTTCACGGAAGCCGATAAAGCTCCCAATTTTAATTAAAGCGTGGCCATGCCCTCACCATGGGTGCGTGTAACAAAATGAAAATTGATTGCTTTTAAAGGCTTCTATAAGCCTAGAAAAATAATCGCAATGAAACTATTATCTGATTCCCTTTTTTACTTTACTCATTGCAGGTCCTATAACATACATCTTTTCAAAATAAATATTTGCTCAAAGCCTATTGTCAGCTAATATCTCATTATAGTAAGCAGGAACTGCAGGAGCATGTCTTTTTATTCCATGGATATAACAAGAATCTGTTACAATGCCATCCACCTGTTTCCTTTAGTTAGTGCTCACGACATTCTTTACCAGATGCACCGGAGAGGCTCCAACTATCTACTCCGCTTTCTTGTTCGACTTGGATTCGGTGAACTCCAATAACTACATAAGGTCAAAGATCTAATCAGGGTCACGTCAATCGGGCAATGCAAATGGGGAAGAAAAAACTATATGCAACAACTAGATGCTCAGTCGCTGGCTGGTCCTGAGATTTCATATCTACTAAAGTAAATCAGCTGACCATGTAGTTCGAACTAAAATCAGGAAGACCAGGGAGCATTTAGACAACACATTACTACATTAAGGGTTATAGCACCAACCGGTTTGACTTCCCCGTTCCAAATACTATGGAGAGCGATAGATCCAAGTACAGCAGGTACTATGTAAAGGAGAGCAGGCTGCAATGAGCAATATAAAGATTAAACAATCCAGCAAAACAGAAAAACGAATAAGAAAATACGAGGAACAAGAAACAGAAAAAAACCAAAACGCAAAATCAAACATGAAGAAAAATTTACTTGCATAAATAAATATTGCATCGAAGGAAAAAAAATTACCTGTGCAGCTTGAAACCAATTCATAACAAAAATTGTAAGAGCCAAACCAACTGTGTATCCAACAAATGTACTATTAAAATATTGATTTTCCTTTCCCCTTGAGACATCAAACCGCAATGCCAATGCCACAAAAATGCCTGAAATAAAAGTCGCTGTTAAACAAAGACTTTCAAAAAAACTAATTGATGATGATTGCGGCAGAAAAGATTCCAGAAATGAGGCAGAGTTTCAAGAGCAGATTAATTGTCACACTATTTCGGTCCATACAAAAGGATAAATTATGTACACCAGCTTATAACGGTATTATAGAGGAAGTCATTCAGTATTAGATGGCTGACTTAACAATTATAGGGAAACATAGATATTGTAAATTAGAATTTCTTGTAGTACAAAACTTACTCATGAAAGATAGGATATGAAACACAAGTGCACAGTTAATATTTATATTTTACGTATCACATAAATTTCTACAAATATGACAGGATTTCGCCCAACTTAAAAAGGGGCCTGCTCATGAGCAGAAATTATGAGAATAAAAGATGGAAACCTCTGATAACCAAATTACAAAAATTGGATTTCAGTACCTATTCTTGCTACTAGTATAGGTTGTAAAAACTGGTAAATGTATCAGACTGAAATAAAAGATGGAAACCTCTCACAACCAAATTATAAAAATTGGATATCAGTACCTATTCTTGCTACTAGTATAGGTTGTAAAAACTGGTAAATGTATCAGACTGAAATCGTGCATCATAAATAGCAGAACCTTGAGTCTTGCAGCAGGTAGAAAAAAATTCCTTTAAAAGATCAGTGCCTTCCATAAGAAGGCCATATAAAAGATTTTAGCACGCGAATAACAAGATATAAAAATTACTGAGTTAAAACCACTACCAGGAATAACAATATCACCCAGCCCAAGCATTGAATACGGTCGAAGAGGATCGGATGTTGGAAACAAAAGCTGAAGAATATGAGCAACCAAGATATTAAATACTCATGTATGAATAAATCTTTAAGGCACTTGTTATTTGAAAGGCAGAGAGTAGACAAGTAAGAAGCCATCTCTATTGAGATGAAAATACAAACCTTTATGGGAGCATCAAAAGATTTAGCCACGCTAACCATCACAGGAGTGAAAAAAACCCAGAAAATATCATAGATAAATAGACCAAGCTGCCAGAGGAAACAGATGAGAGCAGTTGCAAAATGTCAAATACAACAGTGAACCAAGAGTAAGGATCAAAGAACATGATCTAAAAACCCTTACAAGGAAGAAAATATAGAGCCAAAACGAAATAAACAAGTGCATAAAACATATGCTTCCATAAATATAAAAAGAAAAGCTAATTTAACTATGAAATTATGATCATATCGTAAGTATTTCTCACCAAAAGTATAGCTCCGGTTTTAAATGACCCAAGGGACAGCATTTCAATGCCCTGTAGGACAACCAAAATACTTCATGTTAACATTTTATAAAATTTTTGTAAAGTAGTAGAATAGAATCAACTGTTCAAAAAACTGATGGGTGAAAAATGCTCACATTTTGAGATAGGACCAGACTCAAATCTTTTAACATAGTATCAAAGCAGGTTGTGTCCGTAGACCAAGGACAAAATTTATGCTCCTCAATTTCTTTGTTTTATGGTTATCATAAGGTGAGAACCGCTTACAGTCTACTCCATTGAAAATTTTTTTTTTTTTTTTGAAAGTTGAGGTTTTACTCCATTGAAAATTTTGAAAGTTGAGGTTTTACTCCATTGAAAATTTTGAAAGTTGAGGTTTTACTCCATTCAAAATTTCTAAGTTCCATAGGGTGAGAATTAATTGTTGTTTGCTCCATCTAAAGTTGTGGTCAAGCCCATTATGCATAAACCTAGAGTCAAGAGGAAGAATTGAGGAAAGTCCTCTACTAGAAAGTCGGAACCAATTTGATAAGGATTATAAGGTTCAGCAATATGCCTTGTATACCTAGTCATTTTTGTTCACAGCTCTACCCATTGCAATCAGAATAGCCCCTTCTACCAAAGAGAAAAAAGATTAAAAACCAGAAAAATACAAAGATCACGATAATTGGAATCATATAAAAAAGGAACAGGAAAAGGAACATGGGGATACACACTATACAAAAGAGTCGTCATGGAAAGCAGAATCAGCATCCAGCAACATGGGGATGCACTCTATACAAAAGACATAAGGATCTTCCACCAACAAAGGAAGCAGAAAAACCACGAGGGGTCGAGGGAGAGAGTCATCGGGAGAAAGGGAGGAAGGGGAGAGGCCGACTGAGCCTAGGACACCGCACAATGTCACCGGGATGATAAAGCGAAGGCGATATAGGCCACAGGGTCAAACCTCGTGTGGCTCCAACCCTCAATCCGTCGAGAATTGGATAAGCCTACTCTCTCAGATAGAAGAGAGTATGGAGGGGAGTGTCTCTCCTACAATACACGAGAAGAGCAGAAAAGATTGATCGTAATAAAAGAGAGACTGAAAAAGAAGACAATCAAGTACAGAAAATTACTTAATTACCTCGAATATGCAGATTACAAAACTGAGCCCCAATTCTCGGGGTGTTCTATCCCTTGGATGACTGAGTACAAAGCTTCCCACGCTTTACATATTTATAGGCAATCCACTCTTAAACCCAAAGGGTTGTAGAAGATCTTGTATCCTAGTTTGAATAGGCTTCCAAAGTCCCACTCCAAAAGTAGATCTCCAGCATTAGCGCTTGCTCTCGGAACTTCGCATTGCAAGAAGGATTCTGAAAGATTCAGCGCTATCTTCCCCTCGTTAGCTTCCTAGTTGCAGGAGGAATCCCTACTCCTTGCTTAACCTGGACTCTATGATTCGTTCCAGCTTGCACCTCCAGCTACAAAACTGCCACGTGTCACCTTGAGTCTTCTCGAGCTCTAAGTTGACCCACAAGGTAGTACCAATGTATTCAAGGTCTATACTTGTGCAAACCTTCACCCCTCATGGGCATTCCGAGCACAGATGTGTGTGTGCGTTCTGTGCACGCTTGTGCACCCACCCCTTCTGAAGGGCTTGTAAGTCATGCACACACACACCCTGTCAAGGGGTTCATGCCATGGACGGGGTTGCATTAACAACCCTGCTTGTGTCAACTCAAGGGCTTTCGGGTGGCAACCTTGCAAAGCTTCATCTTCAGACAAATGTGTGGCAGGCTCACATTTGTCTATTGTTGCACTTGTTTCGGGGCTTGCTAGCATGTGTCTATGCTTGTGGCCAATGCCGCAACTCCATGTTGTGCCTGACTCATCATTTCGCCCTCCGCAACCCCAAGTTTGGGCCATCTGCCGCCGGTCCGTAAGAAATCTCACATTGGTTCCTATTGCTCCTGTGCCTTCTTTCGTGCCTGTGTTACAGCCATTGGCAGACTCTACTACTAGTAGCCTCGTAACACACAGCACAAAGGTGAGATGAAGGGGAGATAGCATGAAGAGAGGGAGGGAGGAAGGAAATTGCATATATGATGGGTCACTAGATTGATTGAGGCAGGGAGGCTGAACAGCACAAGGGTGAGATTAAGGGGAGATAGCATGAGGACAGGGGACAAAAACTAGGAGTTTACAACTTGAGGAGACTACCAAAAACTTGACTAGTCAGCAAGCAATTGGGTATAGGATATCCATTAACAGAATCCATTCAGAATTGCAACCGCGTAAACAGGTCCAAGAATACCCAAATCTTAATCAGAATAAAGAAACCCATTCCTTTTGGAGGATAAAGAAATCTACTCATTATGCATTAATTCAACAATTTGATTAATGGATAATCAAGTAATCGGGCAAAACCAACACCCTCCATACCATGGTCCCTTGAAGCTTTTGAGAAGAGAAACAAAATAGGTTTTCCAGTAAAAGCTCCTTTAAAGACTGCCTAGATGCACATTATCATATCATTACTGGGTTAACAAATATTCAAGAAATATCAAGAGTCATGATCATGTTATTTCGTAAAACCACATGCTCTTATGTTGGATGTTCCAGCCACCACCATGTGATAATATATCCACTTAACTTTAATGTGGGTCCCAAAAATAACCTCATACTAGTGGGTTAAGTGTTTCAGAACTCATACATTTCTCACCTGTTCCAACCCATTGGTCTTGCCTGAATTCATTGGGCCCCAAATATGATCTAGCTCACTTGATAAAAGGTTTTTCAAAAATCTCTCCCCAAATCATATTAAAGACAAGTCAATTCCTCTCTTACAACAGCATGATCCAAGACTTCTAGCCACATTAGTTGGAATTTACTACAGATCTGAAATATATTTGTTAATTAATTGCATCTCAACTACAGGATGCCATTTTTCAGATCTGCTAATGGCTTGGCTAGCAAGCTTATAAAAAAGCTCTGTGCAATATCTCATTACTAACTATTTCCCATCCAAAGCTGTTGCAATATTTAAACTTTTATAACAATTTTCTCACAGATAAAAAAGTGCAAATTCCTATAGTATAATAAGCATTGAATCAAACCTGAATGCAGAATGCCAGCCCTAAAATGTTGTTTGCCAACCAATGTTTCTTTGAAGCATACCAAGCACAAAAAAATGTTCCCGGAATCGCCGCAACAACCTGAGATATGGTAAACTCCACCTCCACAGCTGAGCAGACAGAAAATAGAGTCTACCAATAAGTGTTATTTCACCACTCAGAGAGAAAAAGTACATATAGATTCATAATGTGGCAATTAGCTGTTCATGGCTGATAAATGAGTTACAACACTGGCCAGATGACCAATTCGCATTGAAGAAGGCCAATTTGAAATGAGGAACACAAGTTAATACCTACTAATTATAGTGTCACATCAAATATGTCACATGGTTCTCCAGAACAAGAATATAAGAACGAGGTACTTTTCTCTATTCTAAATTGAGATACCAGCAACCTTGAAAAATCTTCATAGATCTAACTTGTACATCTAAGGTAATCAAGAATCAGAATGTCCTAAGAGCCAGATCTGATTATGACATAGAGTGACAAGAAAATCAAACAAATGCCAACAAAAAATGGGAAATTTCTATATATAACTACAGCTTTTTTTCTTCACAGTAAGTCGGTCCATCATGAAGATGCCATGATGTTTTGGCTACAAAGGCAGAGCACAAGAAGAACAGCTTTTGCACCCAATACCCACATCTGTAAAGGCCATATAAATGGCATAGAATCTAAACAATAAACATTGCCTCTACTTTCCTTTATTTTTATTTAGTTTCTCTTTGATGGACACAGTGATGTTACCGTCAAGTTTAATTTAACCACGATTGATCAATTTATAATTTTTAAAATGAAGAGAGATCTTCTAGTTTCATCTACCAGTATATAAAACAATCAGATTGACCAACAACGTATGTGAAGAAGATATGATGGATGCATGAAACTTACCCAGAATGAAAAGACAGATTGGAATAAGGAGAAAAGGCACACTTACAATGGAAGTATGGCATACGCCAGACAATAGGATTGTCATTCCAATTTTGAGGAAGGAAACGTTTAATGGACGGCAACAATGTAGCACTGTTCAGAGAACGAGAAGTTGGTAAAAATACTTACCATAATATAATGAATAGTCTCATATAATTTAATGTGAGACAATGACCTGACAATATTTCAACATTATGCATCAATAAAACCACAGAGAGGGGACATACGAAAGTGCTACTATTCCAAGTACAAAGAAGTAGCATGTGAGAACAGCATTAACCAAGTCTTTTGAAAGAAACTTGAAGAGAAGAAACAGCGATAAGAGCATGGCACTGCCAACAAAAGGAAATCGCATTGCGTGCGCATTTGACATGGTCTCCTGCACGTATTTAACAGCTAGGTAAAACACAAGAGGCAGACACAGTATGTTATCATATAACAATTGCTCTCATAAATACGAATGTTAAAATCCAAGGAACTTACCGAAGGAGGGGTTGGTTTAACTGATCGATAACAACCAACATAAACTGTCAAGCATGCTGTCAAGATTACATTAAGGTTTGGATCTACCTTTACAACAAGTGGTGCAAGAGTTAAACCTGTGAGAGCAAAAATATTTAAAAAAAGAACTATTCATAAATCTATCTCCAATAATTTTAGTACCAGACACTAATGAAATACATGAACAGAAAACATGTTAATAAAATCATGGACAGAAATACTAAAGAAATCAGAAGACAGTTTGATGTCTATTGGTGGAACTCTTTTTTAAAATGAATTTTAGCTAATATTTCAAACAACAAACGCTGCTGCCAGTCCATTAATATAGATTATACATTTTCAATTACTATCAAGGCCTGTAAATGAACTAGACTCCTCAATATGGTCTTCATATATTGCAATCCAGACGAACATTATGGATTATGAAACCACATTAGTCTGTGACATCAAAAATTGGAAGAATTAAAACAATACACACGATAGCCAACTTATCCTTCACCCAGAGGTACCCTGAGAATTCCTTCTGGTATGAACTTTTCACTTCCTACTTTGACATAATTCCATTCATTCATACATTTGCATTTTCCAAAGTTCCTGCCCCAATAGGTGGGTGGAAAGTATAGAGAATTAAAGAAATACAAAGTCACGTACAGAATGTGAGGTCCGTATACCAAAATCATAAATATACCACGGCAATACATAGAAAACAAAGCATAGCGAATAAAAGGACAAAAGCACCACACCTGCTAGTGCCAAATTTGCTACACGTTCACCAGTCTTCATTTCTTCTATTGGTGAATCAATCAAGTAGATGCCGATAGCTTTGCATGTGAACGGCGAACACTACTGATAGAACAGAAAATTCAAAGTGCCCGCTGCTACCACTGCAAGGATGCATAAAAGAAAGCCTGAACGTCAATGGTACGTTTGACATGGAAAATAAGGAGCGAAACTAGTCTGACGACAAGGCTCGGATGAGGCTAATCAGCCAGTCTCAATCTCCAGCGGTCAAAGAAAAACAGCCGGTACCGGCAGCAGTTCAGCTCCCGTGTTGAAAACAACCGAATCTGGGAATGAGGAGGCAGAATAACGGAAAATACCCATTGCAATACGAGAGAAAAAAAAAAATTAAGACCGAAAAATTAAAGAAACAGGAGAAATTTAAGAAAAGAAAAGAAAACTGAAAAGAGAGGCGAAGGCTTGTACATAAAAGCATACAGAAAACCCCATCCTGCGTTTCCAGATGAAGCAAGAAAATTTTTTAGGATCAAAACAACTAAAATTGGGAGTTTTCAAAATAAAAAAATAAATTATATCCTTTTTTGCAATCTATCTTCCAAATATTGAGAGAAAAGCATATCATTTTTCCAGTTATTCCTGCAGTTTTTCCCTAGTTTTTTTTATTTCTTCACACTTTTTAGGAATTCAAGATGGATGGATGAAAAAGAGATCGGATTAAAAGGACGAACAGAACGGAAGATCGGGAAGAGAAGAACAGGGGACGAAGGGGGATACCTGAGAGCATCTGTATGTTGAAGAGGGGTTCGACCGGAGGCAGACTTGTGATGGATAAATATTAGGGCAAACTGCAGTCTGCAGGATTCAGAGTAATGGTATTTTCGTAATAAATCACTGTCTTAACCCAGCTCACAAGTCTATAAGATCCGACTCTAGCGTCTACTCGATTTCGACCAGCTTGGCTAACGTCGTTTAACCACGCCAACTTCCGAACTTTTTAATGGACCTCATAAATTTTACCCGATTACCCGATACTAATTTTCCATTAATATTAATCCGTTTATCATTTTTCCATTTATTAAATTGAAGAACGGAAACATTTTTCGCTCCCGCTTATAAGCTCTTTGAGGCTGGATGAAAGAACTGGTATTTGGATAACAAATGAGTTTGAAATTTGGATACACTTCGTTTTAGATGTTTTCTCAGTCTCTTTTATCAAAAGAGCTTGCCAGATGTTCAGAATTACTTCCAACATACCCTAACCAAATACACAAGAAACATTCTATACACTGATGATAGATCTATCTAAAATACACTACTTATTAATGTTAAGGGCAAACATGCCCAGTTGAAATCTACCCACTTATCTGTTGGTATCTGTCAAATGAAAGCTCCAGAGACTGGGAATGGCACGAAGGCCCTGCCAGCGAGTTCCACACAGAAGCGTCTGGTGTTCTCCCTAGGCTGACCATTTCCTCCAGCCACAAAACAGCTTCGTAAATCCTACCTAGCCCACATAGTCCCTTAATTATACTACTGAATGTCTCATCACACGGCCAATACTTCCAGTCCAGCATTCTACCCAGAACTCCACTAGCTTCAACAAATTTACTTTGGTTACACAAGCCATGTACCAAGGTTCCGTAAATGGCTTTGTCGGCTACCCGACCTGTTCGCTTTGCCATCTCGTCCATGTATCCAACTGCCTCACTTGATTTTCCGTTTTTGCAGAGATATTCAATCAGTAACTTGTATATCTTAGTTGTTGGTACACAATTCCCTTCGACCATCTCTTCATCTAATACGTAAGCTGCTTCGTCTATTCTTCCTTCCTCACACAAAGCTTTTATCTTCGCCTCATATAGTGCCGCGCATGATCCGAAACCTCTCTGACGCATTTCGTCGAACAGACTGTTCCCATCTGTAATCTTCCCCTCCGAGTAAAAATCAGCAATCATGGCAGAGTAGCTAGCCATACTGGGAACTCCACATTTTACTAGACCCACATTAATCATCCCTTTAACTTCTTCCATGCTCCTTCCTTCTGCAAATGCGCCCGCTACGTCAAGTTTTCGGTAGTAACTCTTTGGGGCCTTCAGTCCTTTCTTTAAAACCTTGTTTAGAATATTGTTTGCCTCTTCGATTTCGCAGTGATCGCAGAGAGCCTCCAGAAGTATCCGGTAAACTACAATGTCTGCACCACTGCCCTTTCGTGAAATCCTCCAAAACATGGAGTAGAGCAAATGAGTGGCGACGTCTAGCTTTCCTTCCTCGCACAAACCTTTCATCAAAACTCTGTACGTCTCTCTATCCGGAAAGCAGCATTGTTGGTGCATTTCTTCAAACACCTCAACGGCAAGGTCGGAGCGCTTGATCTTACAAAGCGCAGAAATCAGCATAGTAAACGACTGCACCTGCGCGTTCACTTCCCATCGATTGGAATTTTCAACATACAGACGATACGCGGTCTCCAAATCACCTTTCTGTACCACCGTCTGCAGTATCGTGTTGAAAGACTCAGTCCAGTTCACGCAATTAAATTGCGGGATTTGGTCGAACAATTGAACCGCTTCGTCAATCAAGCCAGCCGAAGAATAGAGCCTGATGAGGTTATTGAAGACTGAATCTTTACACTGGCAGTGATCTTCTTTCATTTGTTGAATCACCTGTTTCATTTCTGGGAAGCGGCGAGAATTTCCGAGGATATTGATCATTGCCGCGTAACAAGGCCCGTTGTGTCGGTACCCAGGGTACCGTGTTTTCGCTTCATTGAAGATTTCGAGTGCGCTCTGCGGGTTTTTCTGTTTGCTGATCATTTGGGAAAGATGGGTTGGAGTAAGAAACCTTGGCCATCTAACCAGACTCTTCGAGAAGCTCATTGATCTAGGGCCTCGTCCAGGGTGAAGTATATGTTATTTAAATAAGCCTATAACTCTCGGGAATTTCTAGGGACTGTATTTTTCATTACACCTCTTTATCTAATCGTAAAGCCGAATATGAAAGAGAGAACAATACCTGCACTTAGAAGCTTGAAACTTGAAAGGCAAAAACGTACAGATGTAATCTGTTCAATGCAGCGGCTAAAACCTACCATGTCTGGATTGGCAACCAATCTGAGCACGTCCTTGATTGCCCACTGCAGATCTCAGCTACGAGCCGGGAATTCACCCGATGAATTCGCATTATCGAGTGTTCTAAAGGCATCTGGGCCAAGCAAATCTGTAACCCATGGTAAACAGATTCATGCTCTGATAATTAAGACAGGGCTTTGCGACTGTGTTGTCTTGATGACGTCTTTGACGGACCTTAAGCTCAAATGTGGTGATTTGGAGGATGCACAGAAACTGTTCGACGAATTGCCAAGTTGGGATGTTGTCTCGTGGACTTCGATGGTAGTAGGTTTCGCCAAAAATGAACTTTACATCGAATCTCTGAGATTGTTTCAGAGGATGATTGAAAGTGGTACGATTCCTAATAAGTATACTTTTTCCGGGGTACTTACCGCTTGTTCCGGTCTGCGGGATTTAGGGCTTTGTGAACAGATACACGCTAAGGTGACTGTATGGGCTGGCTTTAGCGAAGATAATGTCCTGCAAAACAGTTTACTCAATGCATACTGCAAATCCGGGGACTTAGCCCGTGCTCGGAACTTATTTCATACAATGCCGAGCAAGAGCAATATTGCATGGAACGAGTTGATTTGTGGGTACCTAGAAGCAGGGGAAGGAGAAGAGGCTCTGAAGCTCTTCGCTTTTATGGTCTCACAAGGACAAAAACCAGATGATTTCACTTATGCCATCTCTGTAAATGCTTGCGCTCAGTTTGCCTCCATTCGTCAAGGGGTCCAGATCCACGCACGCGTTGTTAAAAGTGGGTTTGAGTCAGAGCTAGTCACTGCAAATTCTCTGATTGATATGTACGCCAAGGTTGGCTGTGTGGATTCTGCGAAGCTTATCTTTTATACGCTTCCCACCAAAGACGCAAAGCTATGCACTGCCATGATTTCTGCTTTAGGCAAATGTGGGCTTGCGGAAGAGTGTTTTATGATGTTTGATCAAATGCAGGAGTGGGATCATGTCAAGCCTGATGGCGTTACTTACTTAGCCATCTTGTCTGCTTGTAGTCACAGAGGATTGGAGGAGCAAGGTTGGAGCTATTTCCGGCGCATGATTGAGGTAGACCTCATCCCTCCTATGCCTGAGCACCATTCATGCATTGTGGACCTTCTTTGCCGAAGAGGCTCCCTTGCACGAGCGCTGGAATTCATCAGAGAGATGCGCCTCGAGCCAAATGCAGCTGTTTGGACTGCTTTTCTCAATGCGTGTCACCTCTACGGACACATGGAATTTGCTCAAATTGCAGCCAAACATCTTCTTCGATTGAGCCCTGAAAACCACAGCAACCGTGTGGTCCTCTCAAATATGCATGCAGCAGACAGTGACTGGGAACGGACGGAGACGATAAGAGAGAAAATGAGGAGCATAAACGTAAAGAAACAACCTGGGTGTAGCTGGATAGAGCTCAAGAATGGGGTGCGGGTATTCCTGACAGCAGACACATCACTTCCTGAGGCGGTTGAGCTTCTCTGGACTCTGAATAGGCTCGTAGTTTACTCCAGAGAAGAAGAGCCTTCTCATCAGCTGTATCAAACTATCGGATATTAGAAGGATAGCAACAACTTCATCTCATTGTTTATCATCTTCTTTGGAATACAGAAAGATAAAATCTAAGACCCTCGTTTATTAGTTATTACCGAGGATGAGTCTTTGCGCTCGTTGCCTTCGTTACAGTGGCTGAAAAACCTCTAGGACAGAGCCTCGGCGATCTGGCGTCCTTTTACCAACTAAGCATTCCAGAAACTTTGCAAAAGGTTCAGCTTTCTGACATTCACCCGCGATAAGCAGTGTAGAGAATCTAGAGATCGAGGCAAAATCTTCTGCATTCATGTATTACATGATAACATAAGATCTGTCTGTTTAAGCTCCCGTTATTTGGAGAGTAGCTTGGTTCACCTTGAGATAGTTAGTGTAGTACCAAACACAGCCCGCAGTGTTCACTCAGACGTTCATGTTGCTCATATCATATCAGACATCTCAGAATCCTCAATGGCGGCTTCCCAAACCATTCCTTCAACATCTGCTTCCTCATACAGAATAAAAATCTTTCAATTCCTGCTCTAAAGGTTACTCATTTTCAGTAATGAAAGGAGAGGAAAAGATGGAAGAGACTGACGACGTTATTGATAGAACACGAAGCAACAACCGGTGCTTGACATTGCGAGAGAAGTGCCTTCTTTCCCTCTTTCCCGGGTGAAGAAGAACACCAAACAGCAACAACCATGGAGTGCTTCGTTCCCTGTTAGGGAGGAATTGGAAGGTCGGAGGGGAAGAGAACACCAAACGGGGAGTAAAAGCCAGTTGTTTCCATCTCTCCATGGTACTATGTTAGTTAAATAGGATGTGCATTAGGTTAACACTAAGTCGTCAAATAAACTTTTTAATAATCAAACGACTCAAAATAACAGAAGGGAAGGAGGGAGGGATATGACAAAAAATAGAACAAAAAAAAAATAAAAAACTAAAGGTAACATGGCAATCTCGACCTGCATTGGAAGCCATATTAAGTTCTTAACACTCCAGTATCACGAATAGCTATCGAATATCAATGACTATTGAAGGTAAGAAAGTCCCTCTCAGAAACAAAAACAAAAAAAAAATATAAACATGGCCTACAGTCATGTTTTTATCTAAAAATTACACAGATTACAAGAAAACTAAACCGCCGTCTGCTGTCACAAAAAAATTTGACCGTCTCATGAGAAACAGCTAAAACCTCAACTAAACCCTCCCTGTCATTCGCCTTCTGATTTCGTTTGAACAAGTTTGTCAAGGCCTTCCTCAGCAACATCTCTGCTTATATCTTGAGCCATAAAGATCTGCATCTTGTAGTGGAGGATAACGGAATGCACCAAGTGAAACTGCTCTTCTCCACTTGCTACGACGACATGGCATCTGTCACCAGACCAGCCTAAATTTACAAATCACAAACCTGGCTTTTCATATCTCAACCACTTGAAGAATCAGGGGAACGATGTTCATCCATCTCCACCGCTTTAACACTTTTAACTCGTTGATAAAACAAGACGTATGCCGCACTGGTCTTGACTGAATCCTCACTAGAAGCCGAAACATAACTATCATCAAAATGGTACCATTTGTTTTCTTTAAGTAGCTGCAATTGAAACAAAACTCGGTTAATTTGACAAGACCAGAAAGCAGTAATTCCAAATGAATGGCTCAATAAAATGAATAGGAGTCCGAAATATACTTCTCACCTTGGCATATGCAGTGTAGTGACCCCCACCCAAGCCACCATAATGATTGCTCACAGCGTACAGTTCGTACACATGAGACTCAGCTTCCTTTTGCTTCACAAATTTGCTTAGGTCGAGATTATGTAAGGGGAAGTTGACGAGAGTGTCAAGTTTATTTTTCATATATCGGCTATATGAAAACCTTTTCAAGTGAAATACTAAAATATCTGGCAACCTCCACAAGTCTAGTTTCTTAGTAGCTTGCCTGTGTTCCTTACAGGAGGGGCAGTACCTACATTGGCAGCGCAAGAAAGAAGAACCCAGTTAGCAGTACAGTGAACCTATAAACCACACAAATTTCTAAGGAAGATTTAATTAACTAACCACATATCATCAGGACCAAGAGGCTCCTCCTTCAGAAATGCTTCCAAACACGAAAACAAAGAAATTGCTTCTGATCTTGTTCTCTTCATTTGATGTCCCGGCTTGAAAATGACAGGAAAGTCCTTAAGATATTGGACATCATATAAGTGATGTTCTCTTGGAGACCAATCCATCAAAACCCTAATAACCTGATCTGATTCCCCAAAGGAAGATTCTGCAAGGGGTATTTCATCTAATATCCTTTCATCAGTCACCCAGAGCTGCAAAGAGAGATCCTCATCATTTGAGGCTTCTAGCTCCATGTTGGAATTTGATGCAAACTGATCGTTGTTACCGCTCGAGCAAGCATCTCCGTTGCTCATCATCGTGTCATCAATGCTTCTTTGGCTGCTAAAGCCATTTTCACTGACTAAATTATATGCAGGATCTGCACCTTTTTGCCGAAATAATGGACTTAGAACAGCTCTTACTACAGAATGAATAACAGCTGGAGTAAGTGGACCCTCGGTAGGAAAGTTACTTGGGGATTTCCCAAAAACTTTGGTTGTACTACACGGGTCTGCAGCTCTGTCGTTAATCTGAAGCACAAGTGGTGTTTGTGAGACAGTAAACATCAACCAAAGTTTTATCACATGATAGATAAGAGAAAACTATGCCATCAAACTAAGTACTATAACATGAAAACAAGCCAAAATTCTGAATCCTCTGATTTCAATCAATTTGACGGACAGATTAGGTGGCTAATAGAGCTGTAGGAGTCTTCATTCAAGGAGCATGTTTTCTGTAAAAACTATTTTGTAAGGTCAAGATATAGTGAAGAAAAAAGAGTAACACACTTCATATTTGGCTTCACCAAGTTGTAGCAAAGGTCTCAATATAAGTATGGGCACATCAGAACCTCCATGCCAGAGTTTTCCAACCCAGAATAGGGACCAGACTTAAGCTCATCAAAGCCCAGTTGAGTAAAACCCAGGCTCAACCAAACTCAGATGAAGGAATAAAGGGTATGCACCCCATTACAAGATGGAAAAGACCAACCCAACCCGGATGCCTGCATAAGTTAATCCAGCTGTGTAGAAAGTCAACTTGCTGGATCAGAAAACATATGTGCTATACGAAGTACATAATAGATATCAGTCATTCTTTCATGCACATACTATTACCTATCGCAACAGAATGAAATTTAAATAACACACAACTAGAATATAACTTTAATTTTAAAAAAGCAACAAAGAACTAGATTCACATTATCTCGCTGATGAGCGACTTGGAGGGGACCGGCGATTGTGCACCTCACTGACATCAGGTGACCGAGTTCACCAAGGAGGTGATCCCTCCTTCCTTGGTGAACCCAAACGATGACACAGCAAGGGAGACGGACAATAAGGGATATGATTGCAGTGGGGAACACGAAGAAGGTTGGGTTTTGTGACTGGAAATTGAAGTGAAGGAGCAAACACAAGCACTTCAGATCACGGGTGCTACATTTTGACAAATCCAAGCTGAAGATAGAAGATTGGTGGGATTGTGAGGGAGCTTTGAATGTCAGAGCCATGAACATAACAGTTTTCAGCAAACACTGCAGACTCGTACCATAGAAATCAAGCATGGATCATCAACTTTTTCCTCGGCAACATTTCAGAGTACAAGAAAAATTTGCAAAATTAGTCATTAAAGAGAACGACAAATTCTAGCAAGACTGCATACCAGAAAAAGGCTCAAGGCTACACTGATAAGAGTTGGCCATAATCAAGAAGGATCTCCAGCCAGAACACTACAAAACCATAGAATAGAAGCCTCTTCGAAATTTCGAGACCAAGGAAACTCCAAAACCCTGCGTCCTTGAGATTTCAAGGAGAACCTCCAGCATACATTTCACAATGGTTGACTGGAAGCATAATGTGTTATCGATGAATCTCTATGTTGCGGAAAAACTTGAACCAACAGGGGATCGACACAGTATATGGGAGAATGGATTGAAAACTATTGGTCTGTGAGTTATGTCCCTATGATTTCTGTTGTAGGAGGAGACAAGTGGTTGACCTGGATGGAAGATAACAGTTATCTGTCTTCGACTTCACTCGTGTACACCACACTCCAATATCGTGCTGAAAAATTTGGAGATGTAAAAATAAATTCGCGGAATTCCCTCCCTCGATTTGAATATGAATTTATGGGGTTCCACTTGAAATCTGATCTGAAAACCATCTCAGAAGAATCTTTGCATCCTTGGTGAAGGTTATTGAGCAGGATAATGGCATGCTAAAGAACGAAAGGATGGACCTCAATGGATGGAAGACTGCAATGTTCAATTGGGGAAAAAGCTTTCACCATATTGCAGTAGCTGCGCCGCATGCTGCACCAACAGACATAATGATCATGGCTCAGCATCTTGCCGGAGTATGCGAGCTCTATGAGACAACAGGTCAGGGACAAGTTACATCAAACCTGGCGGGATGGAAAGTGGGGGAGATTCAAAATGCAGCAATTGAAGTACAGTTTAGCGAAGACACTACCCCTGTTTACTGGAATCGAGAAACCGAAGTTAATGCTAACCCTACTCCTACCCCCCACCCACCCATTCTGTTCAACGTCTCAGAAGTACCTTTCAAAAAGCTACCTACATTGAATGCACACGTGCAACAACTCCTAATATACCTTTAAATGCTACAGCCATGCCTACACACCAAAATAGACCTGAACACAACCTTCTCCCACCAACCCCCTAACCTCTCCAGAAAAATAAATGCCATAGACAACTAAGATCCCCAAGTCAAACATGTCCACACCAAGCACAGTAAACTATAACCCACTGAACACAAAAATTGGAAGTTCTTATACCAACCCAATATTTTCCCCTGAATCTGGAGACACCTAAAAGTCTAACCCAAACACACCACCGAAAGCTATACCCATAGCAGATACCATACTCAATCCACTTTCGATAATCCCTCAATATTCCAACAGTGGCATAGCATGAACAACAGGAGGAGAAATAAGAAGGCAGCAATATCAAAGGCACCCAAAAGAGGAAGTAAAAGGGTGGGCCCAAGAACTACCGCATGGCATCAAGTAATTGGTGAAAACATGGAGAGATTGTTTAAAGAAGAATGGGCTCAAATAGTAGCTTTAAAAGAAAGTAAAATGAATTAGTTGTAATAGCAAGACAAAAGGAAGTAGAGCAACCGCCAAGGAACCAAAAGTGTGACCTTCTCCAAAGCCTGAAAAAGGGCTTCAGTAAGAGAAGTACTTCTGGAAAATCAAGGTAAGCTTGTTGTCCAACAAGAAACCAAAAGTGTGACCTTCTCCAAAGCAGAATTCTCAAGTTTCCACCTTTCAGTAACACAAAATGAATCAACATGGAATGGGCAGGATCATTGGGTGGAATTCTTACAATGTGGAACCCCACTATGCTCTCTTGAAGACTCTAAAGTATGGCAGTATACACTGGGGGTAAATTTCAGGATTTATCAATTGGGAGAAGTTGGAGCCTTGGTAGTGTGTATGGCCCCAGCACTTATGCTAACTGAAGCAATTTCTGGGAAGAGAAAGGAGATCTACCGGCAAGATGGGATACTCACATGGTTATTAGCTGGAGACCACAATACTATTAGATTCAACAACGATAAATCCCCAATTGCCACCTTATAACCACTTCAACAGAGTGCTTCAATGACTTACATTGCAGCATATGAGCTATAGGAAATCTCTCCCTCTGGGAAAAATTTAGTTGGTCAAACAGACCATAAAAACCAATCCTGTCAAAGCTTGAAAGGTTCCTTGTCTCTGAAAATTGGCTAAAACTTTACCCTGATTGTTAAAGGTAAGGTGATGGGAAAATGTGTCTTGGATCATTGGCCAATTGCCATAGACGCAAGGTTCGGAATGCAGTGTAAAAAACCATTCGGATTAGAAGACTGCTGGATGGAGAATATGGAGTTGATTCCCTTAAACAGAAAGTGTTGGAACACCTTGGGGAGTGGTGCCACAAGGCAATAATTATAGAGTGGGTGAATGGATAACACGCTGCTTATATGCCCAAAAGTGTTTGCTGAAATTACACATCCGAAGACTTGATGAGCTGAAAAAGTAGAATTCTTACCCTTGATGAATTCAATGACCATAGAACATCTTTTCTCAATTTAATAAATTTATTTGATCATGAAAGAATGCTATGGAAGAAAGGGCAACGTATAGATGGATGAATGAGGGAGATGCAAACTTGAGATTCTTCCATTCTATGACCTCAGCCTGTAGGAGAGTTGATACCCTCAATATAAATGGAAAACTGAATACTGACACGGACCAAAACATTAATGACGTTGTGAACTTTTTTCTCAGACTGTACAAGGATGATGGTTGACCAACGTCAAGCTTAAGTCAGCTGCCCTTCTCTAGATTGACCAGCAGTGAACGTGGGCAGCTGATCTTGCCTTTCTCTCATGAAGAAATCAGAATTGCTGTCCAAAAGATGCCCTTAGACCGTGCTGTGGGGCCAGATGGCTTTGATGGAGAATTTTTAAGAAGCAACTGGGAGTTAAATGGAAGAGGATATAAGAAGAATGATAGATGACTCCTATGGCCATGGGATAATACGACAATATTGGAGCTCCACAAATTGTCCTAGTCCCAAAGAAGGTTGGTGTAGAATTTATAAAAGATTTCAGACCAATTAGCTTGATATACGGGCCCTACAAGATAGTTTCGCAGGTGTTGGCTGCTAGACATACTTTTCCACCCTCAGCGACTGGAAAAGAGCAAAAGTGCATTTTTAGAGACAAGACAAATCCTTGATTCCACCATTATGGTCCATGAAGTTCTTGGCATGCTTGGAAAAGGTAATAAACCAAGGATTATACTGAAGCTCGATCTAGAGAAGCATTAGATAAGGTACATCCACCTTGATAATAATGAAAGAGAAGAATTTTGATGAGCAGTGGAGAGGCTGGATAAAATCTTGCTTATCCTCAGCCAAATTCTTGGTATTGAGAGGCTCCTTCTGCAGCGCACATAGGAAGGAGTGAACCAGCATTTTTCCCACACCACAGAATCGTTGAGCTTACCACCAACATAATTTTATTCTCTTCTAGTGCATTGGTCGGTGGTTTCTTGAAAACTCACTTCGGATATGAAACTTTGACAAGGGGCACCTTTGGCTACTGTTGCTATAAGTTCAGGTACTTTTCAAGCTCAAGGGGATTAGACAAGGGGACCCAATCTCAACCTTGTTATTTAATCTTGTTGGGGAGGGCTTGACAAGTCTAAATAAAAAGCTGTGTGGAGATGGATTGGTTCAAAGCGTGATAGGTATGAAAATTCAACCAATCATACAATTTGCTGCTGACGGTTATTTTTTTGCCATGAGTCAATTGTACAAACAAGAAAACTTAAGGCAAAATTGGTATATTGAAGCTTTCTCAGGTCAAAAGGTAAATTGGCAGAAAACACATTATGTTGGGGTCCATACAAATGCAGAGTGCTGGAGTGTATTGCTGAAATCTCCGGATATAGGGTTGGTGACTTACCATCAACTTACCTTGGCCTGCCACTCCTCCATGACAGACAGCTCAAAATACTAACGGATCCTGTTATTGAAAAACTAAATTCTTGGTCGTCATCATGGAAAGGAGAACTGTGCATAAAATCCGGTCAAGTTATAGTTGTTCATGTTAAATGAAGGCTGGTATATCAGTATTACTGCAAGTATGTCTTATGGGGATACCAGCCTATTACCTATCTTTCATGAGTTTACTTAAAGAAGTAGCAAGAACAACAGACAGAATTACGGCAAGATTCCCCTTGAATGGATTTAAACACCATTTAGTAAAGTGGGAGAACGTTTTTTACCAAAAGCAAAGGGAGGCCTAGGGGTTAGAAGGATAAAGGATTCTAATATTTTGCTTTACTTCTGAAATGGTGCTTGAGACTAAGTAATGATAGAGACTCACCATGGGCAAGCTTGTTGTCAAAATAGCTAGGAGCTGATGAAAATCCTTGGTGCTTGGGGTGGCACTCTCCAGGACACCTATCAAATTGTGGAGAATGTATACAACCTATTCAGAAATTTCCGAGTCCAAATAAGATTTTTGGTGGGCAATGGGGAAGATATTTTGGAATGATATCTAGCTCTGAAAAACATCTCTTAAAGACCTCTTGCCCAAACTACATTGGATCTCCAGGTTCCTTGAGTTGTTTGTCCATGCATTTCTAAAGGGAGAGGATGCTGCAGGAATTAATTGTGATTTTGTCTTCAGAAGAGAGCAAAAGGATAATGAAGCCAAAGACCTAAGCAAAATGGATACAATGATACAATAGCATTACTTCTCCCCCAACTTAAAACATAAGTTGGGCTGATCTGCAAAATCTAATGACCTTTTCTCGGTTTCTTCAACATACAATTGTTTAATCCTTCAAACCAGAGGGAACCATGGAGCTGGGATGTCTTGGAAACTGCAAGGACCACCAAAGGCAAAAATTTTCTTATGTAGTGCAATACTCGGGAAAATACTCACAAAAGATGGCCTTCAAAAAAGAGAAATGACCCTTGCTGAATGAGTTGCCCTTTATGCAGAAACAGTAATGAAACTATTAGCCAATTACTAGTCAGTTGCCCCCTCACTAAGAAAATCTGGCATGAATTTTTCAAGCTTTTCGAGATCTCAAGCACCGAACCCACTTTTATACAGAAAATGGTGGAGCATTCTTGTGCTGTACCAATACAAAAAAAGGGCAAGAAGATGATTGAGGCGTGTTCAGTATTACCATGGAGTAAATGGGAAGAGGGGCCGAAGTGATGCAGGACAAGAGTTGTCCTATTTCGATTAGGATAGTTACGATTAAATTTGGTAGTTTCCTATTTCGATTAGGATAGTTACGATTAAATTTGGTAGTTTCCTATTTAGTTTCCTATTTAGTTTCCTATTTAGTTTCCTATTTAGTTTCCTATTTAGTTTCCTATTTAGTTTCCTATTTAGTTTCCTATTTAGTTTCCTATTTAGTTTCCTATTTAGTTTCCTATTTAGTTTCCGATTTAGTTTCCGATTTAGTTTCCGATTTAGTTTCCGATTTCCTCTAGGATTAGTAATGATTAAATTTGGTAGTTTCCTATTTAGTTTCCTATTTAGTTTCCTATTTAGTTTCCTATTTCCATTAGAATTAGTAGGATTAAAATTAGTAGTTTCTATTTGGTTTCCTATTTCTGTTTTGATTAGGATTGGTTAGAATTAGTTTCCTATTCTAATTCTTCATAGTTTTTCCTCTATTTAAAGCCCTTGCGGCTAACGATTTGTAATCAAGTATGACTAAATACAATCTTAATTTCAGTTTTTCGTTTTAGCTTTTCTGCTGCACCAAAATTGGTATCAGAGCTAGGTTCTTTAACTGGTTCGATGGCTGAGGATGGTTCCAGTGAGAAACGCTCCGCTGACAATGAACAACGGCTCGAAAGGGTCGAACAACGACTCGATGGTATTGAAGTCTCCCTTCACACTCTAATGCAGATGATAGCAGCATTGATTGTTCGGGGACAGCAGGGGCCCTTGGGTGGTGACCCCGACTTTGATGGTGTGAATGGCGGCCGGCGAAATCCCAACGAGGAGGAACATGAAGTTCTGCGACCTAGCGCACAGAATCAAGCTGACCCAAACCTGGACAACTATCGGCAGCCCTTGGGTGGCATTCCGGCGGGTAGCACATGGAAACTTGGCTGGACAGGATCGGAATTTTCCCTTTCCCCAAGAAGGTGGCAACACTCGACGGCAACGATTTTTCACACAGGGAGCAACGCGAGCTGGATTATTCATCAGATGAGGGTGATGGTTTGGGTTTTGACCGACAAATTCATATCGACACTCAAGAATTTAAGATGAAGATGGATTTGCCATTTTTTTATGGACGGTTGAACGTTGCAGATTTCCTTGATTGGATCCACAATGTCGAAAAAATATTCGATTATCTAAACATCACAGAAGAAAACCAAGTTAAACTGGTTGCTTATAAGTTGAAAAGTAGAGCATCAGCTTGGTGGGAACAATTACAAAATAACCGCCAACGCCAAGGGAAGCAACGTATTCGAAGTTGGCCGAAGATGAAGAAATTACTACAACGGCATTTCGTACCCCCAGATTATGAGCAATTTTTATACCAACAATATCAAAATTGCCGGCAAGCCAACCGCTCAGTGGGCGAATATACAGAGGAATTTTATCGATTGAACGCACGAGTTAACTTACCCGAGACAGAAGACCAGTTAATAGCTCGTTATATTGGAGGACTGAAATTGATGATTCAGGATCAGTTGGCTCTTCAAGGAATATGGACTTTGACTGATACAGTTAATCTAGCTATGAAGGTGGAGAATCAAATCAACAGGACCACTGTGTGCACTTCAAGTAATTTTCGACGGCCAACTCAAGGTTGTTCAATCACTTTGAAGGAGCTTAATACCACGAGCAGTAGTGAAACCAACCATAAAGACACCTCTTCTACCCAAGCTTCTACACAGAACCGCGGAGGAAACTCAACTTCCATTAGTGCTTCAAGTAGAAATCAGCAACCACAACGGGCCACCAATGATCCTTATGCGCGTCCTACTCTTGGGAAGTGTTTTCGGTGCAATCAGCCTGGTCATCTTTCCAATAATTGCCCAAACAGGCGATTGGTCAATTATGTAGAAGAGGCCGACGAGGGAGAGGGGCTGCCGCCGGAAGAAGACATTTATGGAGGAGCTGAATTCGAAGAAGGAGATGAGGGGGAAGCGATAGCGTGCATTGCTCAACACCTACTACTGACCCCGAAAAAACAAGATGATCCCCAATGACACCAGATATTTCGGACCCGCTGCACCATTCATAATAAGGTATGTAACGTCATCATTGATAGCGATAGCAGTGATAACGTAGTCTCAAAAGCTTTGGTGAAAACACTTAATTTGAAGACAGAGAATCATCCTTCACCCTTACAAAATTGCATGAAAAGGCCCATAAGTTCAGGTGAGGGAAGTCTGTAAGGTGCCCCTGTCAATTGGGAAATATTACAAAGATGAGATTCTATGTGACGTGGTGGAGACGGATGCTTGTCATGTTTTATTGGAAAGGCCATGGAACTATGATGTCAATGCTACTTATAAAGGTCGCGACAACACTAATGTCTTTTGGTCGTTTGATAAGAAGATTGTTTTGTAGCCACAATCAAAGCCATTCTGCAACTGGAAAAGCTGCCAAGGATGACAAACCGGTATTTATCACTATGTCACGCTCTGCCCTTTTTGCAAAAATTGAAGAGGGTTCATGGTGGCATTAGTAATCAAAGATCAGTCCGAGTTCACTTTTGAAATGCCTCTCAAGGTTCGAGAGGTCTTATCAGATTTTTCTGATTTATATCCCTCTGAATTACCCAATTAATTACCTCCTATGCGAAACATTCAGCACCATATTGATCTAGTCCCTGAACTTAGTCTCCCAAATTTACCGCACTATCGAATGAGTCCAACAAAGTATAAAGAGTTGCAGAGGCAAGTTAATGAGTTGCTTGACAAAGGTTTGATTCGATACTGTATGAGTCCCTATGCAGTCCCAGCATTACTTACACCCAAGAAGGATGGCAGTTGGAGGGTATTGACAACCGCGCTATAAATAAGATTACTGTCAAGTATCTATTTCCAATCCCCACGACTTAGTGATATGCTTGACAATCTGGAAGGTGACATCGTGTTCACACAACTTGATTTACAGAGTGGATATCATCAGATCCGTATTCGGCATGGGGATGAATGGAAGACTGCTTTCAAGACTAAAGATGGCTTATATGAATGGTTGGTGATTCCCTTTGGACTATCCAACGCCCCAAGCACTTTTATGCGACTGATGAATCAAGTCCTTCACTCGTTCATTGGAAAGTTTGTAGTGGTTTACTTTGATGGCATACTTATATATAGCCGGAGTGAGGAGGACCACTTAATGCATCTCAGGGACGTTCTCCTAGCCTTACGAGCTCATAAATTATATATCAACCTTAAAAAATGCAATTTTATGGCGACTAATCTCTTTTTTCTTGGCTTTATGGAGGGAAAAGATGGAATCCAGGTTTGATGAAACGAAGGTCAAGGCAATTAGAGAGTGGCCGGCTTCCAAAACTGTTCGAGAAGTGCAGAGTTTTCACGGGTTGGCAACTTTTAACAGACGCTTCATTCGGGGTTTTAGCACGATCATGGCTCCCATTACAAATTGCTTAAAGAAAGGTCAGTTTCGATGGCACAAAGAGCAAGAAGAAAGTTTTGCATTAATAAAAGAGAGGTTCTGCTCGACACCAGTTTTGGCCCTTCCTAGTTTTGACAAAGTTTTTGAAGTAGAGAGTGATGCATTTGTTCTTGGAATCGGGGCTGTTTTATCTCAAGAAGGGAGTCCAATGGAATACTTCAGTGAGAAGATTAGTGAGTCGCGACAGAAGTGGACTACTTATGAACTTGAGTTCTACGTAGTCTTTTGGGATTTCAAGCATTGGGAACCTTATTTGATCCAACGGGAGTTCGTGTTATACACGGATCATCAAGCTTTGAAGTTCATCAACTCACAAAAGACAATGAACTGAATGCATGCTCGATGGATTACATTTCTTACAGAAATTCACTTTCGTAATCAATCATAAATCAGACCAAACCAATAAAGTAGCAGATGCCTTGAGTCGGCGAGCTTCTTTACTTGCTGCGGTCCAGGTGGAGGTTGTTGGTTTTGACTCAATACGTAATAATTATGCTAGTGATGAAGATTTTGGTGATATATGGAGGCGTTGTAGTAATAAGGAGTTTGTTTCCGACTTCCTTATCCATGACGGACTTCTATATAGAGGTGCTCGACTTTGCATTACACGGTCTTCTCTGCGACAATATCTTATTCGTGAGCTGCATGCGGGAGGATTAGGTGGACATATTGGCCGGGATAAAACAATTAGTCTGGTAGAGTTACTGGCCACAGTTAAAGAGGGATGTTGGTCGTTTTGTTCAACATTGCCCAATAAGTCAAAAGGCTAAGGGACAAGCTCAAAATACTGGTCTCTATTCTCCTCTTCCTATTCTAGAGACAATTTGGAAAGATTTAACTATGGACTTTGTACTGGACTTCTGCATAGTCAAAGAGGTGTTGATTCAGTATTTGTGGTGGTTGATCGGTTCTCTAAGATGGTTCACTTCATTCCATGCAAGAAAGTTGTTGATGCTTCTCATGTGGCCCATTTGTTCATCCAAGAAATTGTCCGCTTGCATGGTGTTTCCCGTTCCATTACTTCAGATCGAGATGTGAAGTTTTTGAGCCATTTTTGGAGGACTTGGTGGAAATTATTCGATACCTCATTGAAGTATAGTAGCACTAGCCATCCGCAGACTGATGGTCAAACCGAAGTGGCCAACCGCACTCTCGGAAATATGATTCGAGCGGTTTGTGGAGACAAGCCAAAACAGTGGGATGCTGCCCTTCCACAGATTGAGTTTGCTTTCAATAGTGTTCCTAATCATTCTACCAAAAAGACTCCATTTGAAGTTGTCTATACTAGTGTTCCAAAGCATACTACGGATTTGTTTCGTCTTACTCTTTTTGCCAACGTTAGTCGTGATGCCGAAGAATTTGTTGAGCGCATTCAGAAGATCCATACTGAGGTGAAGAATAATCTAGAGGCTGCTAACTCTCGATACAAGGCAGTAGCAGATAAGCATAGGCGAAAGAAGACTTTTACTGAAGGAGATTTGGTCTTGGTCCATTTGCATAAGAATTGGTTTCCAGTTGGCACTTACAGCAAGCTCAAGGATAAGAAGATTGGTCCTTTTCGAGTACTTCAAAAAACTGGTGACAATGCTTACAAGATCGACCTTCCAGCTGACATGAACATCTCCAACACGTTCAATGTTGCTAATCTCTTCGAGTATTTTCCGCCAGATGAGTTTTCATTGCATTCTTAAAACTCGAGGATGAGTTTTTTCCAAGGGGAGGAGATTGATGCAGGACAAGAGTTGTTCTATTTCGATTAGGATAGTTAAGATTAAATTTGGTAGTTTCCTATTTAGTTTCCTATTTAGTTTCTTATTTCCTCTAGGATTAGTAATGATTAAATTTGGTAGTTTCCTATTTAGTTTCCTATTTAGTTTTCTATTTCCTCTAGGATTAGTAATGATTAAATTTGGTAGTTTCCTATTTAGTTTCCTATTTCCATTAGGATTAGTAGGATTAAAATTAGTAGTTTCCTATTTGGTTTCCTATTTCTGTTTTAATTAGGATTGGTTAGAATTAGTTTCCTATTCTAATTCTTCATAGTTTTTCCTCTATTTAAAGCCCTTGCGGCTAACGATTTGTAATCAAGTTGGAGTTAATACAATCTTAGTTTCAGTTTTTCGTTTGAGTGGTGATATGCGTACTATGACCTTTTACTGTGAGTTTTTACAGTGTGATGTGGCATCCTCGTTGGTAGTCCAAGTAAGAAATAAAATAGGAACTATCTTCCTATTCTATTGGGAAGCCTAAACCCTAGACCTTATCTGGAATGCCAACTAGGCTGCCAGGAGGACTGCCACATCAGGATGTAAAACCTCACAATAAAATGTCAAAGTACTGCTATCATTTTTCTTTTCGTTTTAGCTTTTCTGCTGCACCACTAAGGATCTTTCAAAATAAAGAAAGAACATGGGAGAAAATAATGAAAGGAACAAAAAGTAGAATCATCAAATGGCTATGCATGAAGGACTTCAGAGGACTTTGTGGAGATGTTTCCTGACACTCTTGGAGGCAAATAACAAATACCCATGAGCCACAACCAATCTCCAAGAGTTCTCTGTGGTTGCTTCCCAACAGTGGGATAATCAAGATAAATTTTGATGGGGCTTCTTCTAGAAACCATGGACCTGCTGGACTTGAAGGGGTATTCAGAAATCACTCGGGTCAAATACTAAAAGAGAATGCAGGTCCAATTGGTATTGCTAATGCGGTCACAGCTGAGATGATGGGATTATTGCAAGGAATATGTAATGTCAAGGCTGAATCTTAGAGATTGAAGGTGACTCCGATGTAGTTAATGGTTGGGAAAAGAAAATTTCTCCCATCATGGTGATTCCAGCTGCACTTCAGAGAAATTTTTGACATCCTTGCAACTGTAAATTGTGTTGGGAGCAACATCCCAAGAGAAGCGAACTCTAGTACGAATTTACTTGCAAAAAAAGGGGTCAACCTACAATAAATTGTAATCAGGTGACCCCAAAGCCATGTATTCTCTTTTGAAGTTGAAGTAATAAAAAATCACCTACTTAAAAAAAAAGAACCAGAGGCAGTTAATCCACATTAGAACATTGTTAGTGTATTTTTTGTTTACTGAAATCAATAGTTAGCGGATATAATCTCTCATATATTAATGTTAAGAACGAATATGAGGCATAATCAAAAACTCCCATGGGGACACTTACATACTCTGGATCCATTGGCATTACGGATTCCACCACTGCTGAAGCCAAGAGTTTACTTCAAGGGCTAAAGTGTTTCCTCAACTCCCATTTTGTAGGACCACCACATGTTGAGGGTGACTCTCAAGTACTGATTCAATGGTGCAAGAATGACCTCAAGCCTCCTTGGAGGCTCTGTTATGTTATTGATGAGATTAGAGACCTTGCTTGTATTGTTTCTAGCTGAAACCATGCATTAAGAAGTGCCAATTGTAGGGCAGATGAGTTAGCAAAGCAAGGGGCCCGTCAACAACATTTGGTTGTTTGGACCAGTAGCTAAATGTAATTTTCTTATGTACTTTGTTTTTAGCCCATAGGGCTGCAAGAACTAAAACCACAACTTTCAAAACAAATTACTATGGAATGGGCTCCCTAACTTTGGCTAGTCAATTTGGGTTAGACCTGGACCTAAATAGCTGTACACTTAAACTACAGTAAGTTGATTCAAAGACTTCACTGGATAACAGGACTCCAAGAGTGGTCCAGTCCTAATTTTCTCACAAGAAAAAAAAAAAAAGTGGTTCAGTCCTATAAGAAGAAGCAGGGTTCAAGTGAAACAACAGAATCCACGTAAATACCACATATTAGGGGAAAATAAAAATATCACTACCGGTACCATAAATAAATCTTCACATTTACACAACATTAAGCAACTGAAAAGGTGATGATAACCTACCTCTCTTTGCTCCTATGCATGATCTCGAGTCTACGCAAGTTTGTCAACTTTCTAGGGTGTCTGTAAGCAACAAATTGTTCATCATCCTTTACCTCAGATAACAATTCAAAAGATTGTCTACATATCGATATATCTTATGATCACAAACCTGAGGAAAGCAAAAGATGCTTACTTAGAATTTTCAACTAAAATGCTTTATTAGCATTTGGGAAACAAAAAAAAATCACAGAACTTAGCACAACAAGTGGAGAAACATATACTCTTGCTCACCTCTGCAATCAATAAGCTTTCATCACTCTCCAAGCAACATGCTACACTCAATGCCTGGATTAGATCCTTCCAGAAACCATGTTTCTGAACAGTTACAGTATAGGGCATGGGAAGCCTACTACCATCGCAAAAGATCACAGTTATGGTCATTGCTCTTGTTACTGTTGAAGGTAAAGGTAGAGACAGATACATGAAAGGGTCAAAAGTAACCGAAACTTTGTTGCAGACTGGGCACACTAATGTTGATTTATATTGGCCCTGAAATGAAAAAAATTCCCAATTGTTAAACTTCCATAAGCAAAGAACCAGGGAAGTGAACCAATAGCGGTTAAGAAAAGAAAGAGGGAATAGTTACAACTTTAACATATGAATAAAATTTGTGTACTGTGGAAAAATCACCCACTTGGCAGACATCTACAATGATAGAATCATTTCGAGCTTTATGATTCACCCAACACTCCTCCGCAAATTCCTCATCTGGGCGACCATTTGAATCTTTTGTCTCAATGTAAGGCTTCTTTTTTACACGATTCAAATCTTCATGCAATCCATCCAATAAAAAGGCCAGAAGCTCCTGTATAAAATGTAACATGGGAGATATATATTGATTGCTATGTCATTATGAGGCAGGAGGAGATGAACAGAAAATACAAACCTGGGAATCGTGCTGATTATACCCGCTGAACTGTGGAGCAAAACGAGCAAGTTTCATCTTAAAAGCACGTGGTGCTATTGAAGTCTTCTCAGAGGACCACATTTGCCTCAATAACTCTCCAAATGCTATTGCAAGCTCACCCTGCATAAGAACAATATGAATTTGAAGAGACCCTTCATACAAAAAAAGGAAAAAACCAAAGAAAATCATTCAAAAAAGATAAATTTTTGTACCTGCAATCCCAAAGGATTTTCCCGGTTAATCTCCCTAGAGTAATCCTTCAAGAAGTACTTGACCAATGGGGGTGTGTGCACCAAACACTGAAGGGCGCTGTTCATAAAACAAGTATTGCCCAGGTTCACCAATCCAGTCAACCCTCCTCCATCTCCCTTTGAGCTGCTGTTGCTGAGCAGATCATAGTCCCCCTCAGAATCTCTTAAGCTTGAACTTAAAATGCTGCCTTGCATCAAACTAGGGCCATATCGAGTTAAACTGTAACCATTAGACAGGTTGGGACCACCAGCAATAGAAATAGGTGAGCTAACAGGTTCAATCGCTACCAAAGCTAATTCATTTCCAGTTGAGTCCATGCCAAAACCAGAAGGCCAAAACCCATCTTTCTCTACTTCCAGAAGAATCTGCACAGATCACAGTTCAACCTTGACTCAAAGAAAGAGGACAATCCAATCTTCATGGTTTCGTAAGAAAAGAAAGAAAAATCCAAAATTTACATGTCTAACAGTTGATGTCTAGAAATACATTTCAAAAAACAAAAATGCAAGAGCTCTTTAAGGCGTTGATCATCAAATGACAGGAATTACAAGTAGATAATATTAACAAGCTCTGACAGGAAAGTAAGGACATGAAAACATTATATAGACCAAGAGGAACATATGAGGTCCATCCAATGTTGACTATGCATGATCAGTCCACCTCATACCACATAACAGTGTGAAAATCCAAACCTCACACTGGAAAAAACAGAGCCCCCCACCCCTTCTTCATCCCAGCCATTCAATTAAAGGCCGAATGAGCAGACAAACAAAGACCTAGAACTATATCCTCTTCAAGTCACCTCCTGACAAGAGTGAATTACTGTATATTTGATGGGTTAATGAAATTTCAAGAGGTACAAAAGAGGAATGGGAGATCCCATCAGCAAATCAGAAAGAAAGAGGGACTTAGCTGGGATTACTGAAAAACATGATTAAAATCTTTTACATAAGCCCGGTTTAATTTGTTTTGCAACAATTTAGAGTAACTACAAACATAGTTATAAGAATATTTGACACCAAAATATTGTTTCAATCATAAAATCTGTATATTACAGAATCTTAGGCAGATTAACTCACATCCTGGTCCATCTGCAACTGGGCTTCTTCGAGCGTCTGATCAAAATTGTTTAGTATACTATGTTTCTTCTTTTGAAAGTAATCCCAGATTCGAACCTATGAAAAAGTAGCAGTTTAACACTCATCATGTGGAAGTCTATGTCAAAGGAAGTAACAGAAAGACTAAACATACAACAGGTCTCACCTTTTCCTGTTCCAGATTGTATTGTTTGCAGACATAATCATAAAGTTCATGCACTGACGCCTGTAAGGTAACACAAGTAGAAACTCTTAGCTATAGAAACAATACCTCAAACTCTGCAAACATTTAATTCCTGACCCCAGGGCAGGGAGAGTGTGCTGACTAGGTAATAACCAATGGTCACATCTTTTAATACAAACCACAGCCTTCGACAATGGAAAGAAAGATCCTAACTGTGCTGATTTAAAAGTGTAGAGTAATACCATTTTGCTGATATGGATAACTGATTGGTCATTTTTTCTGGAATCGATTAGATGGAAGCATAGAGGATAAACCTCTACACAGAAGTCCCTATTAGAAGGCCCCTGCGAAATCATTTTTCTTGGTAATGCCGGTCCCCCTTTATACCTATTGAGCAAAGAGCAAGTAACAAAAAGTAGATGAGCAATATTTTCTTTTATCGATTGTATAAAAGTGTATGGAATAAGTGAAAAAAGGAGACTGGCAGCATCATCAACGTATATAGGAAAGAATCAATGCCAAAACCTACTACCCACAATCATTTGTTTTATGACTTCTGCTACAGAAGGAAAGGATTCTAATCCTATTACCATTCATATAGTTTCTTCCACACATCTTGAGGAACCAAAACATAATCTTCTCCTTCCTGCAGAAGTCTACGAAGGACTGGCACCTCGCCTTCACTATCCGCTCCATTCAGCACAATATCAGAATTATCAATCCGTCCAGGTCTAGGAGGGATATTTGAGAGGGCACCGTTAGAGAAACTAGAGCTAGTAAACTGCTCAACAATTGGAGAATCCTCCTCATCCTGGTTAACATATCTCTGCCACATCATCCACCACCTACAAAAGCAGCCATTAGACTCAACACTTCTCAGTCTTGCATGGGGAGTCAAATCACAGATACGGAACTTTTACAGAACTGCGTGATGTTCGACATTTCGCAAAACTATATACCAGACACCACTTTGTATTCAACATCTTTTGCTTAGTCAGATTCGTAGCTAATTTTATTCACTCATACCTGAAGTAGTAAAAAGAAAATTTAGCAAGACTTTAACCACCTAACTCATGTCTCACTCTTATCTGTCATTAGGAATTTACATATATTACTTTTGAAAATTTTAAACCCTTAAGACACGTGCTTCAAAATATAAAGGAGGAATATTAAAGCCTTATTTATGACAGATAACGAAATGTTGCCACCCCTACAGTCAACCTTGAGTACCGCCTCCTAACACATCAACACAAACTGTTGCCAGCTGAAAGAGAGGTTGAGCAAGAAAAAGTAACAAACTCATTCTGGCTCCATTAATGAACTGCAATGACTGCCATGGATCGCAAACCAACCGAATAAACTGCTATTAACGGATAGGCTCCCGGTTGCAACTTATTCTGAGTAAAATTACACAATTAAATGAACTAAGAAAAAAATCATCACCCACATCAATACCTATCTTAATTAACCTAGCTGTAGCTTTAAGAAAAGAATAAATTTGAATTTTTTAAGCTTTTCTTAGGAAAATCTCTCTAAAAATAGGGGCATGCTGCTATTTGGGGCAAGCACACGAATTCTTTATTAAAAGGCGACAAAATAGTTCGCTCTGTGCTAACCACGCAGCCCCGTAAAAGAAAAATTTGCATAAAAAAAAACAAGCTTTCCAACAAAACGAAAGTATGTCCGGGTCTTTTCTTAAAAGAGATATACTGAAAGAAAGCAAACCCAAAGGAGCATTCACCAGCATCAGTGTTCTTACAAAAATCTAAAACGTAGAGGCAAAGCCTGAATAAGAAGCAATTAATGAAATATAGAGTCCGAGACCCTTGGCCCAAGCGCACATCGACTCCTGGGACAAGATCTTGAGTTGAGCCGTCTAAGTTTTCATAAAATTAGGAATAGCATTAAATTCTAGTATTAATAAAACTTCTTCTGGCTGGGCAAGCTCAAAGACTAATACATGATGGAAGACGCTATATACAGAAGTTGATACATAGCATATCCTTCTTTATTGTCAAAACATAATCAACAATCAAAGTGAAACCTGACCTAGCTCCCATACAGAAATATATCCAACCAATAGAATTGTTGATTATAACATCCGATGATAAAAAAAAAATGCTTATAAGTATCCAAACATTGCACGGTAATTTAATAAATTATTCTGATACAATCACACCTTTTTGAAAGAACGTAATAAACATTGCCTTCTTTTGAATTCGATGAAGCTTCTTTATTAAGTTCTAAAATGATCCGCCGCTCTTCCTCCAGAGTGCATGGTAAGCAGCTATCCTCATTGTTGATCAAGAACCTAGTTCCAGGAATCGTCATTGCTTATTCCAGGAAGATTAATCACTCGATAGCCTTCCTCAAACAAGACCGAAAGAAATCCAGGCAGGCGAGCTTCAAACGAATTGTGAGTGCGAATTAATCAGTCCCCAATCAAATCGAAGTATGCCCGCAGCGACCTCCGAGAGAAATAAAACTCTTGCCAGAAACACCGATTCCAATCGCGAGAACGCCTGTAGCACAACAAAGACGAAATGGTAGGGGCCCGGCCTACAAATGAAAGACTCTGAAATGGCAAATTTTGCCCTTATTTGATTGGTTGGCGTGACAAACCGATCTCAGGGAGAAGAAAGAGAGATCTCAAAACCCTAAATTGCAGCTGTTATGGAAAGCAAAGGCGACTGCTCATATTTGGAACATCGGGAGAGTCGTAGAAGGAACAAAGTGGAGACGGAAACAAAAAGCGAGCTCTCCCGTTCTTCCTGTTTTCAACAGTCCAACTCCTCCCTTCTTAAGTCACGCGTTCTTACTTCTGAGAAGAAAGCCTCCCCCCTGCTATCAGTAATACCACAAATTAAAAATTCCATTTTAATAGGAATAAATTTTTAGTGAAAATAGGGATCAGTCAGGCAGAGGCTGTCCATAAAAATAGTGCATTCAGATTTTATTTAACCATTCAAAAATCGTTTGACATCAATTTAAATTTAAAAACGATTTTATTCAGATTATCTACATAAATTCCTTTATTAGTATTTGAAATTTTATAAACATTACTAAGTTAAAATAAAATAATTAAAATTACAAAGAAATATACAGGTAGAATGTATTTTCGAATAGAGACATTTTAGTTGTCTACTTTCATTCAACTAATGAATGTAAATGTGTTTTCACAAATTTCGAGCGGAAGAAGAACTGTTTTAAATTTAGAGACAAGAAAGTAAATTCTCAAAGATTTCATCGTGAATATAGAATTAATACTATGAAAATCTGCTATAAATCCAAAATCAATTTAAATGACTTAAAAATTAAATTTATTTAAAATATTTATGTAAATTCATTTTTTTGAATTTAAAATTTCCTAAAAATTTCTAAAATTAAATTAAATAATAGCACTACAAGAAATATAATGATATGATGTTTTTAATAGAGACATTTTTGTTATCTCTTTCTCCTCAATTCATAATGAGTAATGCTAGTTGCATGTACGACGTAGTACTTATCCGACGTACCAGCCAATCAAAAACAGTTAAAAAATAAAAAATATTTTGTTTATAAATTTTTAAATTTGAAAAGATAAACTCTAGGCAGTTGTGTTTCTGATTGGCTAGTACCTCGGATAGGTATTGCGCTTAGGTGCAACTAGCATTTTCCATCCATAAATGTTAAGATATATTGGCAAATTCTAAGAGAAAGTAGAATTATTTTGATTTTAGAGACAATTAAAAATATCCATAAGTTTCTTAAAAAATAAAGCTTTGATGTGACTATATCCAATGATTAAGTGGAAGTGAGTACAATACTATGAGTATCTACTATAAACTTAGTAATGCTAGCCGCACCTACGCGTAGTACCCATCCCACGTACATGCTAATCAAAGCTCTTAAAAATATAAAAAATATTTTTTATTTTATAAAATCCTATATTCTTAAGGATAAACCTTTGGCATCAATAGTTTTAATTAACATATAAATGGGATAGGTACTATGTATAAGTGCAGCTAGCATTTTTCTAAACTTATACCTTTGTCAAGTTTTCTATTTTTTTTTTTTTTTTTTTTTTTGCCTTAACATGTTTAGTTGAATCCCTCTTTACCACTAGTGCCCATCTTCACAGCATCCAGTGCTAGTGGCATTAAATTTTGCTGGTCCTATGGCACCAAATCTCTTCCAACACCCTCCCAACCTCTCATTGCCTTTGCACTCCAAAACAATCAACCTTCAGTTAAAAAGGCAGCAAAACATAGTGTAAATTCCATTCATCAAATACCTCCAAACTTAATATAAATTAAAGCAATTTTTGGTTACTACTTTTCTGCTCATAAAACTTTGACATCTATTTTACTCTCTCTAAACCTATTAGGCTATAATAACCCGTATCTTTGGAAGGTCTCTAAACATATTCAGGTAGGCTATTTTTTTTTATTTGTTTGGCTCTCCATTAATGAGAACAACATTCAAAGAGTTATTCCAACCTTCAAATAGGTTGTAGCACGGTTAGAGTTAAGGATAGGATAATGGATAAACAACGTGGGTTTTGTTATTTTACTTACATGTGCCATTTCACCTTTCCAAGTCACATTTTGTTATTTTTCCTAAGATGATATTTTTTGTGGTCTTTTTGAGATTTCGATTTTTTTCCTTTTCTAATTATTTTCTTTCTTTTTTGCTAAATATTCATATGACATACAAATGTAAGAACAAAATTTCTGTCTTATAAGACAAAGATCATATAATTGACAAACAAAAAGTAGATTTAGAGACAAATGAGGAACATGAAATACATGTGAAGGTCGGCTAGAACAAGTATGTACTAATAATATGATACAATCTCGGTGACCATGTGTCCATATCATTTCCCCTAAATAGAAAAGACACCTTTCAATTAAGAACGGTAGTACAAGCACTTTGAAGTATTACAGGAAGGGTTTACATCCTGACGTGACATCCACATTGCAGTCTAGGTAAGATATAAACTCGAAGATAAAATCAACAAGGGTTTATTTTTTTTAATAAAATAGTATCTTCTTATTCTAAAGGTAAACCCTAAAACCTATAATTTCTCTTATGTAAACCGCCACGTCGCGAAGTAAAAACCTCAAAGTAAAATAAGGGAGTACTAATATCATTTTTCTTCAATTAAATAATTGTAACTTTTGCCTCTTGCCCATAGCCTTTGTAGCAAGAAATGGACAGGAGAGACCGTGTGAAGCCAGAATTTTTAGAGCGCTAGAGATCACACAAACACAATGCCAAACAACATGTTCTGTAGGAACTGGAACAAACTAATATATTGCAACTAAAACCCTTTGAATCAAAATCAAGTGAGTCATCAAAAACACAACAACACAAAGTTTTGTGCATGAATCAAATTTAAAAGAAGGGTAAAGAGAAACCAATTATGCTAAGTCGACTCATTCGGACTCGACATTCTTCTCGTTTATAGACTATTGAGTTAACCAACAAGATTGTCAAGTTGTACCTAAGTCAAAGTGAGTCACAAAGAACTAGACTCAAATACCATATCCATTCAATATAAATCGGATCAAATGTATTGATTGCGGAGGTGAGTTTATATACAAAGATAATTCTAGGTAAACATAGTGGAATACACCTAATATTTTAAGCTATTTACATAACAATTACCAAGCAAGAAAGCTACAAGAGATTAGGGTCAACCTCAATCCCATCCCCGCTCCACAAAATTTGGGATAATTACACCCATATAGAGAGGACGAGACTAAAGAGAAATGTTGTAAATGTAGGTTCTTGGTTCATTTGCTGCTCCCCGAGCAAAAAGCTTTGGTGACAATAACATACATCTACCGGAGTTCTCTCAGTGGAGTGGTACTAGAATATCCAAGGAGCTTATTCACAAGTTTTTCCCTGTATCTTAAATGCTGGGAAGCAATGCTCAAGATATTTTTCACAAGAAAAAAAATTATATTCTGAAGATATAAATTCAACTCGATTGGGGTACCCGATCATAGCATTACTCATATTAGTAGGCCAACGGAGGGGCGACCGTTTGGACCACACCCTACTGCGTGTCAGGTTTAGAGGTCCATAATAGCCTTTCATCAAGACCATCAAAATTGCCCAGCTAATGTTTGTGGAGGTCGCCAAGATGAAGAAAACACGTCTTTTAGTATCACAAGTTTACAAACACATACAACCAAATTCTTCCCGAAAATTAACAAAAAAATTATCCCTAAGGGTATTAAGGGATTTTAATTTTGTAGCAATTAATTGGTTCAAGAAGTGTTTTATAACCGGACCAACTGGTTCAACCATGGTGAACCCATGATGGTGGCTATTCCGGTTAGTTTACGCACAAATAAAAAAGCATTTGAACGGTCGGTTCGGTTTTTTAAAACACTAATTTCAAGAAGGTTTTCTTTGTAAGGGTTTGCAGTTTCTAGAAGGTTTTTTTTTAATTTTTTCCAATAAGGATATGGCCCTTTAAAAAAGATTTGAATCATGGATAAATGGCATCATGGGATGTTGTGATACTCACTTCAAATATTAATAAAAATAAATGCAAAAATTCCAACGTCTTACTCTCCTCTTCTATCCCTCTTTAAGTTACTCCAAAATATATAAATACAAATATAGAGCATTGTAATATATTAATATGTAGAAGTTGGTCATTCTTGAAAAAATGTAGAATATGGGAATCTATGATGGGAAGTGCTGAAAATTATGGATACCATTATCTCCATATTCATATGATATTGTCCTCACTAGGACCAACACAAATTTGCTCTTAGGTTGGTTATACCCAAAAGGCCTCATACCAATGGAGATGTCTTCCTCCTTATAAACCAAAGATCTTTCCCAATTCTAGCCACTATATGACTTTGTTTGCATAACTAATAATCTACCCTTCAAAGAAAGTTCTACTAAACCTCCCCTCAATACAAAATAAGGAAAAAAGTTTCTCTATACAAAACCATAAACTATAATTCTCAAGGTCTATATTAAGCATGCTTACACATCTATAGAGTGTTTGATTGGCTATAAGTGCGTTCAAAAGGATTGAGTCATTCGATCTGCATGTATCTCATCTAACAACTTTGTTAGAACACAATTTTTTCGTTTTGACTACAAAGTTGTCATGGGGGATTTGACAATGGGAAGGAACACTATTCCAACGAGGAAGAGGGAAGTGGAAGACTAACATTAGTAATGGGAGGGAAGTCTCACTTCAGGTTGTTCATTCACTCCGTAGGGAACGAGAGGGAGACTCCTGCTTTAAAAAGAGTGAGTTAATCATCTTCTTCTCTTATCTATTCTATCTACTATTATCTTGGTCTTTTCGTGCTTTTTTCAAGGGACCTCTTTCCACAAATCACCAAGATTCATATTTTTCTAATCGTTGTATTTTGTTTTTTGGATTTTTGTTCTAATTGTTATATCTTCTTCTAATTAAGGGTCTAGTTGATTGAAACTTCTATGAATTGTTGGAATTTTTTTTTTCCTTTTTTTAAGCTAGAAGACAAATTGGAAGAATTTAAGAGTCACCAAGGCTGTCACATGACCGGGTCATTGGACTTGAAATAATAACAGATTTTGATTAAACCCAGACCGAGTTAGACCATTAGTTGAACAATTGCATAATGTTACAATCTTCTATGATTTCTAGAGCATAAAAGCAGAATTGATTAGTATGGTTTAATATGAGTGTTCAACATAAAACCTAAAGATTGTGGGTTAAAGTCCCGCCACTAGCAATTTTTGGGTTTTGACATCTCACCACCTGCAACTGAACCAATTGGGGAGGTTTATGGGCAAACCAGACGAACCGGTTGGTTTGTGCAGTTCTTAAGCAAATCCGGTTCATCAGCTTAAATGAACCATAATAGCCACTTGTTAGCAAGGTTCTTGAGCAAATCCGGTTCATCAGCTTAAATAAACCATAATTGCCACTGGTTAGCATGGTTCTTGAGCAAATTCGGTTCTTGGCTTAAATAAACCATAATAGCCACTGGTTAGCATGGTTCTTGAGCAAATCCGGTTCATCAGCATAAATAAACCATAATAGCCACTGGTTACATGGTTTGGGTTCAACCAGGTTGAGCAGCTTAATTACACCCAATTTTCACTTTTTTTGGGTTCAACATTCCTGAGCAGTTTTTTTTCCAATTTTAAGATAACTTACGAAAAATGGTTGGTAAAAAATTATACAGAATCCTCGGAATTTGTTTACTTAAAAATGTGAAGTTGTTGGCATTTTGGTTTCACTTTATATAGAATTTGGTTTCGATGAGTGTTATGGTGCTACATGAGGAAAAAGTCTTCCCAGTAACAACATGAAGCAAAAGAAAAGAATCAGATGAGGGACATAAAATACTAGGTTGTCATGGGCGGTCAGTTAATAAAACTAGAATTCCACAATTGGCCTGATATAGAAGAGTTTCTCGTATATACTTATGAGAATCTTTATGATTAGCTATATATGATACATAGAGTTTTTTACTCATATATGTGAAACTCCCCAATCATTAAGTCCCAGGGCGAAATGCGTAGAACCGGCAGTGAAGAGAGGGATCAAGAAAAAACAAGGGTGAGACCAAATCAAACCGGCTAGCGAATGGTTTGGGCCCGGATTTGTTAAAGCTTCATATGAGCTCGAACTATTTCAAACTCAAATTAAGTTTGAGTTCTCTCTCAGACTTTAGTTAATCAAGCCATGTTCAAGCTTTGAATAGTCCAACTCGATGTTGCATGAGTCTGTCTAAATTTTTAAATATTCAATGTAAGAAATTTCTAAAGTAAATTATGTTGCTAATTTCACAAAAAATGAAACAATATAAAATACGTTATATTTGTAATTGAGCTCAGAGACCAATTGAGCTCAAAGACCAATGAAGTATTCGTAGGCATCATTCGATTATTACGAATGATTAATACAATTACCACAACAAATTTAAAATTTATTTAATATAGATTAAAATTCTTCAACTTTTATGCATCACTTAATATGTTTTCTAAAATGTTTTTAATTAATTCGAAAATATTACATGTATTTAATATATTTTCTAATTATGAAAAGAGTAGTGATAACTGTACTGCAAATTTTTCTGAGAGTTTACAATGTGACATAGCGTCCTCATAAGAATTATCTACCTATTCTTAAAGTATGCCTAAACCCTAGCCTTTATTTGGACTAACAACTAGAATACGATGGTAGGATGTAAAAACTCATAGTAAACACAGTACTGAAATCATTTTTCTTATAAAAACAATTTTTCATTTAATAAAAAAACATTACATTCAAATGGTAACTCATTATCATAAATAAAACAGATTTCTTTCAAAATTCCAGTCACACACTCATTATCTTGTTTTTAACACTAAAAAAGTGGTGGCTTTAATTCTAAGTTATGAAGTTTTGATTCACCTAGAACATTCTATACCTTGTCGAGCTCAAGCTCCAATTAATATGCATAGTTGATGAAGTGAAACTCCACCTCCAACTCATAATAAATAAATAAATAAATCTATTTTCTGATTTTAAGAGGTTTTTAGCTGTGTAGAACTTTGTTCCTATTCTGAGAAGCCTAAACCCTCTAAACCCTATCTGAATGTTAGGCTGCCACGACGATAGCAGGCGTCAAATTGTAAAACCTCGTTGTAAAATGTCAGTTATATAGTTTTTCTATTTTATTAAAAAAATAAAAATATGTAGGTACACGATCCAAAGTCGATAAAAATCATCCTCACAGTAACCAATCTGACAATGTTAAAGTCTCCATCCATTTATTAAAGAGCCCTGAATGGAAAAGGGCACGCCATGTGATAGCGAGGGAAAGAGTGACCAAAGCAAGAATAAATAAAGCAGACATGGCCGAAGTAGCTCAAAGAATTCATTAATGGTATGGGGTGTCAGGTATCCAAACCGCTAAGCTCCAAATGAACAACAAATGAAATGGAATACAGCAAAGCCTGCAGACGGGATGGATTTGCAGAAGGCCGAAGTGCGCCCATTATTTCCCAGCTCAGTCCGAAGCAAAATTTAGAAATACAAACAATAAGGCCAAGAAAAGAATCGCTCTGTCGCAGCGCAGCGAGCCCTACAAAACAAATGACAAGTATGTTCATCAGCAGACTTAGAGAAAACGAACATGAAATGTGCAGATCATTCAGTTTTAGTTTGTGCAGTCGGATGCAGAGTTGGTTGAGTTCTATGACTGATTCAGTGGAGTCAGAGACCTAGTTTCTTAACAAAAAAAAAAAAAAGGACAGACCATATCATCTGATGATAATTTGGAAAAACGAATCGGATTCCCCACAATCACTGACAGTAATGCTCTGAAAAACTGAACCGGTAGAAGTAGAACAAAGAAGAAGAAAAAATTTACAGGGAAATAGAGAAAGAAAAAGAGCGAGGGAGAAGAGCGGGGTGTTGGGTAGAGAGAGTCAGTGGATTAGATATTTACCGTGGCTGAGGAGATGTTGAAGAAACCAGGGGTGGAAGACTCTCCCGGGGAAGGCGTAATGGCGAATCCGCCTCCACTTCCGGCGGTGCTACTCCCGTTGCCGTTGCCGTTGCCGTTGCTCGCCGCAAGCTGGTACGCTGGTGTCCCGTCCGGCTTGAACAGTCCATAGTTCCTCTCCGAGGTCGGGCCAGGTTTCAGATTCTCATTGAACAGGGCAAACACATAGACATCCAAATCCAGGTCGGGTCTCAGGGGCGTCCCCTTCTTCTGGGAAAGGAGCTTCATCAGATTCCCGTTGTACTTCCGGGCGTTGTCCGCCGTCGCGCCGGCCTCGTCCTCGTCGCCCCTCGACGGCCACCCCGTCTCCGATACCTGAACCGGCACCTTTCCGTATCCTAGCCTCCCTAACGCTGCGTACACCGCGTCGATTTGGGCGTGCAACATGTTGTCGTAATGGAGATTCGAGGCACTGTCCACTATCCCCTGAATCGAAATGCAAATCGACGGTGAAAAGTTGCAGCACAGTTTAATATGGGTTTTTGAGGGGGGTGGAATCTGCAGAGTATTTTCAGTCTTGAAAAGCGCAAGTAATGAGGGGAAATTGAAAGGGAAACGCACCTGGTTTGGTTGAAAGAGGACGAAATCGAGGGAGACCTGCTTCGGATTTGCCTTGTAAGCGAAAAAGGGGTACGCGTTGATGAGAAAGGGGGAACCGGTCTTGGAATGGAAGCTCAAGATGGGGGCGATGTACTCCCTCAGATCGGGGCGAAAAGCTCCGGCGGAGGGAGGGTAAGAGGTCTGGAGAACCGCCAGGGAATGCGTCGTGGTGACTGCGACCTGTTTATCGAGTCCCAGGGAGACCACCGCGGCGTGGATGTTCTGCATCGCCGGGAGGAGGTCCTCCATCATCGCCTTGTTGTTCCCCGTCAAGATCTCGTTGCCGACAATGATGGTGGTGATTTTAGTACCAGGGAGGTAGCATTGAACATTCTCTTTGACCCAGAGAAGGGCTCTGGACTCGTCCTGCATCTTGTCAAGGCACTCGTTCGCAAGTCCGACGACGAACTCGACGCCGGTGTTGGCGAACGCGCGGAGGACTCGTGAGTCGGAGTCGTAGAGCTTTACCTTTTTGACATTGATGGATTTGAGGAGGGGGACGACGTTTTCCGGCGACGGGAGATTGTTCGCGACCTGGCCGTAGTTGATGCCGATTGAGGAAACCAATGTCGGCAATATTAATGCCGGGAGCACGAAACCTGGCAAACAAACACATTTGACACGAAACGCATCAGAATCTGAACACAAACGCGAGAAATCCTCAAAACCCCTAAACCAGAAAAGCGAAACAAAAAAACGTACAAGAAGGAAGCAGTACCGAACAGAAGAACAATCGGCGAGAAGTGGGAGATCGCCATCGACGATGTGGCCGAACAGCAAGTGAAGAAGTCCTGTGCTGGTGGAAGCAGAAACTAAAAACTGGAACAACCACTGGGCAATAAAAAGCTTTGAATATCGTGTGTGAAACGGAGCCACGGCGTGAAGACGTCTTTCACTCCCTCTTGGCTTCCTCTGAAACCGACGCTCCGAGCCACTCTCTCCTCTTGTCGTCTCCCTACCCTCGCCGCCTCCGGGTCACTGCGCTTTAACTTAAACGGCTCATACCGAATCTGCTCATTATTATCTTCTGTTTTAGGACTTTAAAACTTTAAAGCAATCCCTGCTTTTCATTTAATACAAGATTTTTGTCAAGTATCACAGCCGGGAGCCAAAAGAACACCAAATCGCACACTCAATCTCGCTCTGGTCAATAAAATGCTCCGGCCGGGTCTTGTAATACTGACTGATACGTTTCCCTCTCAATCTTTACTAATTGTCGCGATTTGACAAGACGAACGGAGCTGAAAAACTTGGCACTGGTCATTCTCTCACAAGCTCCATCATCTGTTCTTTTCACGGCTTTGTGGAGAGATTATTGGACCTGCTTCAAAAGTTTTGCTCTCGTTTCGGGCAGTAAGTATACTTGCTGGTAAAGGAAGTGCTTTCTACCTTTCCAAGACGAGAGTGGGTAAAGTGACTAAAGTCGTCACAGTACTGGTTAAGAATGTGCTTCAATATTAGTAGGCTGCTGGAACTTGCTTCTCTCCTACTAATACCGAAAGAATTTTACTTTATTCAGACCGTCTTCGTCATCTGAGCTCTTAAAAGTAGTGGACGCATTTACAGTCGCTAACGCAAACTACAAAAGGGTGCGTCTCTCTCTCTCTCTCTCTCTCTCTCTCTCTCTCTCTCCCTCTCTCTCTCTCTCTCCCTCTCTCTCCTCTCTCTCCCTCTCTCTCCTCTCTCTCCTCTCTCTCTCTCTCTCTCTCTCTCTCTCTCTCTCTTCACCAATGGCGGAGCTTCTTCGTTCTGTTCTCACATGCACCCATACTCTGCAAATGGGATCATGTTGGTATTGTATTTCAACATCCTGGACCCCTCATTTTTATTTTACGTTATCACTTTCTCGGTGTTTTCTAAGTGCCAGTCTAGCTAAGTCTCATCACAATAATCTGGTAAATATCTCCCGTCCACAGAAGGTCCGATCTGACGGAATGCCAACCGCAATCCTCATGGTAGACTTTGTCCGATTACTCTCAAGTCTCAAGAAATGTTAATCACAAAAAGGCTACCTAGTTAAAAAAAGAGAAAGTTACAGCTTGCAGCTTTCGTGTTCGACAAATTGCCGAGCTCCGAGTGTCTTTGCCAGAGCCTTTCGCCGTTTCTGGTTTCTAGCTCCCTCGGGCGCCCCAACTGTTGGAGGGGCCAACATGAGCGCTTTTCTGATATAAAGGTTGCTTTATTCCAAACTTAAGAATGCAGTGTCTGACAGGTAGTGGGTCCTGAAAAATTTGTCATGTTAATGGGTTAAATGTATTAACATTTGGGAAACTTTGTATGGCCGAGGTGCAAAGCTTCAGCTTTCCACGCAGCCTGTCTAATCTCTGATAATGGCCACGAACCATGCAAAAAGTTTAGAGATTATTAGAGAGATGACCCACCATTTGGTGCCGCGAGGGGAGGAATCCTAAGATTACGAGCCCAGAATTCGGAGAAAAGGGAATCCTCCTGGAGATTGTTGGAGAGGTTTAGAATCGAATTGATGTCTCCAATAGATGCTCTCATAATTGAATTGAAGACTATGTTACGGAAGACATCAGACCATGACTGAAATGAAGGAGGCTTGCCAAATAGCTGACCTAGTAGTGAGGGGAGCGCTCTGATCGTGCTTGTTCTTTATTGCACAACACGATTCACTGTTTTCTGCTCCTGCTGATGTTGATGATGTTGATAAGATAGAATACTTGTCTTTGTTACTGTTGATATTTCTTGCCTGTTAGTTGTGCCGGATGGACAGAACCTCCAATGAACTTATATAAAAGAACAGTTGCAAGTAACAAAGCAACTCTGCGACTGGAGTGAAGAGGAGCGTAGTATAAACCATAAAATGGTGGAATGGGAGAAACGACAGGGGAAGCTGATGGGTTTGTGGGGTTGGGGAATAGGGACCCAGCGCTTTTATGGGCATTAACATCATGGCAGGGAGATGTGGAACCTGCAATTGCATTGCCAGGTGTTCACTGACGAGATGCAATTTGCTTGGCCGGAATGCTGACTACTACTACTGGATTGCTTAAATGCAAATCGTGGCAGACAAATTATAGCAGCGTGGGGACCAAGAGGAGATATATCATGATTCTTACTTACCCAAATCTGTTCGATTCAGAAAATTCTGGCAAGAAATAGTGCATCCGTTAAATTCCCAAAAAGAGCTTGCAAAATGCCATTAGCTCTTTTGCTACGTGACCCAACCGGTGAAGTTGCTCTGGTGTACAGTGTCTTAGTCTTTTTTATATATAAACTCTTTCAGTTGTTAATAGAATTCATTCAATTCTTCGCAAATTGACATCTTATCGCAGACTGGTTAACCCATGTCTTTCGGGAAGGAGATTAACACGGTCTGACTCGGTAAAAATCGGACTAAACGAATATGAATCGGGTTTAATCGGGTTTAATCGGGTTTGATCGGGTTTAATCGGGTTTAATCGGGTTTAATCGGGTTTAATCGGATGAAATGAACGAGTCATCGTGACTCTTCGTCCTCACTTCTCACCCTGTCACCATGGTTCCGGCGAAACCCATTTTCTCGCTTCTCCGGCGTCTTTTCTGGCCATTTCCACCACCTTCTGACTCGGAAATCAGGTTTAAATGACACCATACTTTGACGACTCGAGGGCTTTTAGGTCTTATTCCACTGTTATTTCCAGATCCATAAAACCTGCCCCTTGGCACATTGGTTTTGAGCTCTCTGTCATCGATTTCTGACATATTTCGGCAATTCAGTGGCGATTTTGGTGTTTCTTTCTCTTATTTGTAGGCGCTTCTTATGTTTCTATTCACTGTTACGGCGAGTTGCCTTCGGGGGTGTACCACTCGGCAAATTCTGGTATGTCGGTGCCTAGCGTTTTCATTTCCCGGCTCTGAAACCGTAGCGTGTTTGGGTGCTCTTCCGGCAATCTCCGAGCTCGGCAGTGTGTGTTTTGGTGTCATTAGAGCACTGGAGCTTTTTGTTTGGGCTATTACAAGACGACTACTGAGTCTTGCACCAATGCTCCCTGGCACAGAAACCTTCAGATTTTTAGTGTTTATAACAGTGTCGCCTCTAGTCTTTGCCAGCCCGGCTATTTCTCTCCGGTGGTTGGTGTGGTGTCATTGGCAGGTGTTTCATAAAAGGCAAGGAACTGATTCAGACGTCATTTGTCTCTTAGACTTTTGTGTCCACCTATTTCAATATTAGAGATTAGCCTCACCCACAAATACAAAGGAAAAAAATTTCTTAGCCAAGTTTCTTAACATTGACTAGTCATTTTGAGATAAACTTTAAAATAAATTACATGATATTAGAAGAGATGCTAGTATATGGGCCTTTAACAAGTGTGTGGGGTTATTATGATAAACCCTGTACCCAACTTTATAGTCACCTATTTATACCATTAATGGTTTTATTAGCAGGGGTTAGAGTAGTAGGGGTTAGAGTAAAGAATAAGTAAAGTATGTGATTTAGTTTTCTTGAGAGAATTCATAATTTCCACTATTTAAAAGTGACATTAAATTCAAGCTCAAAGCAAAAAATTATAGAGGAAATCGATGTCTCTCTTAAATATAAGGAAAATCTCGTGTCATAACCAACTAAAATTCCACCAATATCTTTTTGAGACGTTAATGTCCAGTCTAATCATCATGCACTCACCTCCCCATAAATTTTATTCATATTGGTTCAATTCATTCTTCATCTCTTATTTGTCTTTTTGTTCCTCACTAGTTCATGAATCTAATAATTATTCGTCAACTGTGTGACCTTAGATATCAGATGCATTTTTCTTCTTTTGGGTTACAAAATGTAGGATCCGTCCACGTGATAGTTATTGAGATAGGTCGTAAAGTTGGGAGATTATTTGAGCTTGATTATTTGGACATTTCATTTCAGGTTACTTGTCATTGGAGTATGAATGTTAATTCTATTCCACCTCTTCTCTATTAATTGATACTTTTTGACAATTAGGATTTGTTTAATCTGAATAAGTAGATCGTGTTTATTATAATTATGCTTTGCTTATTAATAACTATTCTAGTTTTATCTAGTTATATTACTTGCAGTCTCACTCAGAGTTCTTAATGTTGATTTCTCTACTATAGTGTGTACTCAATTTTCAAAAACAAAATAGAGGTCTTTCGTTTTAACATTCATCGCTGAATGTGTTTCAGATAAATTTTGAGTTCCGAAAATCTCATGGTACATTGGCATAAATTTGTCTCTGCATACTCACCACATCACGGAAATTGAACGCACACTTTTATGAATCCTCTTTTGTTCCTAAAACAATTTATGGGGAGCCAACTCATACATTAAGTTTTTTTTGTATATTGTATGCCTTCTATTTCATTGAATGGTACAACACCTTTTACTCGACTTTATAATAAATATCTAGATTATTTGACTTTTTGTGTGTTTGGGTTCACTTGTTTTGTCTTACTTCCTTAATGCAAACGAGATAAATTATTCGCTACGTCTATCATGTGGGTATTTTTTTACTATGGTGTTGAACAAAAAAGTTGTCCCGGGTCTTTCAATTAACAAATTGCACATTTCTTGGTTTGTTACTTTATGGGGAAAAAATCTGTTTCATTCATTCCATAATTTAAGCGCTAAATTAGTGTTTCACTTTGCGTTGTTCTTGAGATTTTTTTTAGATGATGCACCTTGTTCCTTGGCTTATGCTACTATTTCTAATTCAAAATCTAAGAAATCCTGGTCTCCAATGCCTCACTACCTGATGGACCCTAATTTACCCTACCTGATGGACCCTATGCATCCCTACCTGATGGACCCTATGCTTCCTTCACTTTCCTCTAAGAGTACTTTTTTATTCTTACTCAGCCGATCCTACTCCTTTGCCACAGTATTCGACACAAGTTGCTAACCATCTATACATCTTCTTGATTATCACTGTTTTTATTTTGATATTTCATCATGAACCATCTTCCTATATAGATGCTTCCTCTAACTTTGTTAGCAACAAGCTATGACTGAGGAATTATAGGTTTTGGCTAAAACTCCGTCTTTTGATTTTGTTACTCTTCCTCTAGAAAATTTAAAATTGTTTGTAAGTGGTTTACAAACTCAAACAAAAGGGTGATGGTTCTCTTGACAGAAGTAAGGTTCATTTGGTGGCTAAAAGCTATACTTAGGAGTAAGGAATTGATTATGATGAGATGTTTGCATTGTTGTTAGGTTTACTTATGTTCATCTTGTTATTGTTATTTTCTTGATTCATCATCGAGAACTTTTTAGATGGATGTGAAAAATGTCTTATTGAATCGTTTTTTTGTCTAGAGTTGTTTATATGCACCAGTAGGATTTCAGCATTCACTAGGGAAGGTGTGTAAACATTTTCTGTTTGAAAATAGTGCAATTAAGCAATATATATTTATCCTAAGCAAACAATACATATTTTATTTCAGAAAAGTAGGCAAGGAGAGTATATTGTCTAGTCTATTTATATAAGTATAATCATCCATGGTAGTAAACTTTGGACTAACAGTCACCCTTACACAGTCATTCAAAAATAAATTCTTAACTAAAGATGAAATCTTGTAAATCCATAATGGATGTACTTCTCTTCATCCTGCCAAAAACGTTATGCGCTTCACTAGAGCACCTGCAACACCATTAGCCTCTCTGCATTGATATTGCAGCTTCACCATTGGAAGATTGTTCAACATATTGTGGGATACAAAACCTATCTTGCCAGCTTCTAATCGAGTTGTTGTTGTTGTTGTATCAATTGAATTGCAAGCTGGCGGTGGCGGCACCTGAATATTTTTGGGGGTGGTTTAGGGTTTAGGGTTTAGGGTTGCATGTTGATGATGTGGTTATCATGGGTGATAATTTACAACACACCCTAGACCTAGAGACTTATCTTAGGGTTTTTTTAGATAAAAACTTGGCCACTAGCGTGCACTATTTTCTTGGTTTGGATGTTCTTTTGTTGTTTGATAGCTGAGATCTCTCTCAAGTCAAGCATGCTTCTAATCTCCTTAGTCGAACGGGACTAGCATATAATAAAACTTGAGACACCGCATTCGGGCTTATTACTAGTTCTAGGCTACATGGAAAGTTGTTGAAGGACCATACACTATATCAACAATTAGTGGGAGGCCCGACTTGACTATTACTCGTCTAGATATCAGTTATGTAACTAATGTAGTTAGCCAATTTATGTTATCACATTTTCAGTTCATTATGTGGTTTTTTGTTTATATTGCTTTTTTCGTCTTCTTCGCTGCTTGCTTTGCAAATTCTGATGTTAATTGGTCGAATGATGTCATTGTTCACCAATCCACCATATGTTATTCTATTTTAATTCATGAGTCTTTGATTTCGTGGTTTACCAGAAAGTAATGGATTGGATCGCACTTGAGAATAGAACCCCGAATGTCTTGCAGACTCCACTAATGAGCGTATTTGGTTCAGTTGGCTAGTTCACCATATCGATGTTTTCTTGGATTCCTCTTCTCAACTTCATTGTGATAGTAAGAGCTGTGATAGTAAGAGCGTCATTTAGATTTTTCATAATGACATATTGCATGAGAGGATCAATCACATTGAGACTTATTGCTAATTTGTTTGACATCACTATATTGATGGTACTCTTACATTATTCTATATAGCCTCTAAAAATCAGATTGCAGATCTTTTAACCAAGTCCCCTACTTGTTCACAAATTTGGTATTTATGTTTCCAATTCTAGATTAGTTTTTCTAGTTCCATATTGAGTTTGAAAGGGGATGTTAAGTTTTGTATATTAGGGGTATTTTCGTCTTTTTAGATCATATCATAGTGGTATTTGAACTTAATCACTTGATAATACAATTTTAGTTTTCAGTAATGTTAGTTGGGCCTCTCATAAGTACCCTATGGCATACTTCATGATGTGGATACTACAGCTGGCATCCACGTTAGAATCCTATTCATCATCTTTTTGGAAAAGTTTTCTTATATACCATAAAACACCAAAACCTTAAACCCTAAAAACTTTTTTAAAAGAGTAATGCTAGCTGCTACACAATACCTATCCAACATACCAACCAATCAGCAAAAAAAAAAGATTAATTTTTTTTTTAAATACTAAATTCTAAACGGTAAACCCTAGGCAGTTGTGATTGTGACTAGCCAATACGTTCGATAGGTACTGTACAAAGGTGTAACAAGCATTTTCCTTTTAAAAACCCTAAACCCTAAATCTTTAAAGCCAATTAGCTCTACCTGACATGGATGCTAGTTGTTCATCCACGTTGGGTGGTATACTAGAGAGGTACTCCTCGAAGGTGTAGCTAGCATTATTCTTTAGTTTTTTTCCCTGTTTTAAAAACTCAAGTGTGTGAAGTTGAGCAAAGTTCAGCGGTAACACAAAGGGTTGTGTTGTGGGACTCTTTTTTATCTTGAAAGAGTAGTGATTCGGGCACAGCGGGTGTTCTGTGTCGGACACGAATCGGCATATTTTTTTATTTCATGTGAGCTCTCCGATTCGGCATGTGCATGAATCATTATTCATCTTGAAATGATAGATTAGGTGGAGTTCGGTAAGGATTCAATGTGAGAGAGAGTGAGGATTTGTAGTACAATTATTAGTTAAAGAAACTTAAATGTCAAATTAAGTTTAATGAAAGTAATAATATATATCATACCATGAGGCTCATTAAAAGACATAAGAGGGAATTTAGTAAGTATTTAAAAGTCAAAAGAAAAGAAAAACAGAATCAAGTTGGGGATTTCTCTAATATTAAAAGTTTGTGTAGTAAACAATGTTTTGCAAACGGGCCGACGGGTTCAACTCAGTTGAACCAAAATCGGAGACGAGCTTGGGTCTTACATTGGCCAGAAATGGATTTTCTCTTCAATCGTAAGAACAGGCTGGTTGGTCTGGCCAACTTCGAACCGAACCGGTTACCGGGTCCGTTTCATAACCAATCAGCCAGATCACTTTTGTTTGTCTAGACTCCTACACAGACAAAACTTTATAAATATTTGTATTAAAGTAAAAAATCAAATTAATCTTTCCTCGGACCTCCCATCGCTTTCAATGTTTCAAATGTTTCTCAAAAGTCGAAGCTAGATGTCAAATGTTACATGTGCTAAGGACAATATGCAAATGCATTGCGCCCATGTGCATCCCTTAAAAAACACGAAGGAAAATAGGTTTCTCCGGTGGTGTCGGGTTAGTAGAGAGGAGCGACGAAGGAACACAGGAAGAGTCCCCCTTCTCTGCAATTCGTTCAAGAAGTCTATGATCCCTTAGCCTCTTCCCTTGTTGAGGCCCCATTTCACGAAAGGGAGCCCAATTTTCAAAGCTTCCGTCTCAAAGCTTCCTCTCTTGGAGCCTCCGACCGAGAAAATTGTTCTCTATATTTCTTGGCGGAGATAGGTCTCCCTTCACTATCCACTTGAGCACGCAATACTCAATCATGCGGCTACGCGATTTGTTGATCGGGTTTTGTTTCATTTTGGGTCTCTCGGTCGTCTCTGCAGAAGAAATAGCTAGGCAACAGGCATCAGCTTATGAGATGCTTGAGAAGTTCAATTTCCCCAGGGGCATTCTTCCAGAGGGTGTTAGGAGCTACGTCTTGCACGACGATGGGAGTTTTGAGGTTTTTCTAAATGGGGATTGTAAATTTAATGTGGATGGAGGTTATACGCTGATTTACGAGAAAAAGATCGCGGGGAAAGTGAGTTTTGGATCGTTAAAGGATTTGCAAGGAGTGAATGTGAAGGTGCTTTTTGTATGGTTTGGTATTTCACAGGTTATCATAAATGACGGGTCTTTGGACTTCTTTGTAGGGCCTTTCTCGGCATCATTCCCCTCGTCCAACTTCGAGGAGTGTCCGCGATGCGGTTGTGGTTTAAATTGTGTAAATATGGTGTCAGATATGTAGATTCAAAACACACTGATAGTGGTGTTGTATGGTGCTTGTTGTTTGCTCTTGATGTATTAGATGGATTACCAATGCACAATTTTTCATAAATACAAGTATTTCTTGGATATTTTTGCATGCCATGTCCTCTGTTTATTACATTTTTGAACATTGGTTCAACTGGATGTGGTCATCAGAATGTGGTCCTTGTTAGGTTGGTTTGGGCAAATATTGTGTATTCCGCATTGTTCTTATATTTCCTGCTTGGATTAAGTTCCTTCAACCATCATACAAAGTCGATGGGGATATTGTTTTTTGTTCTTGTTCAGGGTCAATGGTCCTACCATCAGGATAGGGAGGGTATGTTTTTTAATGATTGTGTTTGAACGATCCGGCTAGTCTCAATCTCATCACTGGGAAGGAGATTCACGCATTTAATTGGGGTGATCCTTCTGGTTTAGTTGCTTGTGTCTGTCGTAGGTTGTTTGTGATGGAAATAAGAAATCTTTCCTTTGAAAGGACCTTGATGTAGTCATATATTCAGTGCACTCTCTGGTCTGATCCTATTTCATTAAATTCTTTGTAGCTATCTTTAGACGGATTCTATTAGTTTGAGATCAATTACTTGCTGATCCAGAGTTTCTTTCGTACAAAAGCTTATAATTAAAAGACACCTGCAAAATCTTGGAGATCTCAAAGCATCTCCTTATCTAGATCTGAAGCGGCTCTTTCTTGACTAGAATAGGTGGGGAACGTTTTCCCCTGAAGTTTGAAATCATTTAGTCCCATGATATACATAGTCATTAAAAGCCTTATCATACTAGATCGATGGCTTTTTACCGACCAATAGTCCGCTCAGAGAGCCTGAAAATGCTGGGATAAAAAAATCTTCAGTTTTAGATACGAGTGTGTGAAGCTCCTTAATAAGTTAATATGATTATGCTTATTCATATTCAACTAATTTAGTGGTGGTTGGGTTTTCAATATTAGACAAAGATTTACTAAAACAAGCTGTTTTTCGGAAACTTACTGCTTCCAATTCCCATTGCATGAAGCTTATAGACCATCCTGTTTATGGATGTAGATCTCTCTCTAGGATTTCTGTTTTCTGTTTTTTCCTGGATGAGCTTGAATCTTTTCTATTATGTTATGTTGTTTCTATTGTTGTCAATGCCTTGAAAACAGGCAACGTTGCTTGATGATTGAACTCCCAGTTGTGTAATTTTATTTCTGAGGGACGTATTTTTATGCTTTTTTATTAGTTGTACTAGTTCTTATTAGAAAAAAAAAATTTATACTGATTGCATTACAGAGATCCATAATAATGCTGTTACTCTTGTGGCTTTTGTGCGGTGTGAACATCTTGGTCAGTGGGAAGATTTGGAGCAAGATGTCAAATGGTTTGAGTTTTAGAATCGATAAGAACATCCCATTCTATGAAGACATATGACAGAAGAACAGAACGTAGAGTATAAGAATTTTCCCACAAGTTGGCACTTAGGTGGACGAAGCCTTTCCTTCCATAGGCCAACTTGAATGTGTTGTGTGTTTAATGGTGTCTATTCAAAGAGTGGGTAAAGTTCCTGCCTCTTGGTTTCAACTTTGGTGACCACCTCTTCTGCTGGGATGCTCAGGGGGAATCATGTACCTTTTCTGCATTTGCCTGTGCAGTTCATCCGTGAGCTTCTCTCTGTAGTCTTCAGCAATGGGTAGACATCCTCATTCTGGTCTGCTTGGGTATCCATGGCCCCATATAAAATGGATTACTCTTTTTATGACTGATAAGTTCAAAAGAAAAGTTCCCAGTGACATGGATAATTTCGATTATTTCTAGTCTTCTTGGGCATTCAACCAAGGTTTGATTCAAACACATTGCATCTTTATGAAAGAAAGTTGAAAATGGATATTCTTCGGTGCCTTGTGACATTGCTAGAGTCAAGCCCGTTTTACCCATATCATTATTCTTTACATAAAGATGAAATATAATAAATCATACAATTTTTTTATAAAGGTTTTGTCCATGATCACTTTAAAGTGTCTATGTTTATATATGACATTATTATTGAAAAAATTTACTTTTTGTAGACTAATAAAATATTAATTTCGGTTTATTGTTTACCATTCTACAGTTTAATAAACGGAAATAGCTCTTTCAAACCCGTTTTACCCGATTACTATTTTAAGTAATGGTAATATGGTAAATTTATATATCCACTTAACTTTAACATAAATTTTTAATTTTTCATATCTATAACTTTATTATCTTTCCAATAATTTTTTTTATCAATTATCTTAAAATTATTAGAGTTGAAAAGTTTGTATAAAATTTTACTTTTTCATATTTGTTTGAATTATTGACTCATGGTCTCATAGAGCATCTATCATAATTAGAGTAGTCTCTTTTAATCTAAGATTAACAAATTCTTCCTTTTTTCTAGCAAATGTCAAATTTATATATAAATGTAAACAATCTGCATACAAAGATAAATACATTATAATTCATAATTAAATAATTGTACAAAGATAAACATAATAATTAAAATAGATACACAAGTATCATGTATGTATTATATAAATTTTTATATGTTAATATAAATGTCAATAATCGATAAACAAAAGTCAAAAAATTATTAATTATCCTCTTATTTCAATTGGCTGACATAATTCAAAATTTTTGGCATACATTATGCATAACCATAAATTCCTAATAGGTTATAAGCAATATCATTCCTAGTTGATTCCTTCTCTGATTAGTTAATATTTTAATTTTATTTTTCCTTCCCTCCCTAGTCCCTACTACTTAGGCTACGCATTAGCAATTAGCAAAACTGATAAGTGATAACCCTATTATCCCTCCTTCGGTTTTTATTGTAAGTCTACATAAATTGCCAAATCAGTCCACGTGTAAATGTAAAAAATAAAAGTACCGATATTTTTAAAATAGTATATTATATTATATATAATGAAGTTTACAATATATATGTGTAATCACAAAATATAAAAGATCGCTTTGATGTAACTTTTAGTTTACAGTAATATAACAACATAAAAACCCTTTAAAACCGATATTCCTTATCTCAGGCGAGGATTTTGTCTTTAAAATAGGGTATTGACCCTTAAACGTCGTGTTATTTTATCGATCCCTCTTCACTCTCCGATCAGCTACTAACGACTTCGACGAGCCGACGAAACGAAACAGTTTCTCTCTGGCCCCAGGTATACGGCGAAGCTCCTAGCGGTATTCTTTCTCTTCAATTTCTCTTCCTCCTGTATTCTTTCTCTTAGATCTCTCGTTCGCTCTTCGGTTCTCTCTCTTCCGTAGGTTTTTTTGTTCTCTTCTCTCTTCGGTTTCATCTTCTCTTTTTCTATTTTCAGTGCTCTCTTTTTCTCCGCGATTTCTTTTTCTCTGCGATTTCTTTTTCTCTGCGATTTCTTTTTCTCTGCGATTTCTTTTACTCTGCGATTTCTTTTTCTCTGCGATTTCTTTTTCTCTGCGATGTCTTTTTCTCTGCGATTACTCTTTCTCTATGCATCTTTTCTTCTCTTAGTCTTATGTAATCAATTTTTCTCTACGATTTGCCGATGCCCTAATCTATTTTTTTCTACGATTTGCCGATGCCCTAATCTATTTTTTTCTACGATTTGCCAATGCCCTTTATCTATTTTTCTGTTTCTCAGCGATTTACCCTTTACTTATTTTTCTATTAATTACCCGTTCATTACCCGTTTGTTACCCGATTACCCGTCGAAAAAACGGGTAATAAACGAAAACGGACGGTAAACGGGTAAACGGTTGTTAAATGGAAACGGTAAACGGGTTGAGGTTCTTAAACAGAAACGGTAAACGGTTTGAGTTCTTAAACGGAAACGGTAAACGGGTTGAGTTCTTAAACGGAAACGGTAAACGGAAGACGCTTACCCGTACTGTTTATTACCCGTATACCTCGGCCGCCTTTCCGGTGGTATTCCTAATTTCCTAATATGTTTTTAAGTTCAATCCGGTCCTCAGAGCAACAGGATGGGCGATGCGCGCGGTTCGCATGGCAGTGCTAGATCTCCACAGGGAGTCTCTGCAGAGGATATTTTTTCCTCCTTCTTTGGCAGAAGTGGCGGGGGAGAGGCGTCGACCAATCTACCACGAAGTGAATCCCCACGGGGAGTGTCTGGAGAGGATATTTTTGCCTCCTTCTTTGGCGGAAGTGGCGGGGGAGAGGCGTCGACCAATGCACCACGAAGTAGATCCTCACGGGGAGTGTCGTCTGGAGAGGATATTTTAGCCTCCTTCTTTGGCGGAAGTGGCGGGGGAGAGGCGTCGACCAATGCACCACGAAGTAGATCCCCACGGGGAGTCTCTGGAGAGGATATTTTTGCCTCCTTTGGCGGAAGTGGCGGGGGAGAGGCGTCGACCAATGTACCACGAAGGGGTGCCCCCATTGAGCGGAATCTTCCTTGTAGTTTAGAGGATTTGTATGAGGGCACCATTAAAAAGATGAAAATTTCCCGAGATGTCTTGGATTCTAGTGGGTGAGATTTTCCTTTTCCTCGTCTTTATATTCATTAGGTTCTGCACTGGATTTAAGCGCTGAGTTGAATGGGTAAGACTTAGTATTAAGAATATGGAATCTCCTGGTATATTATCTACTAAACCCTTCGAACTTATGAGACTGAATAGAAAAATTAGTGTACAAGTTTTTCTAATGCTACACATATCTACGTCTCGCCTAGAAATCTGATTCCTGAGGCATTAAAACCACTTTTTTTATGCATATACATATTGCAATTGCTTGTGTTAGATCCATGATATCGTGTTATGAATAACAATTGTAAGCTGCAGCATTACTAAATTCTAGTTATAACTTATGGGTCGCATTTGGATGAGTTAAAGTTTTACTAATGCAGGGTTGTGAATGCTGCTTGAGAGTGAATAGCTTCAAATGAGGCCCTTTAATCTACTTACCTATTTTGTATAACAACGCATTGAGTGGGTGGTTGGTATCTGTAGGTGTTTCTTATTTTACAAAGGTGCTTAATTGGTGCATTCTGCAATGCTTATTAGTTATTGTCCAGAATTGATGGCGCCAATATTTTGGTGCAGTCTTCGATTTTTTTCTAGTTATATTTCTAAATAGTGAAAGGAATTTTTACTTAATAAGTTTTTGTTTTCTGGAAGCAGTTAAAATCAATTTTTGATTGGTTTTTCTAGCATTATTTGGGGGCTTTTTTTAAAAAAAAAAAATTAAAAGATAGAAAAGATAGATTTTTTTAATTTGAACTGGTGGCATACTTTAGCTGTAACTTGAGAGAAAGAGTCGTGTGATTAACCGTCGTGTGGATTTCACATAATTGGTTTTAGAGATCTTATTACTTTTTTAATATCAGACTAGAGGTCTGCCCATGACTTAGGTTCAGAAGGCTGTACCAGAGGCTGGTACACTGTACCAAAAGCAGAAAAAAAATGTCCAAAGCAACATCCATTGATGGACCGGCCAATGTCGCCTTGGAGGTTCAACTACCTTGGAACACCAACTAACCTCTATGGAATTCTAGAAAGCAAGCATTGAATCTCTGTGCTGGTGTAATCTTCAGGCTGAATAGGATGCTGTGTCACACCCTAATGGGTTCTCAAAACTTTGCCAATCTTCTATTGTTTCTGACTATGCCACCATTGAGAGTATGGCACTGTGTCTCCTTCCTACTGCTGATCCAAGCCAGAGTGAATCCACTAATACCTTATCTGACTGCTACTTTTATAGTCGAAGTGCCAACTATTGCTTTCAGATCAGATCCCCAAATGAATGCGAGTGAGGTTGGCAGAAAGCAAATTCTGCCAATTTTGGATGGCAGATGCTTGATCCCAACTTAAGAGATGGGGGCAGATAACATATAGGAATTAAATTTTAAGTCTATGTGTACCATTTACATAAGTAAAGACATGTATGTACACCATATTATAAAAAAAGTACGTGATGAATTTTTTTTTTTCATTTTTTCTTTTGTTGCGGAAGTCAAAGTTGTAATTGTTTGAGGAAGCAGATAACTCGGTTTCACTGTTTGGACCACACAAAAATGCAAAAGAAATATACGTATCTGCTGAAATCAAGTAGCATCTGATTACCTGAAAGTTTTCTGTGTCTATACTGAAAGTTTTCATGCTTGAGAGTATGGAGAAAGATTATTTACTCCAGTATTGTGGATGGATTTATTGAAAATTATTATGTTGATGTTGTTGTACTAGGATTCATGTGGAGTTAAAGACATCTAAGATCATTATGTTTTTGTGGTAATAGTAAAATCTACTAAAATTTGATAACTAAGGTGGAAACCTATGCCTACTAAAGAGTTGGAATTAAATGTGTGATGAAGATGCTATATGACGTTTCTGTTTGAATACTGAATTTAACCTTCTGTTTTATGAATTTGCTTCAATTTCAAGTCTTTTCATGTGGGTATTATTTTTTTACTTCTAATCCCTTTATCATTTTCAGGAGACCCTCAACCGAGGAGGAAATCTTGACAATCGAGATCAAGCCAGGTTGGAAGAAGGGCACCAAAATCACATTCCCAGAGAAGGGGAATGAGCAAAGGAACTTGATACCGTCAGACCTTGTGTTTATAATTGATGAAAAGCCACATAGTGTCTTCCAAAGGGATGGAAACGATCTCATCATGACCCAAAAGATATCCCTTGTTGAAGCACTAACAGGTTTCACCGTACTGGTGACAGCCCTAGATGGTCGTAACCTGACCATCCCAGTCAACAACATTATCAGTTCCATGTACGAGGAAGTAGTTAAAGGTAAAGGAATGCCAATCTTGAAGGAGCCAACAAAGAAAGGCAATCTGAGAATTAAGTTCAACATTGAATTACCCCGCAGGCTCACAGAAGAGCAGAAGACGGGAATCAGGAGGTTGTTAACGTCTTCCTGAATGGCTGTTATGCCTTATTCATGCCTTGTGTGTAAGTTTGGACATTTCTCTTTTGATATTTAAGGTGCTTTTTCTATGGTTTGGTAGTTCACAGGTCATCAGAAATGACAGGTCCATGGACTTCTTTGTTAGGCCACTCTCGGCCTCTTTCCCCTTGTCCAACTTTGAGGAGTCCGTGATGTGGCTGCGGTCTAAATTGTGTAAATATGGTGTCAGATGTGTAGATTGAAAAGACACTGATTATGTTTGTATGGTTCTTGTTGTTCTTGTGTTAGATGGATTGCTTACGATATAATTGTTTAAAAAATATAAGTATCTTCTTGGATATTTTTGCTTGCCATGTCCTCTGTTTAGTACATCTTTGAACATTGGTTCAACTGGATGTGGTCATCAGAATGTGGTCCTCGTTAGCTTGGTTTGGGGAAATATTGTGTGTTCCGCATTGTTTTTATATTTCCTGCTTGGATTAAGTCGATAGGGATGTTGTTTTTCTGTTCTTGTTCTGGGTCAATGCCCTCAGGATACGGAGGGTGTGTTTACTATGATTGCATTTGTACAATCCGGCTAGTCTCAATCTCATCACTAGGAAGGAGATTTACGCATTTGGTTGGGGTGATCCTTCTGGTATTTGGTTGTCTGTTGTAGGTAATGATGAAAATAAGAAAACTTTCCTTTGACAGGACCTTGATGTTGTCATATATTCAGTGCATTCTCTGGTCTGATCCTATTTCATTAAATTCTGTCTTTGGAAGGATTCTATTAGTTTGAGATCAATTACTTGCTGATCCAGAGTTTCTTTCGTACAAAAGCTTATAATTAAAAGACACCTGCAAAATCTTGGAGATCTCAAAGATCTCCTTATCTAGATCTGAAGCGGCTCTTTCTTGACTAGAATAGGTGGGGAACGTTTTCCCCTTAAGTTTGAAATCATTTAGTCCCATGATATACGTAGTCATTAAAAGCCTTATCATACTAGATCGATGGCTTTTTACCGACCAATAGTCCGCTCAGAGAGCCTGAAAATGCTGGGATAAAGAAATCTTCAGTTTTAGATACGAGTGCGTGAAGCTCTTTAATAAGTTAATATGATTATGCCTATTCATATTCAACTAATTTAGTGGTGGGTTTCTTTAATGTGATGGTGGGTTTCTTTAATGTGATGGTGGGTTTCTTTAATGTGATGGTGGGTTTCTTTAATGTGATGGTGGGTTTTCAATATTGGACAAAGTTTTATAAAAACAAGCTGTATTTCGGAAACTTACTGCTTCCAATTTCAATTGCATGTAGTTTATAGACCATCCTGTTTTGGGAAGTGGATCTCTCTAGGATTTCTTTTTTCTTTTTTTCTTGAATGAGCTCGAATCTTTTCTATTATGTTTTGTTGTTTTCTATTGATGTCAGCTATGGGGAGACATCCTCATTCTGGTCTACTTGGGTATCCATGTCCCCATAATTTTGAGACCTCGACTTGTTATTGCTGGGTTCAAGCAAGGTTTGATTAAAACACATTGCATCTCTATGAAAGTAAGTTGAAAATGGATATTCTTCGGTGCCTTGTGACATTGCTAGAGTCAAGCCCCTCTCCACTCTCACATCCAACTATTTACATGGTGGTAGCAAAGGCTCATCAATTCCTCACTTTGATGAGGCCAGAAACACAGTACATTGTCATTGAAGCATGCCGATGTTCACAGACACTAAGCTAACGTAAAGCTAATGGTAGTTGAATATATTTTACATTCGTCCCAAGTATACCTATTTACATAAAGATGAAATATAATAAATCATACAATATTCTTTTAATGATTTTGTCCACGATCACTCGAAAGTGTCTATGTTTATATATGACATAATTATTAAAAAAATTTACAATGTAGTAGACTTACATGTAATTTCTAACTTTTGCATGTATTAATCCGTTGTTCTTTCCATACTTGGATAAAAAATAAGTAAACGGTAAACAGTATTACTTATATAACACACCGTTTATACCATACATTGTTGAACAGAATATTAATAAGAGGTGACATAATAACTTAATTGTGTATAAGTTTACACCAGTATAAATAAAGGTCTGGAGGGGTTTCCATTTATCTTTCATCTACTAGTTTTTTAGCCTAATTGAACAGATTTCATGGGTTTTCCTTCCCTGCTCTCCCTGTACTCGCTTCTGACTCCATCTGTAGTAGTAGAGTTCCCCGTCCTGGTACTGATTCTTTCTCTAATACCAGTACTACTTGTGTTTCAGCGCCCGAAGCTCCGGAGACTAAGAACCATTGCGAAATGGCCCACTCTGGGACACCTCCGCTCAGAGAAGAACGAGGAGGTGGTGAGGGAGGGCCTCGCCCCCGTCCTGCAAGAAGCGGCCAATACTGGGAGAGCTGAAACTCGTCATGTCCGATGAGAAGACGTCGGGGTACTACTACTCCGGGAGCAATAACACATGGATACAGTTGTTGATGTCTATAGATCAGTACTTCAGAAAACTCAAGTATCTCAAAGCCGCCATTCTCGAGTCCATGAGACTATATCCCTCGGTACCATAGAACACAAGAGTGCGAAGAAGAGGGTCGTGCTCCCGGATGGAACCTTCGTGAGACCTGGAAAGTAAATATCCTTTTCACTCTTTGCTATGGGAAGGATGAAATGGATATGGGGAGGCGACTGCTTGGATTTCAAATCGGAGAGGTGGATCAAGGAGAAGGACGGTACCCGAAAACTTGAATCTGCTTCAAGGTATCCAGCGTTTAATGTTGGCCCCAGAGCTTGCCCGGGCAAAAGAATGGGTATGACCATGATGAAGACTGTAATTGCTGCTATTCTTCTCAACTTCCGGGTTTATTAAGATGGTGGAAGGTCAGTCCATCCCGTCTGTTATACTGAAGATGAAAGACGGGTTGAAGGTTACAGTAACAGATCAGAGGAAAAAATTATAACTAATTAATGAAACTGGTTTGGAACAAGATCATTGGGATTTTTCATATTTCAATAGAAATATAAAATAAGAGTAAGTTATTTAGTTTAGAGTAATGATTCGACCGTATGACAAAATAATAACATAACATATTGTGAGAGAACCGAGTCATTATTCTTTAGTTTAATTAGTACTTTGCCCCCGTCTTCTCTTCTCCATTGTTAATATATATAAGTATCAAATAAGAGGGAAGGCTATTTACTATAGATGCAGCTGGGTTAATAGTTCTCCTCCCCCAAGGATGCCAGAGCAGGAGCCAATATCTCTACTATAACAGTTCTTTCCCCCTTATGATTTTCTTCTCTATTTTATCACAAGTGCGGTACTTTCTGCTGAACAAAACCCACTATGGTATTGAGCCCTTGTAACAAAACCTGGGCATTAGTAAACTACACCAGTTTACTTACAATTTCCACACAAGTATCAATTAGTTCAGATTGTTAGCTAACCAACAATCTTCCAATGCCAACAGCATCAAGGGAATACAAGATAAAGCAAGCTATCAGCAACTGTCCAACAATATGGCATGTGCAGATATGTCATTGTAATCTTACACAGAATCCATGATAATGGCACTGCAAGAAACTTTAACCCCTCCTCGTTCACAGAAAGCATCGTCCTCTTGCCTTCCATTGACATCTTGATTATGGTTCTCATGACCAACTATGTGGTTGGAATTTTTATTCTCGGATGTATTCCAGTCCTCCATTTTCAGATCTTGGCTGCCAATCTCAACTATATCACAGGCAGGTTCACTTATATTTATTGCTGGAAGCTTTGTAGGCGCAGAGGCAAACGACATGGTCCCAGTGGATTCTGTGTCAATGTCCATCCCTTGAACAGGAACCGCAGCACCACTAACTGCATCACCATTGCTAGAATCCCTGAAATCTACAGTTTGTTTCTCACCTAGAATTAAGCTTGACAACTGACTCCCAGCTATCACTTCAGCTACCAAACTACTGCAAAGAGTTTCATCTCTACAGCGATCACCAAAACCATTTTCAGCTGGTGGGAGTTCAATCTCATCTAATTTATCAAATTCAGAAGTTGCACTTATGCCTCTGTAGCATTCAACTCCGTTCTCGATTATATTCCCCGCCAGAGGACAGGTCCCACACTCTGTCACTTTTTCAACAGTTAACAGCTTATCAGAGGAGGTAGAATTTTCTTCAGTTTGTGTACCATTTACTGTCTTCTCTGCAGCACTACACACAGAATCTCTGTTGGCAAAACCATTATCAACACAGTATCCATTTTCCATCCCAGATTGGCTCTTACTCATAATGCCTCTACCCCCCTCAGCTGAAATGCCATTGCTACAGGCTCCATTCACATTAGCTGAAGATTGACACACTGAAGCACATCCTGTTTTAGAAGCTGCATTGGGAGTTTGACTATGTCTTGTATTCAAGATTGCTGCTAACTGCACCTGGGCACAGATAGCTAGGGAAACTGCATGATCTCGAATTAGAGAATCATGAACTGCACTATGAAGCATATTAATCAACATGTGATTATATTGAACGAGGCTCATTGATGGCACTGCAAGTCCCTTCCTACGAAGAAACTGGGAAACTTTGATCGCGTGCTTGCAAAGGTTGCCCATCCTAGACCAATCACAATCACAGATAGCAAATTCAGATCCTGGATTCCTCACAGTATGGATTTTTTCTGCATTATGTTGACTAGTGACCTTTGCATAACTCTGCTCTAAAATGACACTGGAGTCCGGAATCTCTGATGCACGGCGCCAAAATGATAAACCACTCTTCCATTCATCTTTCTGGTATCTAGAAAAGTCATCTTTCCTCGAATACTCATCAAGCCAATAGTATGAATGCACTTTGGTGGCCAACTTATCAACCAGCCAATCAGCACGCTGATAGACATTTGAGTCCTTCTCGTTAAGTAACCTGCGGTTCAACTGGTGATGATAGAACTCCAAGGCAGCAGATGTTTCTTGACTAGCAAGAGGAAGAATCTTCAAGGCCTTGATCCATGATCCTGTCAGTCAACTTCAATTTAGAATAGAGCAAGACAAGTTATAAAAGAATACTCCCAGAAAACAATTCACAGCTACCAGTGTATGAGAAAAACAAATTACCTAATTACTCAATTCAAAATTTATGGGTCCCGTACATTTACATTATACTAGATTTAACATTCTGCAATTTAATATTTTCCGCTTGAAAATACATATTATCATAATCTGATATGCATATTTGTTAGATGTAATTTTTCCTTGATAACAACAGATTGCCAAGAAAATTGAAAAGCAAAAAGATACATGATCTAATGGCAGTCAACTTCAACCTACTAGAACCTGATTTATAATCAGTTCAAAGACAGGACCTCATTTGGCATCCTGTACTGATGCAGAGCCAGTCCAGGTCCTTAATTTTCTCAAAAAGTGATGGATCTGAATCCAAGCTGGATCAGCCAGCCTGTTTATAACATCCTAAATTTAGGTAATAATATCATGACCATCGAACCAACCAAGTCTGGGAAGCCATGTTGCTTGGAAGTAATCCATGAAATCCGTGCAATCAACAAAATCTTCCATAAAATTCTCAAACAAGTCCGCATCACCGTTTTCTCTGCAAACACAGTTTATTGCCTGTCCAAGGTGTCTTGACATCTCAACACACAAATCAGTTTGTGCACTCCGCTTTATGAGGTTCTTATGCCAGGCATGACGAACTCGCCAAAAGCTTATCATAACAGAACACTGAAGCACATCCCTGAAGAAGAAATCATACACAAAATGAACTATGTTTGTATAAATTCTGAGAGACAAGAACGTAGAGAGAAAACAGTGAGGACTAACCTAATTGCATGAACATCAGCAGAAGGGTCATCAACTATAAAACCTGCCAGTTTCCATGAAGGATCTTTTGAACGGACTCGATCATAAAGAGCCCTAATCCACTTGTGAACCTCCCAACTCGCCACTTGTGGTGTAATTATCCAGGCTACAGGAATTGCTTTGTTGTCTGAGTTGAAAACAATGAGACTGTGAACCGGATTCTGGAGATTATGCCATAAATAAGGAAGGTTATTTTTCATCAAGTTGTTGCTTAAGTAGTGAATGTGAATGTAAACAATAGCAAACAGACCTTCAATTTATTTGTACCAAACCTAGAATCTGAAGCTATAATGCTGCGGTTCGCATACCGAATCATCTGTTGTAACTGCCATTCTGTCTGAATTCCCACAACAAATGGCTCTGAATCAGAGAATTCCTCATAGAAGAAAACATTACTGCGGTGATCTTCAACCCACATACTGAGGCTGACTGCATCATCAGGGTCAGACTCATAAGAGGACCGCCTAATCCGCCTCTCCAATCTCCGTACATATCTGTGAGTGAGGAGATCGTCTCTGTTTGTTGGTCCACCCTGCTTCTCCACGGATTCAGTGTGCCGCTGCATTATGGTTTCTACAGGGACACCTACATATAACAGAGATAGAACACGGAGACGTAACTCATCTGAAATATATGGAGCATACATGGCACGAGTACCAATGGCTTTCTCATCCATGGGGCCATGGCATGGTTTTCCTTGCTTGTCCACATGTTTATCCTTATTATAAATGATAAGGGCAACTGAAGGCTGAGCTATTAAACGTTTTACGATGAAGTGGCAAACACATCCCCTCTTTGTATTTGGTCGGCCAGCAGCAGTCTTCCTCTTGGCATTATAGACTCGGCTAGGCCGAATAACCCCACCCTTTCTGTGATCATCTGGACCAAATGAACACCAATACCTGAGGATTCCATTAATTATATTCACCCACTGCAACATAGGATTAACATGAATTTATCCCTCTTACATAGAAATAAAAGAATAAGAAACTCACAATATGTATTCAAGGATGCCATCAACCTTCGGCTTGTAGGACATCTCTGCGGACCTTCTTCTCCTTGCTTCAACATGAAATCTAGTAGGACATTCTTTGTTGGATTGCTCACCCCTCACAAAGTCATCTACTCTGGTGAAAGGAATAAGAGCAACTCTGTCAACAGAATCACGCCAACCATCCACTTTAGACCATACTAGATCACCGGCTGAAAATTCCGGGGTTGGTGGGTTCTGCACAGGAAGAGTCAATATCTCATCCCATCTAGCCATCTGCACAAATTCCCAGCACTGATCAGAAAAGGAGAAGGCTTTCCTCAACCGTACACTGTTATGAATCGGTGAATTTGTTAGACTTTCCTCAACCATTTGTTATGTTTATGTCAAACTGTTAGACTGTGAACAGCAATCGTACTAAATATTTTGTACTGATACCCAGGTTTATAGAACCATGACGTCCATACCACAAAAAGAGCCAGCTACCCTTGAACGCTAGGAATTATCCACCAACAAGCTATACATAATGAGCAATATATGTTTTTGAAAGGATCTTCATTGTAAACGAGGAAAATACTGAACAAAAAATCTCTTATTGTGACAAAAATTGGTAAAAAATTAGAAACGCGACTATCATTATTAGATTGAAAAGACAAACGGTTCTCCTTCAGCAACAAGGAAATCAAACAAAATAATATAGCTAAAGGAGTAGAAGACCAAAGCCGCATAAATTTTACTCGACCAATTCCAAAGAGTAAGGCTTGTAACGATGTCCAGATGAAGAAACCCAAAATGCAATATCCCAAACGGAAGCAGAACGCAGTGACGAATTGCAAGAGCAACGGTTGAGAGAACAACTTACGACCACGTAAGACAGCAGAACACTTTTCTGATATCCAAAAGCACTGACCAAAAGAACCTGATACCAAGTTGACTCGCGACAGAGAAAAGTCGATAAAGCAACTTCGTTCACACACATCAAATAAATTTAATAAAAAAGGGCGAGTGAACTTCGATGAATGTGAATGAGTCTTTTCACCAGATACAAAGCAGAATGATCCCAAAAACTTGTGTTGGTAACAAAACAAACATGCAAGCGAAAAAAACAGAAATTCAATTGCCACCATATTAGCCTTCAAGTAGCTCCACCGGCTTTCAGCCAACGTTGTTCGCAAAGACACCAACAACAGAGCTCCAAAACAATTGGCAACTCTTGGCCAGATACTGGGAGCAAAACGCCCAAAAGAATAGATACAATGAACCACATAAACAAAGAAAGTTGCGGGCGTGTGTGTGTATGTGTGGAGAGAGAGAGAGAGAGAGAGAGAGAGAGAAGAAAAACGAACGACTCCGAGAAAGAATATAAGGGTGACGATAGGGGCACCTGTGTCGCCGACCGGACTGGGGGCCTGATTCTCCAGGTGGCGACTCGGTTTTCTACGGGTCGCGAGGATGAATTTCTATCCGTAAAGTCGGCGGAGTTCCAGGCTGTGACTGAAGAGTTCGCGCAAAGGCGTAGTCGTTTTCTGTGAGGGTGGAGCAGCAATAACCGCGGAAGCAGAGCAGCTAGATAGGTAGGAGATGGCAACGGGTCGGGTCGGATCTAATTTTTTTTTAACTCGAACCTGCACTAGACTGGTTCCGCAACCCTGTATATCCCCGTGGAAATGGAAACGTATCTTGGATACACTACAGAATATACGAAAATGCTGATAAACACAAAGAAACGTGAGAAAATAGATAAAAAATTCAAAATAAGAAAGATACCAAATATACTTAATATCATGTAAAAAATATTAAATTTATTAAAATTTATTTAATATTCAAAGATAATAGACTTTAATATACATTATGATTACTATGATACATAACACATTTAGTTTAATTTATATACAATTATTGTCCAGTATGGTTTTTGGTAAAATGTTTTGAAAATAAGATCAGTCATTCGATAGATACTTATGCTAATTAAAACATAAAAATAATAAATTAAATTAAAGTGATTTTTTATCTAGAAGCCATATTTCATTCATGCACAGAAAATGGGAAGGAGTGTAAGTCTTTGAGATAGTTTAAACGTGTGCAATCATCCGAAATTACTAATTTCGGGGCTCTGAGTGAACATCATAGAGTCATCCATAATTACATGTCTAGCAAAAGAAGGAATGTTGTTGCACTATATGTAAATACTTGAGTTCCCTCCTCAGCTAAGGAATTAGCTCTCTTAGCCAAGAACATCTGCTGCCCTATTTACCTCTCTAAATTGGTGTTGCACTTATACGAGAGGTAGATCCCTCAGAGTCATGTGATAAGTGTTGACCTTGTGCTCCAATCTCCAGTGGGTTGGCTTTGTTCCCTGCTTCATTTGTATCACAAGTTGTGAATCTCCGTATATTATACATGGTGTACAAGGGAAGAATTGTTTAAGCAAATTCAAAGCAAGGGTGAAGGCAAGAAGCTCGGCCTTATTATTAGTTTTGTTTTTAAATGGCCAATGACACAGCTACCTACCGTATTAGTCCCTAGGTTGGCTGACCCATCATATTTAATTTTCAAATAGAAACATGGGGAAGGTTCCCATAGATTTGTTTTTTGTTTGAGATGATTAGGCACTTGTTTGAAATAATGGTTTGATCAGCCTGAAATAAGTTATGGTGTTTCCAGAATGAAATAAATGGGGTAATTCCCTCAAACATCTTGCTATACCTCAAACACTAGATCTCCGAAAAAGTATTAATAACAATGGTATGTGTACAAGGTAGAGTTTTGGTGGGTTGTGTTTGGAGTAGTTTAAGTAGGACGAATGTTTGAGTTTTCAAGGGTGATGATGGTTCTCGACTTAACCTCCTTCCGGACACACTACACAAACTTACAATTAATCGACAATTGTTCAACTAACTCCTGTTCCAGCCCACATATTGGACATGCCCTATCTATTGTGAAATCCCTTTTGGTTGGTTGATTCAAAGTAGGAAGTTTATTATGTAAAGTTAGCAAATAAAAACCTTCTGTTTAGGTAACACCTTAATCTTTCATATTTTAGCCAAATAATATCCCTAGTGATACGGGCGCGACTTTCCTATGTCTAAATGAGCGACGTCCATGTGCAGACATACGCAAGACGGCTCGGCGGGGGCGGACGCGCACTTACATGCGCATGGACACCCAACCGACCAGCATGCACGCTTGGCTGAACACGCATGCACAACTTGAACTTACGAATGCGCGCGGGGAGGCGCATACGCATCTACCAGGTTCGAACGCGCGCTTGGGGCTGCTCGCACGCGCACGCCTGAAAATGGAGTTGGGATCCCGCAACTCCTTGCATTCAACTACAAAGAGCAACCACATGAATTTGGTGGATGACGTGGCACACGAGGTGGCATATGACTAGGCTGGTGATGTGGCAAGTGTGAGTTGGCAAGCACACATGGGACAAGTGCTTGCTAGTTGGCAACAACTAAGAGAGTTGGTGGTCAACAATGAGTTGGCAAGCACATGGGATAAGTGCTTGCTAGTTGGCAACAACTCATAGAGTTAGTGGGAATCTATGGGTTGGCATTGGTTGGCATTGGTTGGCAACCATGGGGGGTTTTGTAATCTATAAATAGCCATGTACAAAGGCTTGTAACTCATTCATTCAATAGAAGTGTTCTTTCCTCCCAAATTCGGAGTCCCCTTTGTGTTTGAGTTTTGAGAGAGTTCTAGCACCAAGAACAGGAGTGTTCTTGTGCCAAACTTCTTCCTAGAGGCTGACTAGCATCCAGACGGGCTTGGAGGCTAGGCCGAACGCCACTAAGGAGCAACATTGTGTTTCGCATACTCTAGCGGCGTGACACCTAGGGCTATAGAATAACTTATTCTTTCTAGTTTTAAACTCTCCAATTTGTTGATGATATGCTAGTTCAACAAAGAAGGTGCCATCACTCAACTAGGACCAAATCATTTGGTCATTTTTCTTTGTCGGTTGAGGGGTTTCTAGTATTAAATTTGCAACGTCCAAGGCCATAATGCCTGAACGAATCGTGAGATTCATTCCAATTGTTATCTTCTAAAAGTAGTGAAGCCACCTTCTTAGAAGGAGAGTGTGGACCTACATAGAACCTAGGCATCTCAATTAAGAGTTTATCCAGACCTTCACCCTGGTGTCAAATCAAAGGGAAGTCTGGAACCCATGTCCAATCAGGAATCTTGATGATCTAATTAGGGTGGGGAGATATTTGTACACCTGATTCCAAACAAGTGAATTGCCATATTTCGATTTCATGGAAGTTTCATGTGAAGGTTGTCTATATTTGGACCTCATGAAGGAGGTCCACAGAGAATCCTTAGTGTTATAGATTCTCCATAAGAGCTTCAGTCGAAAAGTATCACCGAGGCTTTATAAATTCCTCAGCTCCAACCCACCTTCCTTATGTGATTCACATAGTAATGACAATTTTGCTAAGTGTATTTTCTTGTAGCCTTTATAGGAACAAAAAAAATTATAAAGAGTAATTCAAGTCCTTCAAAAACTTTCCTTGGAAGATTAAAGCATGTTAGTAAATGAAGAGACATGCTGGAAAGAACAGAATTAAGGTAATTCTATCTGCCAAGGATAAGGCTTCAATAGTCCATCCCGACAATCTCTTTTTGATAGCTAGAGTAAATGGCTCATGTGTATTTCTAGTGACCCTAATAGTAGGGATTTTTAGACCTAGATATGATCCTAATCCCTCAGTTCTGATATAAAGCATAATATTACTTAATTGGGATTGAGTCTCCTCACTCACGCTCTTAGAGAAGAATATTGAAGATTTGGTTGAATTAATATGTTGGCCTGAGTACTCAGCATATTGATTCAAAATCAACATGATATGGGAAATCGTTTGTTGCTCCTCCACGCCAAAAAGTAATGTGTTATCAGCATAGTGCAGGTCACAGACGGCCTCCATATTAGGTAGTGGTTTCCATGGATTGATTTTTATGTTGTTAATAGCTTGCCTTATTTGGGCTAATAAAAGTTCATTAGCTAAAATGAATAAAAAGGGTGACATATGGTCACCCTATCTAAGGCGGCATCACTAGTAAAAAAGTGCCCTCCGCCGACGGGTGCAACTCTTCACGTCGGCGGAGAGACCTTCCGCCGACGGGTTTTAAGACACATCGGCAGAACAACACAAAAACCATCACACCCGTCGGCGGGATAACTAAACACTTCCGCCGACGCCACTTCAGACGCGTCGGCGGACAAAGAGCTGAAGCACCGACGCACCGCTGCACTAACCCGTCGGCGGAACCAATGATCGCTTCCACCGACGTCCGCTAACGCGCGTCGGGCGATAACTAACTCAAACGCCGACGCAGTATTGCTGTCACCTGTCGGGGGAACTGCAGGTTTCGTCTGGCGACGCAAGCTTGCACGCGTCGGCGGACTCTGTAGGGAAGCGCCGACGCCTTTTTATTCGTCGACCCGTCGGGGGAATCGTCATTCTCTTCCGCCGACGGACATTGGCTTGCGTCGGCTGTATTTCTTTTGGGAGTTTTGTCTCCGCCGACGGGTTGATATATTCCGTCCCTGCTTCCCGCCCAGCGTTACGCGCGTAACGGGAAGACAGGGTTACTGAAATTTAAACCCTTTCCTTCAACGGAAGCCGTCGAAACGCGTCGACGGAATCGAGCGCGCGAAGCCTTCCCCGGCGTTCCCCGGTGTTCCCCTGGCGTTCCTCGGCGTGCCCCCGGCATTCCGCTGGAAATTTCTCGTTTTTCTTCGTCTCGGCGTCTCGCGTAGTCCTCCGGCCGAAGGTCCTATTGTGCGTCTTTCTTCAAACAGTGTTCTTCCGAAGCCAAACACCCCGTTTTGCGGTGGCGCGCGTGCTCGGCGTTCCGGCCAGCCACTGTGCGTCGAACCAAGCTGTTAGTTCCTCTCCCGCCGGCAAGAGTTTGTTTTTCTTCTCCGTAGGTAAGTTTATTTTGGTTCCATAAACTTTCATTTGCTTCCCCTTTTCCTTCTTCGACATTATTCTCACTAGTTTCTCTTATTTTGGTTGCATAAATTTTCGCCGTCCTCTACCCCTCTGTTGACAACCAGCGTGAGGCAATCGTCGGGCGAAAATCAGAGACAGGGCTCGGTCCCGAAAGCCGCTGCATAACAGTAACGAGTAAGTTTTAAATTGTCGTTAGTGTTGTTTTAATTACTGAGAAGCATGTATTAGAATTAATTCTCTGTTAAGGTTTGTGTCGTGGATTGTATTAAAGATATATTGTTTTTGGAGAATGATTTTTGCATGGTGTTGCAATCATGGGTTGAATGATGACGGGATGTATTTTTGTGCAAATCAATGTGTGGATGTGTGTTTTGTGCAAAATCTGTTTTATACTTCTAATTCTCTCTTCTTTTTTTTTTTTCTCTCTCTCTCTCCCTCTCTGAATTAAAATTCTGTTTTAATTCTTACATCTCTATCCTATTCTCTCTTAACCTCTCTCTCTTTTCTCTTTCTCTCTCCTCTGAATTGAACTTCTGATTTGAACTCTTTAACCTCTCTTTTTCTCTTACTCTCTCTCTCTGATTTAGAATTCTGTTTTAAACTCTTCCAATCTCCCTCTTATTTTCTCTCTCTCTCTCTCTCTATCTCTCTCTCTCTCTCTCTCTGATTTAAGATTCTGTTTTAAACTTTTACATCTCTCTCTTATATTCTCCCTCTCTTCCCCTCTGAATGTAAATTCTGTTTTACACTCTTAAAGTCTCTCTTTTTTCTCTCTCCCCCTCTCTTGGCCTCTCTCTCTCCGAGTTACAATTCTGTTTCAAAATGGTAAACTTCTCTCTTTTTTTCACTCTCTCTCTCTCTCTCTCTCTCTCTCTCTCTCTCTCTGAATTAAAATTCCGTTTTTAAATCTTACATCTCTATCTTATTCTCTCTTTATCTTTCTCTCTTTCTCTCTCCTCCGAATTGAACTTCTGATTTAAACTCTTTAACCTCTCTCTCTTTTTCTCTTTCTCTCTCCCTCTGAATTGAACTTCTGATTTGAACTCTTTAACCTCTCTCTCTCTTTTCCTCTTACTCTCTCTCTCTGATTTAGAATTCTGTTTTAAACTCTTCCAATCTCCCTCTTATTTTCTCTCTCTCTCTCTCTCTCTGATTTAAGATTCTGTTTTAAACTCTTACATCTCTCTCTTATTTTCTCCCTCTCTTGCTCTCTGAATGTAAATTATGTTTTACACTCTTAAAGTCGCTCTCTTATTTCTCTCTCCCCCTCTCTTGGTCTCTCTCTCTTCAAGTGGCGATTCTGTTTCAAAATGGTAAACTTCTTTCTTTTTTTCACTCTCTCTCTCTCTCTCTCTCTCTCTCTGAATTAAAATTCCGTTTTAAAATCTTACATCTCTCTCTTTTCTCTCTTTATCTCTCTCTTTCTCTCTCCCTCTGAATTGAACTTCTGATTTGAACTCTCTTAACCTCTCTCTCTCTTTTTCTCTTACTCTCTCTCTCAGATTTAGAATTCTGTTTTAAACTCTTCCAATCTCCCTCTTATTTTCTCTCTCTCTCTCTCTCTCTCTCTGATTTAAGATTCTGTTTTAAACTCTTACATCTCTCTCTTATTTTCTCCCTCTCTTGCTCTCTGAATGTAAATTCTGTTTTACAATCTTAAAGTCTCTCTCTTTTTTCTCTCTCCCCCTCTCTTGGTGTCTCTCTCTCCAAGTTACAATTCTGTTTCAAAATGGTAAACTTCTTTCTTTTTTCTCTCTCTCTCTCTCTCTCTCTCTCTCTCTCTCTCTCTCTCTCTCTCTCTCTCTCTCTCTCTCTCTCTCTGAATTAAGATTCCGTTTTTTAAAATCTTACATCTCTCTTTTTCTCTCTTTATCTCTCTCTCTCTCTCTCTCCCTCTGAATTGAACTTCTGATTTGAACTCTCTTAACCTCTCTCTCTCTTTTTCTCTTTCTCTCTCAGATTTAGAATTCTGTTTTAAACTCTTCCAATCTCCCTCTTATTTTCTCTCTCTCTCTCTCTCTCTCTCTCTCTGATTTAAGATTCTGTTTTAAACTCTTACATCTCTCTCTTATTTTCTCCCTCTCTTGCTCTCTGAATGTAAATTCTGTTTTACAATCTTAAAGTCTCTCTTTTTTCTCTCTCCCCCTCTCTTGGTCTCTCTCTCCAAGTTACAATTCTGTTTCAAAATGGTAAACTTCTTTCTTTTTTTCACACTCTCTCTCTCTCTCTCTCTCTGAATTAAGATTCCGTTTTTAAAATCTTACATCTCTCTCTTTTTCTCTCTTTATCTCTCTCTCTCTCTCTCTCCCTCTGAATTGAACTTCTGATTTGAACTCTCTTAACCTCTCTCTCTCTTTTTCTCATACTCTCTCTCTCAGATTTAGAATTCTGTTTTAAACTCTTCCAATCTCCCTCTTATTTTCTCTCTCTCTCTCTCTCTCTGATTTAAGATTCTGTTTTAAACTCTTACATCTCTCTCTTATTTTCTCCCTCTCTTGCTCTCTGAATGTAAATTCTGTTTTACAATCTTAAAGTCTCTCTCTTTTTTCTCTCGCCCCCTCTCTTGGTCTCTCTCTCCAAGTTACAATTCTGTTTCAAATTGGTAAACTTCTTTCTTTTTTTCACTCTCTCTCTCTCTCTCTCTCTCTCTCTCTCTCTTTCTCAACTCAGATGTTCTCTCTCTTTTCTCAATTGTCTCTCAAATTCCGTTCCACTATTTAATTCTCCCTTCCTCTATTTAATTCTCCCTTCCTCTATCTCTCCAATGGAGAATCCATGATAAGGCCACTGGTTTAGGTGTTGTTCACCATGTCTGATTATTGGTATCTCAAGGCCAAGCGGTCCAATCTTTCAAGGCTACGGTTGTCGTCCGTTTCGTGCACTACCATCACCACCGTATTTGATTTTTTCGTTCGAATAAGGGTTGTGGGTAGTCATGGCCTTGAAGATTTTTAGCATGGTGAGTTACCCAATTGAGTGTTAAACACCCAATCTTTTTCTTTTATGTAGATTATCTTCCAGAATTACCATGGATACAAACTATTTGAATGACAAGAGATGGATGTATGCGTACAAGATAAAGCCGGCCCGGTGTCATCCAAGATTTGTTGCAGGTGTAAATTTTTTTATAGATTATGCAAGAGAAAGGTTGGGAGTGCAAGGCAATGGTCTTGTGCGTTGTCCATGTCGGAAGTGTGAAAATGGACAGAACCATGACTGTGAGACCATCAAGACCCATATAGTCCTCTGGGGGTTTTTCCCTTTATACGAAACCTGGCCATACCATGGAGAGAGACCACAAAATCAGTCTGACATTAATGTGCCGAGTGGCCATGGTGAGGAGATGGGAAGGATGTTGGGTGATGCTTTCATGCACAATATGGAACAAGATCTGTGCAATCAATGATCCTGATGATGCGAAGTACAGAAATTTCAAAAGCTACTTTGGAAGAGGCGAAGAAGCCGCTATATGGAGGATGTCGAAATACTCAAAACTGAGTTTCATGGTGCACTTATTCCAAATAAAGTGTTTGAACAGATGGAGCAACAAATCGTTTCTCGATGTTGTCTCCTTCTTAAAGACGCCCTTCCCCGGATAATGTGCTGCCACGAAATTGGTATGAGTCAAAGAAAACGATGGTAGACTTGGGATTGAGTTACGAGAAGATCCATGCATGTCCGAACGACTGTATATTATACAGGAATGATTTCAAAGAACTCGATAAGTGTCCAACATGTGGATCCTCAAGATGGGCAGTGAAGAAAAAGGGGAGAGTGCAGACCGCTTCAAGACCTGCAAAGGTCCTTAGACATTTTCCCTTGTTGCCGAGGTTGCAACGGTTGTTTATGTCCAACATAACATCTGAGTTTATGACATGGCATGGTTCAGCATCTGCAATTGAAACGGGAAAGATGATTCACCCCAGAGATTCGGCAGCATGGAAACACTTTGACAAATTGTATCCATCCTTCAGTTCCGATCACCGGAACATTTGATTGGGTCTTGCAAGTGACGGTTTCAGCCCATTTAGGTTTGGGACAGGGTCGAGCCATAGTACATGGCCAGTGACCATTACTGTCTACAATCTTCCTCCTTGGTTGGCAATGAAACAACCATATTTTATGATGATCCTTCTTATTGATGGACCAAAGTCCCGAGTGAAACGACATTGACGCTCACCGCAACTGCTGATTGATGAGCTAAAAATGTTATGGGAGTCTGGGTGAGAACTTACGATTCACATACAAGGTCATTCTTTCAAATGCGTGCAGCGTTAATGTGGACAATATCAGACTTTCCTGCATATGGCATTTTGTCTGGTTGGAGTACGAAGGGGTACAAAGCATGTCCCACTTGTCACGTCAGCACTGGTTCGTCATATCTGCCGCACAGTCGAAAGTGTGTATACATGCGGCATCGAAGGTTTCTACCGAATGATAATCCGTGGCGTGTAGATAAGAGGTCGTTTGATGGGACGAGAAGAACTAGATGGAAACCCTCTTCCCTTATCTCATGAGGACATTATGAATAGTCTGGTGGGGCATGAAAACGCTGTGTTTGGGAAGGGAAATGGGTTCTAGCGGAGGCCAACAGTTTGCCCGAAGGATGGAAAAAGAGGAGTGTATTTTTGAACTTCCGTACTGGAGTAGTCTACTCATTCGCCACAACTTAGATGTCATGCACATCGAGAAGAATGTATGCGACAGTATTTTGAGTACACTCTTGGAAAAGGATGGAAGGTCAAAGGATAACTTGAAGTCCAGATTAGACTTGCAGGCGCTTAACATAAGGAAACAACTCCATCCACGGCCGTCGAAAAAAGTTGCTGGTAAGTTATTAATTCCTCATGCGGCGTATAGTTTGACGAAGGATGAAAAAACACGTTTTCTACGTGTATTGAAGGAATTAAAGCTCCCATCCGGTTTTAGTTCAAAGGTGTCAAACCAAATACAAGTCAAATCAAGAAAAATAGTGGGCCTCAAGAGTCATGATTTTCATGTTCTGATGCAACAGCTACTTCCATTAGCATTAAGGAAAACGATGTCAGTGCCGGTGTGCAAAGTTTTGCATGAGTTTTCTGCTTACTTCAGGGAGCTGTGTTCCAAAGTGATTGATGTGCAAAACATGGAAAGACTTGAGGCAGCCATCCCATTAATCTTGTGCAAGTTAGAGAGAATATTTCCGCCTTCGTTCTTTGACGTCATGGTCCATCTGAGTATACACTTAGCAACAGAGGTCAGATTGGCAGGGCCAGTGCAGTACAAATGGATGTACCCAATTGAACGTCACTTGCTTACATTGAAGAATTACATCCGCAATAGAAATCGGCCAGAGGGATCCATTACAGAAGGTTACTTGATGGAAGAAGTAACTACTTTCTGTGCACGTTATGTACAGGGGATGGAGTCCAAGATTAGTAGACCGGTGAGGTATGAACTAGGACCTTTAGGGGCAGCGCGTCCTAATATGCTCACTCCATATGAGTTATATCAGCTCCATCGGTTCTTACTATTCAACACTCCAGAGGCTCATCCGTACCTATTGTAAGTAATTCCAGTCTTTTAACTAAATATTATACTGTCTACAACCAATTCACTACTACTTAATTAAGCTCTTCCACATTTGGTTGTAGGGAACATAGAGACTACTTGAGAAGGCTGCACCCCCAATGGACTGATCATCGGATACAGACTGAACAACACTTACATTTTGTGCAGTGGTTCGTAAACACGGGTGAGTTTATCCCCAAAGCAGTAATTTGATGTGCTTCCATTAAAGCGTATTCGCTCTGTTAACACCTCATCATTAAATTATTTAGGTGATTAAATTACCGCATCACGGCGATGCGACAGAAGATGTACAATATCTTGCTCGGGGCCCCAATTCCGAAACCAAGTCGTATAAAGGTTTTTTTGGGAATGGTTACAAGTTTGAGACAGAGCAAGTTGATGGAAATCGGACCACTCAAAATAGTGGTATTGCCACTGTGGGGGAAGGACGTGAGGTATTTTACGGTGTTCTGTGGCAGGTACTCGAAGTCTTCGTTGGGCCTTGGACTCCCATCAGCATATTTAAGTGCAGATGGTTCGATATGAAGAAGGGCACTGGTTCTATTAATGATGGGTTTGATTACACATTAGTGAATTCGTCAAGGCAGACGTATGAAGACGAACCCTTCATCTATCCATCTCAAGCCCAACAGGTATTTTATTCGGAAGACCCTGTTGATCCAACTTGGAGAGTTGTGTGTCGTTGGAGACCTCGGGACACATACGACATTCCTCTAGGGCCCACGTCGATGTGAGGTCCGAAGAAGATGAGGCCATCTTGTTGGCACAAGACAAAGGGATCGGAGACGTCACAACATTGAACCAAGTTGATGATGTTTTGTGGGTACGCACTGACCTAGGTCCTGGATTAAGAATTGATCCTACAGATTTGAATGTAACATAGTGTAAGTTTGATATCTCTGCTTTTTATTGTAGTGTGGTTCGTAATAGCTAATTTTATTTATTTTGTGAAGAAAGCTGATAATTATAGTCTCTCTAAATTTGCGGGGTAAATATGCCACCGAGGAAGCATCCGATTGACTCCTCATCACCGTCACCATCTAGGGTCAAAGTTCGGGCAGTTCGGCCAGCCCGAACAACAGCAGTCCCGAGTCCGACTTGGCCTGCCCGGCCACTCCAGTTCCGACTCCGACAGCACCGGCTTCTGCTCCAGCTACGGTAGCATCATCCTCACGGATGCCAGACATGGGTACTAACATAAACCAGATTTTTTGTTTTGAAAAGTTTGTGTTCTAATTTTAGCTCTTTCATATTATAGATGAGTGTAATCGTAAGTTTAGGGAGTTCTTTCCAGAATACTGAATCACCCGAGAGCTATTCTTCGTAAACTTGAAGTGTAATGATATTTTTGTAGTGTGTTATATGAATTGTGTTCTAACTTGCAAATTGGCAGGCCCGATCCCTATGGAAGACATGGAGACGCATAGCGACCCGATTGGGCGAAAATGTAAGATGTTGCTGAACCATCAAATCCAGCGTGGTAAACGGAAAGTTAAGGCATCTTCGTTTCTGCCTGATAATCCTTGGACGGTCATTATCGAGATGGCCGATGGTTGCAGGCCGACGGTCTTCATTGTCATATCTCATGGGGACGGTAGTACGGGCCGATTAGTATTTTCCGTTGCATCTCCAAAGGCGTGGCTATCCCCCATGAGCTGCAGACCTGGTTTAACGTTATCAAAGTAAGAAGTGCTAGTTAATTATTTATTTTCATACGTGTGATGGTTAAACTGACTCGGTTTTTTTGCAGGCAAAGAATAACTTTGTGGATGGTGAGGGAGCTCCAGTCACAGAGCAAGAGGCAATGGAGGCTATCAAGCCCGTGCTCCAGAAAATCATTAGAGATAACCGAGCAGCATATAAGAAAGAGCACTATGATGGGAAGACTAACGAGCAACTGAAGACTTGTCCCATACCTGGTATGAGGCAAGAGGACTGGGTTCTCCTTGTGAAGTATTGGAACAATGTTAGGAGTAAGGGTATCGATGAGCGTAACACTCAGAATCGATGTAAGCTGAAGACAACGCATACCCTTGGGTCAAAGTCTCTTCCCGATTCTTAGAGGAACAGGTATTTATATGATTACCTTCCGGAACTCTTCTTATTTTTCCTTTCTCTCTTTTTTGCTTCTCGCTTAAATTAATTACAGCGTACGTCCTGACCTCTGAGGGCTACACTTTCCTGATGGCATACATCAAAGCTCATCAGAGGAAGGATGGGACGTATCCAGATGAAATAACTGCTGAACATTGTGTAAGTTATATATTTTTGCTTTATGATCCGTGTTGAATACAACTTCCAGACCTATTTAATTCATTAATTTCACTATGCAGGAAGCGGTGCGCCGTGCAGCCTTTGAAAGTAACGTTGCTCACTCCAAGGATCCCGTGAGAGGTGACACCGTAATAGATACAATGTTCGGGGCCACAAAGGTGGCTCCGAGAGAGGGGTTGGTACAGGCGCCGATCATGCGTGAGAGTGCCTCTTCCAGCTCTCGTGGTTATGTGGCATTGGCTGAACAGTTGGAGAGGGAGAGACGGGATAAGGAGGCATTGTCCCAGCAGGTACAAGCCATGAGCACACGCATGGAGAGGCTAGAAATGTTACTTCTTGCACAATCACAGCAAGGTAAGAATTGTCTTCAGTATTCTACATTATTTTAAATTGATGAGCATAAATATATATCTCTAATTTTCTACGTGTTAAGCTTCTGCAGGGTCTTCGGCCATGGAGAGTCCCACCACGCCGCAACATTGACGATCGTATTATTTTGGAGCTCAATGTAATACCATCTGCGACTCTTGCTGTTCAGTTTTGCTAAGATCTCTTATTTTGGCTGATAAGCAACATTGGAGTTCAAAATGGCAAGTTTAGATGTTGGTGGGAGAAGTAATATACTTCTATTTTGGTTCTCGTGGTTGTTGTGGGAGCTGACCTCAGATTTGTGGAAGAAGCCACCGTTGCCAAATTTTGTAATGGATGGAAACGGTAGCGTCGAGATCACTTCCTCTTTGTTTTTAGTAGACTTAAGTAAATTTACACATTCTTGATCTTTTCATCGGATCCATGGTGTACACACTGTAGTTCTTTATATATATAGAACTTTTTTTTTTTGCATACGCAGCTTTCGTTTAAGTTTTTCTTTTCATTATTGTAAAATTGTGTGTAGTGATGAAGAAAACAGGTCAAAAAAAAAAAAAAAATCAACATAAAAACAAAACCTTCCGCCGACGGGTTCAGACGCTGTCAGATGACCCGCTCACCGACGCAAGAAGCACGCGTCGGCTGCTATTAGACGACGCGCAATGGCGCGTCGGGTGAATATAGTTCGCCGACGCCCAAGGACGCGTCGGCTGACCACCGGCAACCCATCATGACGCGTCAGGTGAACTCCGACGATGCTCGGTAACGCGTCGGTTATAAGGCTTCGCCGACGCGTGGGAAGCGTCGTCCAAGGGAGTTCCACCGACGTACTTTCTACCCGTCGTGGGAATCATTTCGCCGACACGTTCACATCCGTCGCGGTAATCTTTCATCCGACGCGCCTTAGTCCGTCGTCGGATGATTTCCTTCGCCGACGGCTTCACGCGGGTGTTTTGGTTACGGGTGTTTTGGTTACGCGACGGGTAGATGCGTCGGGTGACGCATCCGGCGACGGATGTTACGACGACGTGACATGACCCGTCGGCGGATATCCGCCGACGGGCTTTCGCGTTCTGCCGGTGCGTTGTGGCCCGTCGGCGGATGTCACTTTTTTGCTAGTGCATGAAGGAATAATAATCTCAGCAGGGGTTCCATTAATTAGAACTTGATAGGTTGTAGTACTAAGACTAGAATAAATAAGTTTTTGCCACACTAGTGGGAACCCGAAGGTCCCTAAAGTATGAACAATTAAGTTCCTAAACATGGCGTCAAAAGCTTTTAAGATCAACCTTTGCACCAAAGAAGGTCATCTTTTACTCTTGGATTGAAAATTTGTTAGAATTTCATATGTCATTAATATATGATCATACATTTGTCTCCCCTTTATAAAAGTAGCTTAAGTTGGGGATATGATCTCAGTCAATATATTTGTGAATCTTGTGGCTAGGATTTTGGTAAAAACTTTGTAGACTACAATGCATAAGCTAATGGGTTTGTAATAGGACATTGCTTCCTTCTTTAATAGGACACTGCTTTCATCTTTAATAGGACAGTGCTTCCATCTTCAATAGGACATTGCTTCCATCTTTATTTCTCATCCTCGTCCTTGAATAAATTTTACCTAATTTGTTGAAAAATGTGGATAAGTTTAATTCCGGTCCACTTCATCAACCAATGTTGTAATTCTTTTCCCCTACTCAAATAAGCCTCATTTGTTGGATTTATTTGAAGGGCAATTTGGGTTTCAGCCAGCTGTTTTTAGAGATCCCTGATTTTAATGTGGAAGTTTCCAAAGGACACCCTATTCCATCTAGTTAGTCTGCTGGCAATGGATCGAAGGCAAAGATGGAGCATTTTTGGAGGAGGGATAGACAAATTTGGGTGATTGTTTGATGTCTAAGCTTCTTGAACTATTTGGTCATATCTTAGGTCTTCTCTCCACATTGTTTGAAATCGAAAAGGCCTTTTATGAGATTTCCTCATATGGGGTTGCATGAAAATATAGCTGTTATCATATTTGACTCAAGGTGGGTCCAAACTGTAGTGTTGGGCCATGTTCTAAGCCATTTGTCATTAACTGGTGCGTATTTAACCTTGTCATCAATAGATTTTCTAATTTTCTACCATTAGATCAGGTGAACTTTGGTCCTTTATGGCCTAGGTCATTCCAACCCCTTTGGAGATGAAGTCCCTGAATGCCCTGTTACTTTTACATGGACTTAAGGAGTTTTAGTATTTTTTATCCTGGGTTAATATTGCATTAAAATCCCAACTATTAGAGTGGGGTGTTGCACTAAGTGTGATTTGTTGTAATTCCTTTAAGGTCGTTATCCATATCGACTGTTGGGTGGGAAGTAAGTAAAAACTACTTGATTAAGCCCCCGCGAGGTTGATTTAATTGACATTCTAGATAGATTTTTCTATATGAATTAAAAGTCACAGGTACATGATATAGTTGGTACGCTTTAAGCACAATGAATAGGCTGCCAGGATTGTTGTGCTCCACCTCCCTTCCCTTTTTTAAAATAATTAAGAAGGATGTTAGGGGCTTTGTTTATATATTGGGATTCGAGGGTAGGGTCGAGGAGGATTGTTTTGATTATCCATTGTATGGTTGTAGCCTGTAGGCATCTTCATGTTGTCAAGCTCCACTTACCTTTGTGAAGGGTTTCTAGGAGGAATCTTTGTTTGTCTTGCCGAGAATTGTGAGGGAGCTAACGAGGCATTTTTGTTCCTGTTTTATTTGCTCTTAACAAGGGCCCAACCATCCAAGGGAGCATTGTCTGTATCATTTAATGGGGGTGGGCAAGGTCCGTTAATTTGACTTTCGCTTAGTTTTCCATGACACTCGATTGTCGAGTGTCCCCATTTAAGGTAGTGAATACATATCTTCGGCCTTCCTTCCACAATAAAAGGGAGTCAAAATGAGCTTTTTGGGGTAACAACTACGACCTCATCAATTTCTTCCGCTGGCAAATCTACCTCTACTTTCACTCTTGCAAATAAGCTTCCTCCCCTTCATTGCAGTGTTTTTGCATCCATACCCAAGTAACAACCGAAAGAGACAACTACTATGGCTAACATTTCATCATGAAAAAAGGGCATGGGAAGGTGGGGGCAAACAAATTTAGGAACTTTACCTAGTTAGGGACTTCAACAAACATGTAGGTCTCAACGTGGAACTCCTTGGGCCATAGAAATAGGTGTAGGGGTGATTCTCTGATTTTGATCGGGCACAAAGTGAGTAATGCTTCACAGTGTTCCCTAGAGGGGAATCGACAGAGAAATATCCCTTTCTTTGGGGATAAACAACGAGATTTGGATCAGGTTGAAGGATTTCTCTTTGTAAGGTCTGAAGGGTGGTTTCTACTAAAGAGGGTGTCCCACGAACATGACCAGCCAAAATACCAACCAGGGAGTGTTGCATGTGCAGAAGCCCATATGTCGTGCACTCTCTGGGTAAAGCAATCCTAGAGATTTCGGTTAGAGAAGAATAGGGTTTGCCCGTGTTGTGGCTGGAACAAGAGATTGAACAGACTGACTTGCAGAAGTTCGTTGTGGATGTGGGTTGCATGCAAGAACTTCTGGGACATTTTCTTGCATCTCCTGGATGGTTTTCGTCGGGGGTTCACTCATGGGATCATCCTGAGATTTCGCGTGAGGGGGATCTTGTGGTGTAGGGGTTTTTTGTGTTTCAGGTTTTGAGGAGTGCAGGTTTAACACATCCTATTGAGGCTCCATGCAAATTAGACTGATATAACGACCAACTGGTAAGTATTTGAGGCAAAAGTAAGGGGCAGAAGACAGTAGGCAAGAGGAGAATTTTTCTGGGTGGTTGCATTTGAGAGAAGAGACTGGAGGGAAGTCTATTGGGGTGGGTTCTAGGACTCAAAGAAGGAGAAGTGGAAGATCCAAGGGCATGCAATGGCAGGTGGAGATGATGCTCGAGATTCAAATGGGCAAGAATACAGATAAAGACTCCATGACTATCATGTGCCTTCTCCGGGAATAGCCACAAATATTAATTGCGACTTGAAAAGGCATGATTTGACAATTTGTGTTAGGGAATGGATTAAGAGTATAGTATTTTTAAAATATGATTTAAGCAGTAAAGTAGGGTGAATGACCAAGATAATAGCTTTAAAGAAGGGACATGTGTGGGATTTTCCAGGAAAGGAGAGGAATAGTTTGGGATATGAACTGATTCATGGGAAGAAAATCGAACCGACATGAGAGAGGAATGATGGACTTACCTGGGTCGGAGGACAAGTGATCTTCCCCATACTTTTCTAACGTAGGATACACACTCCCAATATTGTTGATTAGCGGACGAAAGGTTCCAAATGTCTTGCCAAACGGTGGCAGCGGTGGACCTTCCTGTTTCGGTGGTGTAGAGCTTAGATGGTTGTGCGACACCGGTGTTAATCTATGAAAAACTTTGAAGTTTTGTCCATTTGTATGCCTTTTTCATGAATCTTCTTTCCCTGTCTGTTAATTGAGCTTGATGCTGCTCGTGAGCAGCTGGTGTCATATATATCGGTGAAGTTTATAGGAGAGTATGTGTAATGCCTTGGAGACAATTTGGTCATTATGTTAAATCTTTCCCAAAAGGGCAACCGGATGACTCTGTTAAATCTTACCTAGAGAGTTTGTGACTCCCAATAGAAGGGAAAGAAAACTTACATGAGTGTAATAGTTTATGGGTTTGCATTCATTTGACGTGGGAGGGACAGAATAATTGTAGTAACAAGTGAATCAGGTAAAACATCATCAGGATTATACGTACTGTTGGTTTTAATAAAATATTTGACATCCAAGGGTGGGGGTGGATTTATGAGCGAAGGTAATGCAGTAAATGATGTCCTCTCTTGTCGTGCTCCAATATTGTTCTTGCCATTGGAAGTTTTGGTCTCTTTCTTTAGGTACATTAAACATTTTGTTTTCTGAGAAAGTAATTATGAGCTTGTAGGTGAGATGATGGGGGACTGTACCTTTGTTCTTGTATCAGAAGTGTTGGGCTTGCAGAGAAATGTGTAGCTTCTCCGCTTCATTGGATGAAAGATGATATATTTCCAGTTGAAAGAACTTGTAGCACCTGCTTTGCTCCATAAGCGTTCATGATTACGATATGACTATATGTCGATCGTGGATTGCAAGTAGATAGATGAGTGAGGATTGTGGTAGATTTCGGTAGATTGATGCTCGAGTATCGCTTTGTTGTCACTTGTGTGCTCTCCATCTTTCCCTTTTCAATATCCAATGTTTCTCCCATTCAAATTAAACTGATACGAAAGTGAAAGTTTCTTGTGTACGTATACAAAAATAATAATAAAATAAAAACCAAATAAGTGTGTTAAATATCTTTTATATACTATGGAAACATCTTTTGAGAAAGTATATTAGTTTAATATTGGATTCATACAAAATAAAATATATATTTTCATTTTAATATAATTTCACTTATTAAATATTATATTAAAATATATTTTATATAATATAACTTACTTTAAATAGACTTTTGTATAATACTATAGCTAAATTTATCGATAAAACACTTAAGAAAACTGAAGGATACATTAGGAAAATGATGCCTTGTACAAGCGCGCTCAGGCACTAAAAGGCAAAAATAAGAATCTCCTACTACCACCTATATAAAGCTTTGAAAGGGATTTTTTTTTGGGGGAATCTTTGGGAGCATTTTAGGGAATGAAGTTAGGGTTTTAGGAACTATTTTGAGCCGTTTTAGAGTCGAAGGAGGAGAATGGAGGATGTTTTCAACCATTTGAAACTCAATCTATACTGAGACTTGCAGCCCTCTTTCTCATTTACAATCTATCTTTCATATATTTTTATTTGTACTCATGTTTATCTCTATGTTGTTATAGATTTGTTATATTTGAAAAAATAGCCACCTCTTGAGGTGTCATATGCATAATTATATGTGACGTATTAGTAAGTTCTTTTAGTTTGAGTGATAATCATGTATGAATTGTATGTCTAATGCTTGATTTATAATTTATTAATTGTCTAGCTAACAATTAGCTAAGATTTAGAAAGGATCCCAAGAAGGTAATTTTGGGTAGACTATGCATTAGACTACATATGATCTTACCAACTAGGGATCTAGACGGAGGATTCGTTGTTAAGTTAGGGATAACTTACTGTGTCAGACTGTTAGGCTGCGCGCAAGTGGTTCACTGCATCCAACTCATATTGGAAAATGATGCGCTAAATGAAGTGGGCACAATCACCATAAATTTAGAAGAGGTTTATAAAGATTATCGTTCCTAAGTCCACAAAGCAATTATTGAAATGCTCGAATAAGGGAAATAAGCTAATACGGGATCAGATAGGTGTTCCCCCAATTCCTCAATTGTATGTTCCTAAGGTCACCTTGTAGTTTAGTTTAAATTGCCTTCACTCTGGCTAAATATAGTTAAACGGATATAACTTTAGTATTCTATTGCATTCTTCCTTGTAAGAAGGATACTCTACTCTTCTCTCTATCACTTGGGATGACACGTGCATGACACCTAAAGTGTGTTTGTCAGCAACACAGTTGTGTCATGAAAATTTAAAAGTGACCTCAATCTTTATAGTCACCGCTCTTTTTTATAGCCATCTAAAGGCCCTTTACAAGCCCTTTCATTTGGTGGGATCGTGTGGCTCTAACCATCTCTTTATTTTGTGGTTAGCCCTCTCTAGTTTGGCTTTGAGAAATTCAATCATATATATTCGGGCTATATTTTGAGCTGCCATTTGTATGTATGCGTGAATGTCTATTAACAAGTTAGACTTTCTTTTTCTTAAGGGGTGTATTGGATAATTTATTTACTTAATGGTTTCAATCTATTTTTTACCATTAACAAATGAGTAATGCTAGGCGCAACGTACACGCTGACATGGTGACTTAGGTGGCGTCCACGTCACAAGCTGCAGCCTTTTGTTGTTTGATATTCGTGATCTCCAACAAATATTCTTACCTTGTCGGCCTTTTTCTCGAAAAAACTGAGCTGACCATCTCTCCAAATAATTAGAAGCCTCTTTTGCCTTGGGCGGCGCCACCTCCTCCTGATCAGAAGACTAGTAGTGCTTCAACTTAACCGCAGGCTCGAGCGCTTCGGAACACCACAAGTGTTTCCGGCCGCAAATCATCGGCGGGAGGAGATTCTCGATTTCGGCATCTCCGAACACCACTGCTCCTCATCTTCACGGCATACTCCCTTGGCAGGGGGAAGATCAGAATAATTATTCGAAAGCTTATTATAAGGGAGGCGCAAGCTAGCTTAATCGAAGACGGTTTGCAAAAAAAATTGAGCATCAGAGGAACAGCTTAAATCGCGAGGAAGAAGAGATATATCAAAGACGCACAGGAGAATAGTTATTTAAAAGACACAATTGTTACCTGATGGAGAAGCCTTCCAAGGAAACCGCCATGGGATCTCACCGCCCTGACGCGCAGAGACGTACTTGAAAAGAAGCAGAAGCGCGGGTGACATACGATTCCTCTGCGCGCCTTCCCTTCCCTTCTTCGGAAGGAGGAGGAAGAAGAGAGAAAAGAGAATAATAAAAAAAAAAAGACATCCGCAGGAACCCCTGAAAGCTTTCCTTCACTTTCTATTTTCCCGCTACTAATTTCCGTCCCCTGCTCTTTTATTTATGACAGACAGCAACAGGTGAGAGAAAAAGGCAAAGAAGCGAAGCCCCGGGCGGGCGGGAGGGAAGCGAAGCCCCGGGCGGGCGGGAGGGAAGCGAAGCCCCGGGCGGGCGGGAGGGAAGCGAAGCCCCGGGCGGGCGGGAGGGAAGCGAAGCCCCGGCGGGCGGGAGGGAAGCGAAGCCGCGGGAGTTTTCATTTGCTGATGCGGTTTGTGACGTGGATGCCACCTAAGCTACCACGTCGGCATGTACGATCGGACATGTACGCCCACTAAGTGCAACTAGCATTATTCAAATGAAAATGATAATCATTGAATGGTTCCTTTTTTTAATATATATATTTATGGGTCCAATGATGTATAAAAATCTTACAAGTGGTATTTCCGACCATTAAAAGTAGAACAAAACCGGATGGGTGTAACGATGTATAGCATCAACCAAGTAATATTTTCTAGTAACATGAGCTTATATATTTTAGTCAAAATTTAAATCACTTAATATGTAAATACTTTGAAAATTTTTAATCTGGATTATGAATTGACTCCTGAAACCATTTGGAGTTCCTTCTTGTCCAGCTAACACAAAAGTAAATCTCGTGTTGAAATCTTAGGCAACCACTCTAACTTTTATATGGGTGTCATCAAGTGTATCATCTCAGGTTAAACCATGACTAATATTTCTCCTCCTTAAGGTATTAGGCATTATCCTGAAAGGAGGGATTGTCTTTGATGACTATTTCAAAATAGCTTTAAGTATATTAAAATATTTGACTTAATGTTTCACCATAGTTCTAAAACAACTATTTTCGGCTTGCGAAAATTAAAAATAAGCAAATACATTCTTCCAAAAAAAAAAACTTTAGGCATCTTTCACTAATTAAGTATAAAATACTCCCAAAATTATCACAACATTTTATGAATAAATTCGTTTTTCGTCCCAGTTGTTGAGATATAAAATGTGTATATGTTTTCTTTGTAGGAATTTCTTGCCAACGTTGGTTTGAAGCAATTGAAGAGGAAATATGGAGAAAATTGAAGAAAAGACACGAAAAGAGCTTAGTAGAAATTATGATATGAAGCCAATGGTATTGATGTACACCAAGAACATGGATGTGCACCAATAGCATTAGGATTTTTTCAAAGTTACAAAACATTATAGAGAGTAGAGGCCGTGACACTGACTTGAGAGCCAGTTGCATTTAGTTTAGCACTGGATATAGAATAAATTTATCACCAATAGTGCCAAAGTGTCTTGTCTCTAGTAGCTCACAATAACATAATCGCATAGTTCCATGCCTATCCTCCCCCTATCTCAGGCTGACAGTTCCTCCTCCAGCAGCCCGATGTAGGGAGAGGACGTGGATCCCTCTCTAGGAGTGTAAACGGTATCCGATTATCCACTCTACCATCCGACCGATTACCATTCTACCGTCTCTAAACAATAAATAATATTATCCGTTTACCGTTCTACCGTTTAATAAATGGAACGAAAACGGAAATAACTCTTCCGTATCCGTTCTACTGTTTAAATAGGGTAGTATGGTAAATTTATCAATTTCTTTTATGTTTAACATTATATTTTTATTAATTGAGTAATTTGCCAAGTATACTCTTCACACAATGAGATATCATATAAATATTATAATAAAAATAATATTTTACTTATTTATTTATTTTGATAAAATAAAGTTCAAAAAATTATTTCCCTCCTATTATATTTGTATAATTATTTTAAAATTTATAATCTTTTGTCATAACAATTGAGTATAATGACTAATTGAGTAATTGATTTAGAATCTTAATTTCATATGAGCTATATTATATATGAGTTATTGAATATAATGACTCATTGCTCATTGGCTTAGAGATTTTAGAGTTTTATACATAACAATTGTCAAAATAACATATTTGCAATACAAGTTAAGTTTCTATTATGTAATAATTAATACATTTTTGTAACAATTAGAATATGAAAATATTTATTAAATCAACCAAATTTCTTAAATTTACTTACACAAATTAGTATATTACTATAATTGAACGAAAATTATTAAACTTATTATTGACTATACAATTACCTCATTAAGCAATAGTTAATACCTATCTATGTCCTTAATTAAATCAAATAAACATTTAATAAGCAATCTTATTGGTTTAGAATCTTAATTTCGTATGAGCTATATCTTATATGAGTTATTGAATATAATGACTCATTGCCCATTGGCTTAGAGATTTTAGAGTTTTATACATAACAATTGTCAAAATAACATATTTGCAATACGAGTTATGTTTCTATTATGGTCTTTATTATGCAATAATTAATATTTGTTTTGTAACATATAGAATATGTGAATATTTATTAGATCAACCAAATTTCTTAAATTTACTTACATGAATTATTATATTACTATAATTGAATGAAAATTATTAAACTTATTATTGACTGGACAATTACCTCATTAAGCAATAGTTAATACCTGTCTATGTCCTTAATTAAATCAAATAAACATTTAATAAGCAATCTTCCATAGTTTTACTTATACATGAACCAAAATAAAATTTACAAGTATTATATGGCATTGATTCATTTATTAGAATACATATGATTTTTTTTTTCAATGACCATGGGTCTATGAGTCCATTATTGAGAACCACATATGAAATAAAGTAACACTTTCATAACACCCAAAAATTTCAAATTTTAAGATTGTTTATCATATATTTTTTTTAAAATTATCATCATTCTATTACTCCAAAGTTCTAAAAAGCAAAGATGCAATTAATAATTTCTAACATATTCTAAAAACAAATCCCTAAATTCTACCATATTAAAGACAAAGTCCTAAATCTATTAATCTAATGACTTATGTGATATGTCTAGTGTAAATATATAATAGTAAGTACACTCGGTGACTCACTGTCACTAGTCGAGCCAGGCTAAATGCCGCGTCCCGTGCAATTGTGCAAACCCTAAATCCAGGCGAGACGGAGAGAAGAGTCAGGCGACCATCGAGCTACCGGCGTACCGCTCACCTCTTGGCAAACTCTGTCTAAAGCCGAGGTATTTTCTCCTTCCCTCTGATTCCTCTCTTTTTCGTCTGATTCCTCTCTTTTTCGTCTGATTCCTCTCTCTTTTCCGTGTGATTCATCTCTCTTTTCCCTCTGATTCATCTCTCATTTACCTCTGATTTCTGTAATTCCTGATTCAGTGATTCCATTCTCACCAGTCTCGTTTCCATTTGTCTGTTCTCTGAGTCTTCACACCGTTGTTACATCGACGCGCGTCCTCCTCCTTCCGTTTGTCCTCGCTATTGCAGAAGTGGTCGTCTCTCATCGAAATCCTTTCCAGGTACTCTCTCTTCTCCTCCCTATTTCTCACTCTCTTTTGCCCTTCAATTTTTCACTTTTCTTGTTTGATGGCTAAAATTTTTGTTTTCAGTTTTCTCTTATATCCTCCCTATTTTTTTCTGTGTTGCTATTCATCCTCTTTGCTGTCGATTTTTTTCCCTTCGAGTCTGTTTTACTATAGCTTCGATTCTGTCTTTGCTCTTTTTCTCTTATTATTTTCTCTGTTGTCTGCTTCACATCTCTTATAGTTCGTTGTTTATTTTCTCATTCATTCGGGATTATTATCTCATAATCCACAAATTGATCTCTGTGTTCGAATGGTTAATCTCAGCCTCTTAACCAATAGAAAGGGTTTGTCTGGTCGACTGCCGACTGGTACCAAGAAATCCAAGAAATGATACTGCCGAACGTATCAGGAAATTTCCTAATAGGAAATGGCAGATGAGTAGTCTGTGTTTGCATGCATGTAAAGTTTATATTGATCATTGATCATGTACTTTATAGGAAAATAATCTTACTGTATATTAATTTTCTTTGTAGATACTCTTTTGATAGTTAGTCTACATGGTTAAGTGTTTAAGGTATTTTATTTATGTTGATTGACTATAAATTTTGAAAGTAACTCTTTTAATTGATTGTTAAATTTTATATCAGGTGGTGCTCTTGTATTTGCTTGTTGTAATTGGATTTTGTGGATTAAGAGATAAGGTAAGGTTTCAAACAAAATTTTTTATTGATTTTCTATACATTTTGAAATTTATATTATTGAAGTGCAATGAATGGTATTACCATGTGGTGAGGAGATTTTGGGATTATAATTTAATCCACCACATGTTTTTTTTTGTTTGTTTGGTTAAATTATTGAGTGGAATGGATGGGTTAATCAGCATTTAAGTGTTTTAATTGCATTTAAGTGTTTTAATTGTTTTTTATCCCCACTTTGTTTGATAGATATATTTTGAAGCATAAAATGTATCAAACTTTGGATAAGGGAAAAAGTGTTGAGTCTGTTGCAAATACCAAAGAGAGTGGCAATGTTAGAGAAGATGAGAGTGAGAATGAAAACATTCAAGTTGTGACTAGGAAAAGACCATTGAGGCACTTTTGTGTACTCAAGATTGGTTGAGATGTGAATCAAAAGGTAGTTTAGTTATATTTTATCATTTCATTTGATAATTTATTGCAGAAAGGTTTTTAATTCATTTTTTTAGAAGATTAATTGTTCAAGATTGACCACAGACATCCTCCTTAAAGCCTCTATTTAATATATAATTTTATAGCCGCTCATCCAATGCATTCAACAATTCCAACCTGTTAGAAACATAATTCTACCTTTCCGAGACCATTAACACTACCACAAAAATGAAAAGACATAAAACATTTGATCTACCATTTAAAAATGAAAAGACAAAACATTTGATCTACTAAAAATGGTAGTGTTAATGGTCTCGGAAAGGTAGAATTATGTTTCTAACAGGTTGGAATTGTTGAATGCATTGGATGAGCGGCTATAAAATTATATATTAAATAGAGGCTTTAAGGAGGATGTCTGTGGTCAATCTTGAACCAATTAGTCTTCTAAAAAAATGAATTAAAAACATGGGAGATCTTTAGGAAAAATTGGTGAGTTTTCACTAGGGTGTTGGGAGGTTTGAGGAAGTAACTGACCTGGGTGGAAGCCTCTTGCTTTTAACTTGACCAACAGTACTTTTGGAAATTCTAAAGTGATTTGGCAATGCTGGTAAGTCTGAGCTTATTTATTATTTTATTTTATTAAAGGAAAAAATGGAGTGTTTTTTGAAAAAAACACCTTTTTTATCCTCTTCAACCCAACACTATGCCCCTAGGAAGACTTGAATCCAAGACCCATGTGACCATAGAGCTTTGTTTATTGCATTACAAAGCCGATTTTGAGTTGTTTCTTTGTGAAAGCTGGGACATTTTTTTTGTTTTTTGAAAGTTGTGATTTTTTTTCCCATTCCCGTAGGGAGACTTGAATTCAAGACCTCCCACTAGAAAACCCTCCATGTGACCACTGAGCTATGCTCAAGTTCATAAGCTGGGACATTTTTCATTTGTGTAAGTGCTGATTTAGCTATTCATAATAATCTCCTTTAGACTTGGGCCTCAGGTTTAGCGGCCTTGTCAGGTTTTCTAATATGAGGAATTAGGTTGTCTACCCTAGGTGTATGGGGTTCGAACATACACGAGGAAATCATTATCTCCTTGGAGCAAGCATACTTTTTCTTGTGGCTTAATGAGGAAACTGCTCACATCTAAGTGCTCTCTAAACTAACCATGGAACTAGGATACAGAAAGGAGAAGAGTAGTAAAATTGTATGGCCATTTCTAATGTTTTCATCTTTCATTCATTTGTGCTCTTAGGGTATTTGATGTGGTGATTAGTTTGAAAGGGATTCTAAAACCTTATATTGTTTATATGTGAAGCTTCTCAAGCCACTCTCTTTAATTCTTAAAATTGGTCACTTACTTTTCCCTCGAGATTTGTAGTTCTTGAACTTCGTTTTTTTTCTTTTTTAAAAAATTAGAAGAGAGGTGAAGCTGAGCATAGCTCAGTGGTAACATTGAGGGATGTGTTGCGGGAGGTCTCGAGTTCGAGTCTCCTGAAATACGAAGTTTTTCCTTAGCTAGCTGCAGCCTACGGAAAAGAAATCAATGTAGCACTGTATGAAGCCCACATGTAATGGAATCAATCTCTTCAAAAAAAAAAAAAATTAGAAAAGAGGGTTCATCCCCATTAATGAGAAAATGGACTTCCTGAACAATGATAGCATTTTTCACTGTAACCACAGTGGTTAGGGACATCACTTTGTGCCATCGAAGATAACATACTGAATACTTCTCTCGAATCCCTCTGCATCTGGGCTTTTTCGTTATTTATATGTTAATTATGTAAATTCCTCTTTTAAATTTTTTTTCTTTTTGCTACTGCTATACTTGCAGGTATGGAGTATTTTGACACAAGGAAAATATAATGTTGCAGTGCCTAGAGGGATTCAAGCATCTGTTTGCTGTTCTGTTTGGGTGCTGTCATCTTGAGTTATACAAGCAGCCAAAGGGTCTTGAGGATCCTGAGCTCTTAGCCCGGGAAACAGTTTGTATGTTGATTTTTTTGTCTTTCTCCATATACCCATATACATCAGTTTCGGATGTTTAAAGTGGTTAGGCTGGCTGCTAGGCATTCTTCAGGCTTTACAATCTTCATTTCCTCTATTACTTTGTCTTTGTTTACATGAATCCTTTTTTCTTCTTGTGGCCTGAAATTGTGGTAAACATATGGAATTCTAATTGGATTTGTTTACCTATGTGGAAATTGCATTGGGTGTTTTGAAATTTCACAATCTGGGCAAGAAAAGGTTCGGTTGTTGTTTGGAGCACATTGTCTCTGTTTCCATCTATCACTAAACAAAGAGAAAAAAGATAACAAAGGAGGAAAACAAATAAAATGTTGATGACCAAGAGTAATTTAGTAATTCCACTTTTTGGGATAGCTGTAAAGTGCTAAGTTAGAAATTTTAACTCTTATCTTGATCTTTTTGATTGGTAATAAGTGTCATTTATGATAATGCCTGCTCAAAAGAACTTCGGTGGGAAGACTCTCAGTTTATGATCTTTGCTTTCAAGAGACGCAACTGGGAATGCAAGCTAATTCATTTTCGAGCTAGGAAAGTGCTAGCAAGAATCTACTTGCCTAAATTTGGAGAAAACGGAGTGACAGTTTGGGCTTCGGCCGTTGAAGCCTTGCGGAACCTCATCACTCCGGCCGATTCCTACCTCTGCTGCCCCCCTACCACAAATGGGAAGAATCCAGACCTTAGCCGGAGAAACTGCTCCAATACGGAAAGGAATCGAAACGCTGTGGTGTTACATTTCAGGACCGTGTGGAAGCTATTTGGACAAAGAGGGCCGCTGAACTGAAGCACGGAATCATTGCTAGAATTGATTGGGATGTGAAGAAGGGTGAAATTCTGGAAGAATGGATTGGATCATGCTGGAATTTCACTGTGCGACCAAGAGCTTCCTACCTTGGCTGTGGCGAGTGGCTAATTGTGGCTACAGATGCGATCAGTGCTTCTAATCTCCTTAATTGGAATCACCAGGATGAAATCCCATGTTGGGCGGTGCGAATGTGGGAACATGCTTGTGCAACTGGACCAGCAGCAATTTGGGTCCAAATTTGGGGGGTTCCCCCAGAACTTTGGGATGCGGAAATCTTAAACATGATTGCCAGCCACTTTGGGACAGAATTGGAATTTGACGCTGACTCCATTGAAGGCATAAATCTCTCGTATGCAAGGGTTCGAATGCGATCACACCGATGGCCAGCTACAGAACAATGGATGGATATTAAAATTGGAGCTGAATTCTTTGCTATTCTATTGCAACTAGAAGAATTCATCCCTCCATTCCGCATTGTAAATATGGGATCCCGGAAGATGATGATGAGTTGACTCGTCTTTGGGTCGACTCGCCTCGACTCGCCTCTCACACGAGTTGACTCACCCCGACTCGGTCCAACTTGAATCCTGACCAGGTTACACTATCTCTTGAACTTTGGAAGGAACCTCATGTTAATGAAGATAGTCTCCCGCTTATCGTGAAGAGGCTGCTCTTATACCAAATATGGTTTTTTCAAATTCCCATGCACCGCCCACCAACCCCTCCACCTCCAGCCCTATTCAGCCTGAATCTTCACTACATCAGCTCACCGCTAATGCTAGAGTAAATGATAATTTTCAATTCTTCCCCCAAACCTTCAAAATCAGCCACTCTCTTTGCTCCTATCAATCAATTGGATACCCCGGCCTTATTCTCGAAAGAAAACTCCCCTCCGCAAGCAAGCACATTGGCCCGTAAGTCTTCTCGCCAAATTCAGTAAAAGCAAACCAAATTCAGAAAATGGATCGTAATATACCGCAGTCTGTTGAGGTTAATCAGCAATACCTTGGTGAGAATCCCCACCCTGGAACTGATAAACCAACACCTTCTACTTGGATTGATCATATTCAGAAAAATAGAGGAAAAATTAGCAATGAGGAAAATGAACTTCTTCTTACATTTGGGACAAGATTTGAGGATAATGAAAGGGAGATTCAAGCACCGCAGATTGAACGTAGAGTGACCCGTGGGAGGGGCAAAGGAGTTGCTAACCAAGTCAAAGGGAAAAAATGATTTTTCTCTCTTGGAATATTCGAGGAGTGAGAAGTCCTGACAAGAGGACGGTTATTAAAAATTTACTATGGAGGAGTAAGGCTCAAATAATTGCCTTTTAGGAGACTAAATTAGAGGAATTGACTGATTCAATGGTCAAAGATCTTGTACCTTTCAAACAACCAAAATGGTGTTCACTTAATGCTACTGGAATACTCGCTGTGGTATTCTTGTTGTTTGGGATTCTTCCCGCATTGATATATTGAGCACAAGGGTAGGAGTTTTTGCATCCGCTTGCAAGTTTCGAGTTATCTAGTGGAAAATTATGGAACATGGGTGCCATCTATGGCCCGAGTACCTACTCGCATAGATCTGATTTTTGGGAGGAACTTATGAATATGATCAATTCATGGACTGGTCCATGGCTATTGGGAGGTGATTTCAACGCCATCAAAGCGAGAAATGAGAAATTTCCACCAGCTAGATCAAGAAATGCTACAATGAGAGGTTTCAATCGACTTTCTTGGGGCAATGGAATTAATTGATCTTCCATCTTCCGGGGAAGACCTTCACTTGGAGCAATCAAAGGAACAACCCTATTCTTTGTAGGTCGGATAGATTTTTATGCAATCGTGAATGGCTTCGCTATATCCTAATGTGTGTTTGTGGGTAAGTCAATTTCAGACCATCGCCTATCCATCTTGATTCTAACTCAAAACTGGGGAGTCCCATTTAGATTTGAAAATCAATGGATGGAGGATTTATGATTTCTTCTCAAGAATTGAGAATTGGTGGGCTGATATTAATGATGGACCTATGGGGGGGGAGATTATTTAGGAAGCTAAAATCCTCGAAATCAAAATTGCAATCATGGGCAAAGGATTACAGAGTTGCCCAATTGGCCAAAGCGTACTCAATTAATCAATGGAATTGATGCACTCGACATGTTTGAAGAGACTAGAACATTAAGCGATGATGAGAAAATTGAAAGGCTATCCATGACTGTGGAATATAATGGTTTGCTAAGGAAAGAAGCAATTTTGTGGAAACAGAAGGCAAGATATAAATGGCTCTGTGATGGTGATGGGAATACTCGATTCTTCCATGCAATTGCATCTCAGCGGCGAAGAATCAACCGTATCTCCTCTCTTACAATCAATGGAGAAATCACTCACGACAAGGATACTATTATCAATAACGTTATTTCTCACTTTTCTTGTTTATTTGCGTAAGATGTTCCCAATCGGCCTTTACTTCATGGTATATGTTGTCATTGGCTCACACCGAACAGGCTATTGAGCTTGAGCGACCATTTACCACCGAGGAAATTGCAACAAGGGGCAAATCTCTTCCTAAGGGCAAGGCCCCGGTCCCGATGGATACAATGGCGAGTTTTTTAATGCTTGATGGCCTATTATCGAGAATGACATTACTCAACAAGTTCAGCACTTTCACCAATTTGGCCTCACTAGCTCCGCTCTCCTGGGCTACTTTTTATGCTCAAATTCCGCAAACACTGTGGTGGAGGAGATAACTGATTTCAGGCCTATAAGTCTAGCGAGTAGCACTTATAAAATCATTGCTAGATTGTTGGCATCGAGGCTTCAAAATGTTTTGGGGCATATAATTAGTGCGAGCAACATGCTTTCATTAAGGGAGGGCTATTCTTGACGCTGCAATGAATGTGCATGAGATACTTCACACCGCAAACAAATAAATGAGCCAAGACTTGTTTTAAAGCTAGATTTTGAGAAGGCGTTTGATAAGATCTCATGGGATTATCTCGAAATCTGTTATGAAGCAATTGGGCTTTGGTTGGAGATGGAGAAAATGGATATGGAGTTGCATTTCTTCACCCGATACTCATCCTCATAAATGGTGGTGCTCATGGGTATATTTAACCTACAAGGGGACTAAGACAAGGAGACCTGCTATCTCCCATGCTCTTTAACATTGCAGGTGAAGGTCCGAGATTCACGCTGAATATGGCTTTGGATGAGGGTTGGTTGGACCCCATGATTGATAGGGATTGCCTCCTAGCACCGCTTGTACAATTTGCCGATGACACAATTATTTTTTGTAAAGGCACAATTGAGCAACTTAGAGTGGTAAAATGTTTGTTGATGTTTTTTGAAATCACATCCGGATTAAAGATAAATTGGTCCAAGTCTGCAATTTATGGCTTCTCCGTCAATCATGCAAATGATGAATGATATGGCTGACATGCTGGGTTGTAAAATTGGTTCTCTTCCTAGTACGTATCTTGGCTTACCCTCTTCACCGGAAGGATAACAAGGAATTTGTGGGACCCAGTTATCGAGAAAATGAACATCGGGTTGAATACATGGCGGGGAAACTACTCACAAAAAGCCGGTAGACTTACTTTGATCAAAGCTAGTCTATCCGGCATCCCCACCTATTACCTTTCCTTCTTGCATTGTCCTATTTACAGGTGAACATTATTGAAAGAACTATGAGGAATTTTCTATGGTCGGGTACTTGAGCGATCCAAAATTCATCTCATCAAGTGGGATGATGTTTGCAAGGCCAAAGGGGACGGAGGATTAGGAATCAAAAGGATAAGATATATGAACGATGCTTTACTCATTAAATGGTTGTGGAAGTTGAACACAAGTGGGGAATCCACTTGGAGGAAAATCATAGTTAATGTATTTGACAACAGGCCAAGGGAATGGTGGTTTGAAGCCCAAAGACATGGGAGACTTTCTTCCATATGGAAGAAAATTATTCGATGTTCCCGCTCTTTACTCAACATGTTTCTCTTTTGCCGCATTGGCAATAGAATTCGCTTCGGATTGACAGTGGATTGGTGATACTACTTTAGCGTAAAAAAATTTTCAAGACTTTACCTCTTAGCCGACATCAAGATTGCTCTATAAGGGACATTGTTTCTACCGGTTAACTAATAGATGTGGATCGGACCCTCTTCTTTAGAAGACGTTTCAATGATGAGGAAGCTATTGAGGTTTCCAAATTTCTTGAGGATTTGAGTATTTTTACATGAGAAGAGACCAGGATGATGAACTGATCCGGAGGCCTCACTCTAAAGGACTCTTCACGGTAGAAGCTCTGCATACTCTTGTTTAACTAATCAAGGCCATCAACCTCACTTGGCAGCTGCAAGATGGTCACTCTCGGGTCCTAAGAAACAAATTTTCTTTGGGTGGTGCTTTGCTTGAGGGTAGATCACCTACTAGAGATTTGTTGATGAGGATGGGAATTCAGATTCAAGATGCCGTTTGTCCTTTATGTAATAATCGAAAGTGAGTCACTCAATCATACTTTGATCCATTGCCCTTTCAAATTTGGAAAGTTTGGTTATTCTTCCTTAATAGATTCAGGCTTATTTTACCTATCCTCGTGACCTATATGGTATTGTTGCTCTCATTGGCTCCCTCGGGTCTTGGATGTAAAGGAAAGCTCATGTTTTCTTGTTGCATAGGATATATTCCTTGGATGATATGGAAGGAAAGGAACAATCGAATTTTTCAAAATAAATCCAGGTCTTGGACTGACCTTTGCCATCGAATTACAACTCAGATTGTTAGTTGGCTGAAAATTCACAAGGCTTTGAAGAATATTGAATGTGGCACTATATGGAGTTCCTGGAATTTACATGCAAGAGAGGGGAATGGTAAACTAGTCAAAACTATTGCTTGGCTTCCTCCACCCCCAAACTCCTACAAGTTAAACTTTGATGGGTCATCTTTTGGAAACCCGGGTCTAGCTGGAGTGGGGGGCCTAATCAGGAATTCAACTGGAGATATATTACTCACATATTTTGGACCACTTGGTATTAGTGAATCTATGATTGCAGAAGCTCAAAGTCTACTCCATGGACTCAAATGTTTTCTCAAATATCATTTTGTTGGTCCATTGCATGTTGAAGGCGACTCTCAAGTTTTGATTCAGTGGTGCAAGCATGATCTCTGGCCTCCTTGGCTAATGTGTTGTATCATTGATGAAATTAGAGACCTTTCATGTATCGTCACTAGTTGGATGCATGTATTAAGAAGTGCCAATAGTAGGGCTGATGAGTTGGCTAAGCAAGGGACTGTTGAGCAACATATTGTTGTTGTCACCCCCTAGCTTCATGTAACCATTTTTGTGTTTGTTGTTTGTTTGTTGTTGTAATCTTTCGCCCATTTGGGCCACAATAATAAAAATCTCAACTTTCAAAAAAAAAAGTTTTATTTATGATAAAATAATTGGAACTTAACCTTTGAAGGGGGTTAAATGATTTAAAGGCCTTTTTAGCTAATCTGTTTTTATATGCTTTTGGTGATTTTTAAGTTGACAATAGCGTCGGCACAAAGTCATGGAATTCTTGTAGTAAACTTTTGGTGCTTCACAATTGTAGTATCTCCCATTTCAAAAAAAACAATTGTAGTATCTCAAGCACATTGCATCCCAGAATGATTAGCCACTTAGGAAGTCTATAACCTTTTAATCCATTAGGTTTCTTAATATTTGCCAGGAGACTTTTCTCACTAAATTTCCTTCTCACATCTAGGTGGAATACACATAACAGGCTGTAGATGTGTGCCTAAAGTCCATGCGAAGCACAAGCAGTGGGCTTTAGTTCCTGCGGATTAAAAACAAACTTGGTGTCATCTCTTCTAGACCACTAATAAATTTGGTTTCAACTCATAGAGCTGACAAATAAACCGATTTTCAACTCATGGAGCCCACTAAAATACTAGGATTGACCTCATTGATCCCACAAAAAACTGGATTTCATCTCATGATGCAACAAATAAACTAGGTCTCACATCAGGGATCCCTCAAATAAATTGGGTATCACCTCATGGAACCCACAAAAAATTGAATCTCACCTCTTGGAGCCTGCAAACTACTTAGGGAGTGCAACTGGGCCTTGTGACAAATGGACAATCCGTTTTGATACGTATTAAACATCAAACCTTGTTCCATCCCAAACTAATTAGCCACTCAGGAGTTCTCTCACTTAACCTTTTAATCCACTAATTCTTTTTAACATTTTTTTTTCTTTTCCGTGAGGAGAAATGCGAATAGAGAATTCACTAAAAAAGATGAAATAAAGTTGTTAAAGCAACAAAAGGGGGCAAGACCCTTTATCAAGAATATGAGTGGTCATAGCTGGGGACAAATGAGGGACAGAAAAAGAAAGAGAGCCTGCTGGATTGGGGGTAAAGATCCGAAAGTGAGGTGCTGGCATGTCACTCTAGCAAGCGTGTCAGATAAAACATACGCTTTCTGGGGCACAAATCCATCTGATCTGCCTGGAGCTGCAAATGTCCTTAATATAATTAAAAGTACTTCTTTTAAACTTCTCTCAATATGGGAATTTCTCCCACTAATAGATTCTGGGGCCCCAACTTACTAGCAGATCTCGTTCAAGTCCTTTATCTGCCATTCACCGCCAAGAGGCATCAGATGTTGGACTCTTGTTTGCCTTCATCACGTACGCATGTGGTTGAGAGGAACCTGAGGATCTTTTAGTTGAAGTGGAGACAATGTGTGGATGTGCTTTGGTTATCAAGGTGAGGATTATCAGGTGGTTTTTGCTCTTGGGAGGACTTGGGCGACCGTGGTAATGCAAGTCTTTCCTTGTCTTGAGTTCTGGTTGTGGGCCTTAGCTTGTGGAAGGCCTCTCCCATACGATTTACTGGTAACCCTCCTCTGGTTATCCTTGTTAAGCTGACTTCCATGACTCCTCTTTTAGCAGTAGATGGCCTATAGGTTTGAGGGCATGATCTGTGATGCACGGGGTGCTCTTCTTATCTCTTTCACAAGCTTGCTTGGGCTTCATGGCTCCACCTCTGCTACAATTCACAATCTCCAGCATGGCTTCGTCTCTTCCATGTGCATTTCTTGGGAGCTCAAGGTGTGGAAGGTGAGTCCAACATCGGCATTGTTGGTGATGTGGGACTTGTCCCCTCCGCCCTCCCCAAAGGCATTTGTTTGTTTTTAGGGAACTCATGTAATTTAGCTGGCCATGTTGTTTTTGACAGGATTTTTATTCTCAGATGCCCCTACTCTTTGGTCGACTCTTTGGCTCGAGAGAGGGTCTCTCTTGGATCCACTGTTGTAACAGGTTCCTCTTTGTTAGTATCTTTATTTTTCTGGTTTTCCTATTAAAGTCACAGCTCCCTACAAAATGATTTTATTTTTATTTTTGAAGAGGTTGTTCTACCGATTTCATTCAGAAGTAATACTGATTGTTTAGATTACAGATTTTCTGGGATTTGGGGTTCCCTCACTTCAAGTTGTGAAAGGGAAACTCCTTCCCTAGCTAAGCTATCAGCACAAGAGTTGGCTGATCTTGGAATGTGCTTCCATTGGCAGTTTAGTATACTTCCTAGGTGCCAGATTTCTCTGAAGTAGATTACTAGTCTCCATGGTGGATTGGTAGTTGTGGCACCAATTTATCATATTTAGACAATCCCCTTCAATTTCCAATGTCCCCTACAAAATGATTATAAATGCCTTGTCATGTGTCTACAAATTGGTATGTACTTGCAGATACCGCATTCTTTGAGGAAACTCAGTATTTTCCTTCTTCTCTGTTGTTGGATGTTGTCTCCTATACGAATTGAGGTTGATCTTAGCCTTGTCATTGTCGAGATGATTTCCGCAGCTGTTGTTCTAGTGCCTAACCTAAAGCTCTACAGGTATACCAACAATAAAAGATGATTGCTCTCAGCCCCCATCACATCTGACTCGTTTTGGATCTTTTGATGTGTCACTGGAAGTGTGCTTGTTCATGTACTCAAGAGGTGCTCTTTGTATGCATTTTTTTCCTTTGGGTCATTCCTATTTACAAATTTTCTCTAGCTTTGTATACTTCCTATAATATCTTCTGTACAAAAAGCTCTCCAATCTTTTGAATGGAAACAAGCTGTAGAGCTTTGCTTGACAGGGGCATTAGGACGACGTACAAATTTTCCCTAGCTTTGTATACTTCTCCTATAATATCTCTCTGTACAAAAAGCTCTCCAATCTTTTGAATGGAAACAAGCTGTAGAGCTTTGCTTGACAGGGGCATTAGGACGTTGGTCACTTACTGTGGATGCTCCTATTGTTGAGTGTTTCTGGGTATACACTCTTGAGTACAATGCCGATGGTTCCTTTGGCTTGACTGGTGGTAAAAGGGTTATGCACAAGCGTATGGAGCAGATACCTTTGAGAGCTTTTCTCCAATAGCTCGACTAACTTTCATGCATGTTTTGGTATCTGTGGTGATAATGAAAGAGTAGCCTTGTTTTAATTAGGCGTGACTACATTTTGTGGGTGACTTGCTTGAAGAGATATGCATGCCACAACCTGTGGAATATTGTTGCCAAATCACAGACTGGTGAGACATATGTCGATTGAAGAAGGCAATTTATATCCCCAAGCAAAGTTTAAAACCTGATTGATAAATTCATCAAGGTAGTGACATCAATTTGGCTTGTGAGAAGTCATCATGAGTATCTATTGTTCATTAGGAATAACACTTTAAGAATTCTACTAGTTGTATATGTGAATGATATTTTACTATCTATGAGTGACACAAAAGGGATTAAAGAGGTCAAGAGCCTTTTTAACAAAGGACTGGGATTGCTGAATTATTTCCTGGCTGTTGAAGTGGCATGAAGTAGAAGTGCTATAGTACTGACCAAAAGGAAGTATGTTACTGGTATGCTGAATGAAAATGAATTACTTAGTGCAAAAACAACAAATACACCAATGGAGGTCAACCATAATTTGCATGATGAGTAGAGTGTATAACTGAATGATAGAACAGATTTTTAGTGAATGGAAGATTATTTATTTAGGCATTTCTTTTGTATCGAATATCTTGTTTGCAATGTGTTGCAACTTAGTTTATGGATTGTCTGTGCAAATTTCACCTTGAAGCAGAATCTAATATTATTTGAAGTGCTCACCAAGAAAGGGATGGTTGGGGGTAAGGAAAGGGGCACTCTTTTGATATATGGTCCAGTGCTTACGGAGGACTGACCCGGGGGAAGGGGGCATCATTCGAGCTCTAGAAGCCCACGAGAGTATGCTGTGAATTGATGTTTCAAGATCCACCCATTCTACTGAATTTGTTTTCAAATTTTCTAGCATTTCTCTCTGTCGAATGCTGTGAAGGGACTGCAACAAGAGTGGCTCACCAAAGGATATTACCACAGGGGGGAAAAGGGCTGGCATACTACTGGATTTGTTGGTTAAATGAGCTTGGCATGCAAGAGTGCATGTTGAATTTGAGGTGGATGGCTTTCCACAGGTTCTTGCTGAAGATTGCAGTGCATTAGGTTAAGATTCTGGAATGAGTAAGATCCCACAAGAACTGCTAAACTTTCCTGGTAGCTGGAAATTACTAAGCAAGGTTGGCAGGATGGACAGCAACTTGATGAGGACTGGAGTTGAGCTTGTAGAATTAAGCCTCCAAGAAGCAAGCTTAGGCATAGAGGCTCCACGCATTGTCCTTCCCATGATCTAATCTATATGTTGATTCCAGCTGCTGCATGAGGGGTGAGGCTTCAATTGCCGCTGAATCATTCAAATTCTTTCTGAGATTCAGGTTCAATGAGTTGGGTTGAGACTTAGATCTTCTACTGATGTCTTGACATCTAGTCAGAGAAAAGAGCCTTGGAAATGGCAAATGAAGAGGTTTTTTTCTGCCGAAGAGTCCCACTAGGAACTTGTATTAGATTCTCCCATTACAAGGACGACCCTCTAAATAGTTGAGCCCAAAGACCAGTTTTTAGGATTGTCTTTGGGAGATCTCCCGTTTTGGCTGTGATCAGCTTTCTCCAAGGAGCCTCTTTTTCTTTTGCATTTCTCCATGCACCTTTTGCTTTCAGTGTTGACTTTATACTTTTCATTCTTCTAATACCAATCCTCTTTCCTTCTGTTGGACCTGACTTCAATTCATAAAGGGTACATGAATTGGCATTGGAAACCTCACTAAAGTAATTTCCTTTGGAGGTCTTCAGTTTTCTTTATCACCTGGCAGGGGATTAGAGGCAATCCCTTGGAATAGGGAAGGCCTAGGTAAGACGATGGCGGGGAGAGGGGGCTACAACCCATAATTTCAGTCAGCTGAACTTGCGTGCTCGTTGCAATCGATGCCCAATAGGTTAGATTTAGCTCAATCAAATATTCTGACCTGACATAAGCTCAAATAGCAATTGTAGAGCTTTTCTGTTCAAAATCCCCTTATCAAGCCCTTCACACATGCTCAAGGTATCATCAGCACAATGTCGTATGGGTTTTGAATTTGGTTTCACACTTTCAAGCCTGAAATCCATCTTTTGGTTGACTTTTGTAAAAGTGATGGCGTTTCACACAAAGCATGCAACTTATCAAAATTCTGTTAGGGATAAACATATTCACTCACTACACTTGGCTATGAAGAGTAAATACTTTTGCAATAATTGGTTGACATACCCAAATTGAGAAAACAGGAACGAAGATCACTTAATCTTTTTTTAGAACATTTATTTTTGGGGAATGCAATTAGTTGTGTTATCATGGGACAAAACATAATTAAGATTATGTTCAACTGGAAAAGATAAAGTTTCGCAGACGAACCATCTTTCCAATGTAACGTGGATGTGGGGATATAAGATAAAATATACAGGCTATAAGTACATAATCTTCTCTTGACTTTATCTCTTATTTTTTTAGTCATTCTACAGGAGAATCTCTCTCTCATCAAATCTCAGCAAAACTTTATATTATACTCTCTTTTGTTATTGTATATTATTGTTTATAACTCTGGTTTCTCTTTGCAGTCAGTGTTAGTGAAATCGAAGCGCTATATGAACTTTTTAAGAAGATTAGCAGTGCTGTAATAGACGACGGGCTGATCAACAAGGTTAATTTGGTTCTTTTGGTTTGTTGGTGGAGAACAAAAACAATTTGATGTGCGTATTGGACTAAGTCTATTTATTCTTTAGTTCCATTTGATTTACATAATGTCCTAATAATTTCAGGAAAAGTTCCAATTGGCACTATTCAAGACAAACAAAAAGGAGAGCTTATTTGCTGATCGGGTATGCTCTTTGTTGAAGAATATCATTTTTTCTATTTAAATATTGCATATAAGTTCTACAAATTTGACTAAAAAATCTATCAAGTATATTGTTGTCTATATCATCTTCAACATATCCCTTTTTAGGTTAACCATTTATTGAAAATTACGTGTTCATGTTTGAAGATGCATTGAGCTACAGGGTGTTCAAGTGCAGTCTTCTCATCACAGTTGTTTTTTAATTTTTTTAATTTTTTTAATTTTTTTATCTTAGACTGAATATCCCTTTAAGAAGCAATATTATGCTGCAATTTGCAAAATCATATATTCGTAGTCGTTAACAAGCACATTGGGTTTAGGATGCCACCAGTGCTAACAGTAAGGCAATGAATTACGGATGGGCAATCAGGTAACTCTTTATAGTTGGATACAGGAGTCAGCAAGTCATGATTAGAGAGAGCATATTTTTTTAAATATATGTTATTTTATTAATCAATGAACAATGTACTCCTAAAACTACGTGTAAAAAAGTGAACTTGAGCATAGCTTAGTGGTCACATGGGTGGGTTTGTTGTGGGAGGTCTTGGGTTCAAGTCTCCTCTGGTAGGGAATTGGAGTAAAAAATCGGTTTCTTCAAAAAAAAAAAAAAAAAAAACGTAAAAGGCAGAACCATAAGTTGTTGGCGATCAACCTCCTCCATTGCTAAGAAATCTGGAAGTCCAGTTTTTGATGTAACAAAGTAACTCTGCAATACCTTTACATCACAAATTAGGGATGAATTTACTTTGAGATACCTTCAAAATCTCCATGGAGGTTTCCAGGCTCCCTACATTTAATAACATTTGGTAAATCCCTTCGACTAGTAGTTGACCCCCTCAAAAGAGCTTTGTATGATCAAAGCCCTTGCAATACTGCCAACGCTTCAGTTTATGTGGAATCAGTATTTCCTGCTGGTTGCGGAAAAGTGAGATGAATCAATCCTTCATGTGTACGATACATTCTTCTGAAGCTTGCTGGTTCTGGATTTCCCTAGAAGAGCCATCCACATTTAATATCAGTACACTATGCATTGGTGGCATCCATTAGTTTATTTATTTATTTTTTGAAAATTGGCATCCATTAGTTTATTTTTATTATTATTATTATTTGGAATTGGGACATCCGTTTAATTTTCTTCTTCATCTTCATGAGAGAATGTAAAGCAAGAGTTGCCCAATTAGTCCCATGAATAATTGAAGGTAGAGTTTTTGATTTTATGTGTGGAAGAGAGCCACTGAATTAATTGATTGGGACATCCGTTTAATTTTCTTCTTCATCTTCATGAGAGAATGTAAAGCAAGAGTTGCCCAATTAGTCCCATGAATAATTGAAGGTAGAGTTTTTGATTTTATGTGTGGAAGAGAGCCACTGAATTAATTGACCTTCCTACATCAGGAAAATCTTTCGCCTGGAGTAATTGTAGAAGTGCTCCAACTATGTCTAGGTTGGATAGATATTTACGTTTTACGGATTGGCTAGATTACTACTCCTTGACTGCATGTTAGGTGCTGGGAAAAACGGTATCAGACCATTGGCCTATTTTGTTAGACACTTAACTGATTGCCCGGACTACTTGCTGGGCGTCTACAAAAATGCATGGGGCACACCATCTGCCCTGAACAACATGCCTTCACCAAGGGGAGGAACATTTTGGATGCTGCAATGTGCACTCATGAAGTTCTTCATATTTGCCGGCATAGCAATGAGCCCAGAATTGTCTTAAAATTAGATTTTGAGAAAGCTTTTGACAGAGTCTCTTGGGAATACTTCAAATCAATGTTGCAACAGCTTAGTGTTGGGAAGAGATGGAGGTCGTGGATCATGCCTTGTATCACTTCAGCAAGATATTCACTTTTTGTTAATGGAGGCACTCATGGTTTTATCAAACCATCCAGGGGTCTTAGGTAGGCAGGGAGACTCGCTCTCTCCTATGCTATTCGATATTGCTGGGGAAGGGCTGAGATACCTAACTTGGCCGTGTATGAAGGGAAGTTTCTATCGAAGGCGGGTAGACTTACTCTCATCAAAGCTTGTCTTATTGGAATCCCATTATCATTCCTCCACTGCCCCATAGCGATAGCAAATATGATTGAAAAGATTATGAGGAATTTTCTATTGTTTGGTACTTTTGAAAAATCAAAATTACATCTACTATATTGGGAAGTGGTATACAAGACAAAGGAGAATGGTGGCTTGGGGAGTAGACGAATTTAACACATAAATGCTGCACTCCTCATGAAATGGCTGTGGAAACTCAATACTATGAACAATGTTGCTTGGAAAAAGTTGGTGACTCAGAAATTGGATAGCAGGCCACGACATTGGTGGATCAATGATACAAGAATAAGGGGTTTGCCAATAATCTGGAAGAGAATTATCAACTATCTTCCTTTCTTCCGCCAGAGAATCTCCCTCCTACCTGGACATGGGAATAGTGTCCATTTTTGGACTGATATTTGGATTGGAGAGACCTCTTTAGCTGATTGATTCCCGAGACTATATATCACAACAAGAAACCGGGATAGTTTTATTTCTGATATGGTCTTTATGGGACAGTTACAAAACATAAATTGGGAGTTGATTCTAAGAAGACACCTAACTGATCAGGAAGCTCTGGAAATCACTGAACTTATGGGGACTTTGAATTAGGTCTTCTTGAATAGAAATAGTCTTGACGAGTTAGTTTGGCGCCCAAATCCCAATGGTATTTACACTGCTAGCTCAGGGTACAAATGCCTTGCAAATAGTGGGCACTCAAGGCATTCAGCTGCAATTGCTTGGTCCTTTTCTTGTCCAAGAAAGCAGGCTTTTTTTGGGTGGTGCTGCTTAAGGGGACGACTCCCTACTTGGGATATTAATGAGAAGGGGCCTTCAAATTCCAACAAACATGTGCCTCCTTTGTGGTGCTGAGATTGAAACAGTAAATCACCTTTTGCTCCATTGCAATTACAGCTAGAATATATATCTTTTGTCCTCGGTATGTTTAAAATTGACTATGCTATCCCCTTGACTGTGTTACTACCCTGTCTCAAATGGCTAACTACTTTGGGAAGGGATCGAAGGGGAGGCTAATGTTTAAGTGCTGTGTGGGGTACATTCCGTGGATGTTATGGAAGGGAAGAAACAATCGGGTTTTCCAAAATATGGCAAAACCGTGGAAGGAGATCAGATATATTATTCTACAACAAATTATTGGATGGTTAAAACTCCAAAAATATTTCTATGGTGTGGAAGCTGGGGTTGTATGGAGATCTTGGGCCGAAATTGCAAGAGAATCTAGAAGCAAAAGCACATCAGTCAAAGCATGGGTTCCCCACCTGAGGCAGCATACATGTTGAATTTTGACTGATCCTCTAAGGGCAATCCTGGCCCTGCAGGTATTGGTGGACTTGTTCATGACTAAAGAGGTGTAGTTCTCACTTATTCTGGGCCAATTGGCATAACTGACTCCACCACTGCTGAGGCATCGAACTTCTTACAAGGTTTGAAATATTTTACTGAGTCGCACCTAACTGGTCCACTTCATGTGGAGGGTGACTCAAAAGGTCATTATTTCATGGTGTAAAGGTGACTGCAAGCCACCTTGGAGGCATAGGTTTATTTTTAATGAAGTATGTGATTTAGCTCATATTGAAGTAAATTGGGAGTATGTACTTAGAGGCTCCAATGGAAAGGCAGATGAATTAGCTAACCTAGGAGTCCAAAACCAGCAGCTGGTTGTTTGGACTTCCTAGTCTACCTATGTAATAAGATAGTTTGCTTTTGTAATTCTTTTTGATGAATCAATAAAATCACAATTTAAAAAAAAATCTGACTAGAAAAAAACTGTGTTGTCATCCCCAATGTCCAAAATGAATATTCTGGTTAAAAGTATATAGTTGTTTTCATATATTTCTAAATATACCAGATGCTCCTCTAGAAGACATTGGAATGTATTCCTTTTTGCAGACTTAATTGGTGTCAATGCCTGCGAAATTTTCATTGGCGTTTTAGTGGAAAGCAATGGTACTCTGAAACTTTTAACCATATTAAGATTATTGAGGGAATTAATGAAGAAAATACCACTCAATTGATGAAGAGCAATATTTATTTCATTTATCTCATTTATTTTTCGGATTTATTGATATTTTTTAAACGACTAGGAATGGTTTAATATGTGGTAATTTCATGAGTCAATTGAGAATATCTAAAAGTATGAGACATTCCTTTTCCTCTCCACCACTAAACATTTGGGATATCTAGATGAAGTTACCTGGAGATCCACACATACTCTCCGCCTTTATATATCAGCAAATTGTACAGCTTAGTGAGCCACGAACTATTCTCACACATTATACAACTTTATATATCTGCAAGAGTGCTGGATGTGGGGTAATATACTTTCCACATTTGACCACTCACTGGTTTTTGAAAAATTTTGTATGAAATCTACTCAAAAAGAAAATGGAAAGATTTCCATAAGTTTGCTTTTTTAACAAGTTTACAATAACATTGCTTTTGTTTTGCTTCACTTCAATTTTGCAGGTCTTTGACTTGTTTGATACTAAGCACAATGGAATATTAGGTTTTGAAGAGTTTGCACGTGCCCTATCTGTCTTCCATCCGAATGCTCCTATTGATGATAAGATTGAATGTAAGTAGTTCATTTCTGCTTGCCGCTGCTGCACAAGGTTCTTTGGAGGCTCTCCTATAGCTGTACTTTTGTGAGTGCTGGATGTGAGCATGATATATAATCCTGAAGTTAAATGTCACATGTCATCTATATTCTAGAAAAAACCATGTCGTCCACCAATGGTATTTTTGTTATGCGCATAATATACTTGAAATAAAACTCTTTAGAGGCTTGAGAAATATGACAATGTCAGGATTTAGTTGTTCCATAGTTATGTTTGTTGATTTTTATGCTTTGGATGTGCAGTTTCTTTTCAACTATATGATCTCAAGCAACAAGGATTCATTGAGAGACAAGAGGTAAGACTCTACTATTTTGCAGTTTCTTTGAGGATATGCATAGAATTTTATTATTAGCTTACTGCTAAAATGCACATGAAAAGAAGTATATGGGGTCTGTCTGTCTCTCTCTCTCTCTCTCTCTCTCTCTCTCCACCTTAGAGCATTTTTTCTTTTTAGCGTAGAATTGCTGCTTACACTTTTTGAGGGATTTTTTGCATGTCTTGGTACTCCTTGCCTATACTGCTACTGTTCCTGAGGTTTTGCTTCTTTGGACGGCTCCTTCAGATAGCAGCTGTTTATTTAATAAATTTCATGGTTGCATTTTAACTGTGCTAAATTTTGAAGGTGCTCTTTCATTCTAGCCAATTTTTAAATCTTAATGATGTTATACTACAAACCTTTATACCACAAACCTTTTGGATCCCATCTTATATATTAATATGGAGCTTTTGGCTAGAAAATTGAAGGCTTTGAGAGTTTTGTTTTCATACTGTTCAAGTTTTTCGAATTTTACATTTGGTTGGAATTTTGATCTTTATCTAGTAGTAGTCTTGAAGTTTCCTCATTAATGTTTAAACATTTTCTGTGATTCATATTAGTTAGTTATACTATAGTAAGTTTTATATTTGTTAGTGTTAATGATGTCATAGTACTAAGTACGTTCCCAAAATCAGTGCTTGATACCAGCATTAAAATATATCCTATTTTGTGGTTTGCTACAATCGCTGAGGCTTGTTACAGCATTTAGGTGGTACAAGCTAACTTTTTGGTATCTGATATGTAGGTGAAGCAAATGGTAGTAGCAACTCTTGCAGAATCTGGAATGAATCTTACTGACGATGTTATTGAAAGTATTATTGATAAGGTGTTGTCTTCATCACATGCATTTATTTTGTTCTTTCTTTTTGTGTTAGACTATCTCATGATGATTTTTTTTTCTAACTTTGAGCTCTCTTTTTTTATTTCATGTTTTTTTCTAAACAATGTTTGTTTCATGTTCTGCTTTACGATTCAGAAGTGAATTTGATAAGATTAATAGGGAAAGGTTCAATGCATAACTTGAAGGAATTGAGAAACCTACGTAGGAATGAGACCCCCTCAAAGCAAGCTGCCATAGCAAACAGTAGACAAAACAGATGATAGATATCCCTCCCCCCTTCCCCCCAACCCCCCCCCAAATCCTCCCTTTTCCTCTCCTGCCTTTTTATTATTCCTATCCCTATGTTCAAGCCACTATGTGGCCATCTCCTACTGGGTCCTATGACCCTCATTCTGCATTTCTGTTGTCTGCATAAGTTTTACCCCTTTTTGCCCTCTTAAGTGTATACTCGTCAAATGGGAGGTTGCTGTGGAGTGTGGTCCCCCAGTCGGCAGTCTCACCTGGAATAAATCAGTTCAATGTAGGCGGTGGTTGTCCATATGGAAGGGGGTTGAATTGGTGGGTACATGGTGTGTGGTGTCAATAACCGGTCTATTGGATCAAGTTAGCCCACATGTGCGGCTGCTCAATGGCGAACAACATAAATAGACCTCTTAGCACTAGTCGAACACTTCTGTTGCGTGCCCATGTGGCTCGAAATGATATAACATACTCATCCTAATTTTGGTCCCTTACAAGCGAAGTACTCGGACCAAACATTGCTTATAAAAGTTAAATCCTGATCATTTACAACGGATTTCAGAAAGCCTTGCAAAGCGGAGACCTGTTTAGTAAAAAAGTTCTAGAACCAAACAGGTTGAACATGGGTGTTTAAGCAAAAAAAGATGTCCATATTTGGACAAGCTATCTACCACCACCAAATTGACATCATTGTGGTATGCTAGAAATGAAGTCCTTCGACACACCTCCCACATGGCTTGCGGTATTGGAAGTGGCTGTAGTTGATCCCTTGGTGACGTGGTTTAGTATTTCTGCCATTGATCCCCACTCGGCTGCAAAATAGTAAATGTCTGCCTTCATACCTCACCAATAAAAAATTATTGCTATGTGCCTTATGTAGCATTGGCCCCGGGGTGTCCCCCAAATAGTGGAATCATGGAATTCCTCTGACAAATGTGGTAATGAAGGGGTTTGGGAGGGAATAACAATGTATTCTTTGCGGAGTGACCTGCCATGGTCAAGGTTGAAACATGGTCTATCGGGTAGGTCCTTTTCCAACTACCAGATGCTTTTTCACAATTTTGGATCGGCCTATATAACTTGTTGCAAGTGTACTCTTTTCCACAAGGGGCAAGATATAGCCATTAAGGTACCTTCGTCATGAACACTTGTTAGAGCATTTGCTGCTCGATTCTCAGCTCAGGTTTGTAAACTATGTGATGCAGGATGCTTAATTCTTATTTATATTAGGGTAGAATTAGAGTATTTTATTAGAGTTAAGCTTGAATTGGGATTTCTCTTTAGTTTAATATTTTATTCAGTCTTTTATTACATTACAAACTCTCTATTAGGTTTTTCATAAGCCTATAAATAGTCTAAGTCTTATGAATGTAAGACGTTTTTTGATGTTTAATTGATATATTGAAAGCTTCTTTCTTCTTCCTCTGATCTACGTCCGTATTCCTTCCCTTTCTTCTTCCTATTCCTTCCCTTTCTTCTTCCTCTTCCTTCCTTCTTCTCTTTATCTCTTCCTTCTATTCTCTCCTCTCTGCCCTATTCTGTCCTACATCACTATGTCAGAGTTGTATCCCAATAGCTTGGCGAGCTAGTTGTACTGGGACGATGTAGTAATGCACTGGTCTAATAGATATCACCAGCTCTTTTGATTGATCAACACCTTGAGTCTCCGTCCAAGTAAAGTCTCCAATGTTGTAAAACAAGCACGAAGGTCATGAACTCAAGTAGACTATGCAAAAGCTCGTTTTCAAGGACCTTACAAAAATATGCCACTAACGTCTGTCTCACATCAACACAATGCTTAATCGTCTCCTCAACTCATTAGTGAATTTCTTGTTAAATCTGGCAACACAACAACTTGGGAGATTATCAACTATTGAAGGCAGGAAAACTCTAGGGCTCCCGCCTCCAGTTGGAATCCCTCCCTTTTTTAGGAGGGCTCCCACCTTCCATGATATTTGATGAGTTTCCTATAGTAGCTGGTCAATTCTAGGAATCCCTGAGCTCCCTTCATGGAGCCTTAAACTGACAAGTTGAAAATATATTGGTCACACCGAACAGTCTTTTCTCTTTTTTTTGCAAAAAAAAAAAATCATGGAAGGAATAATTCCTACTTTGGACCTCTGGAAGCTTGCTTGATGTGAGGTTCCTGGGGCCATGACAAAGGATCCATTGAACTTCGTTGGAAGAAAGAAGGCTGCTTGCAAATCAACATGGGGTAATTGTGAACCCATGACCCTTCTCCCGTCGGACTGGACCTTGTGAACCGACTTGGTGCCATTACTGACCTGGTCTGACCCAAAATAGTCCTCCCTACTTTACTTCCCAGCACTGGGGTAGACGAAGTCCCAAAGATTGGGCTTTTTTCTTGCCGCCATGCTGAAAGTCCCCCTTGCCTGAAGGCTGCCCTGGTGCCACCATTTGTCCCCAGTTCATCTTCAATGTCCCTGGTCTGATCGATGGCTCGTTCTATGCTGCTGGGATCATGGTTATCTAAAACCTCTATATCTCATGGCAAAGGCCATAGAGAATATAGATGAGAGCTTGAGCCTCCAATACGTCCATAACCTGCACCATCAACTTTTTAAACTTGGTGTAATGGGCGTCAATGACTTCATCCTGTTGAAGCCCAACGAGGCGTGTAAAGCGATTCCCGCTTTATAGTCTGACCGCTGGATCATCTTCATTTTTCTCCCACATCAGGCTTGGAAATCATTTCCGCAGGCCCTAGAACTAGTGCATGGCATCACGTTCCTTGGAGACGAAGTCAACTAGATTTTTTTTTTTTTTTGAGAACAGTGAATCTTTGTTCTTTTTATGCATGTCAAATCATACAGGCCAAAATCTAGTTGGTTGACCTAAGCCAACTAGATTTTGGCTGCTGGTTTTGTCGCTTGGATTTCAAAATTTTGTTTGGATTTGAACATCCAACTAATGGGGTCCGAACCATTGAAGTTTGACAGTTCAACCTTCTTGATTGCTATTCGAGACTCTTATTGTGCCTTCTCTTCTTTCGTTCTCTCTAGTGGAGAGTTCTTAGTGACGGAATGGCTTCCCAATTCTCTTGAGCTGCCAGGTTGTCCAATTAACCTTTCTGATGGTGCTGACCTCTGCTTTATGCAATTAGAGGAAGCTTACTTAAATGTGGAAATTCGAATTTTTTTCTGTGGGAAATGCTCCCTATCCCCCAACGACTCAATAGAGCCCACTTGCATTGCATATCTTCCATTAAAATCAACAAAGCTTGAAAAGTTTGCTGTGTTTGTTCTCCTTTAGACTTGACTACTTCGGTCAAGGTTGCTAGGTACTTATTTAAAATTTCCACCTTGATTCAAACTTTGTTTTCACATCTTTCTCCTATGTCGAATCCTGCAGGTCAAACCACATGATATATTAATTGGCGAAGATTCATTGCATTACCTTTTTTTTTTTTTTTTGAAACAGTGAAACTGCTCTTTTATTGATTTCCTAAGATCGAAGAATTCATTGCATTACCAGAAGGAGTTGATAAACCTACAAATTCCCTCACCTTCGAAGAAGGGAATGAGACTGATGTAGAACGAGGAAGAAAAGCTAGATAAAGGAAGAACGAGGTAGAAAAAGAAGTAAGGAAGGAGAAAAGGGAAGAACGAAGAAATGTTTAATAGTCAATAAATTCGAAAAGCGCTGTTTTACAATATGCATGACGTATTTATAGGCTAATTGAAACCTAGTAACAATTTGATTCCTAATAAAACACTGAATGAAAGATAAATAAGGAAACAAAATCAAAATCTCCTAATTCTACTCTGATTAGGACTGTCGAGTCCTGTTTTTACGCCTAACATAGGTCTTAAGACCTTGTGCTACGTCAGAGACCCTGCGGAGCGAGCGCTCCCGCAAATAGAAGACAAAACAGTCAATTGGTGCCCTGTATCTTTCCTTCTCTTGCTGTTTTATGATTACTACCCCTATGTACAAACCACTACGTGGTCATCTCCTACTGGATCCTACGACTGTCATCCCACTGTTCTGTTGTGTTCACATGTAACAGCTGTTTTTGGCCTCCGAATGTATACTTGCCAAGCCTCCTCTTGGATTCCTTTTGAACTGTTTTTAACAGAACCCTATAGTGAATTAATACTAGTTCCTTTTTTAATCCTTGTGAATTATGGTAAATGTCATTTGGTTGCTTATTGTAGAATCTGATAGCTTGGTAAGTATTTTGTCACAGACATTTGAGGAAGCTGATACCAAACATGATGGGAAGATTGATAAGGAAGAGTGGCGGAGTCTTGTATTACGGCACCCCTCCCTTTTGAAGAATATGACCCTCCAATATCTCAAGTAAGTTTCATAACCTTTTGCACATGGATGTTCCATCCTACACATATTTATTGTTCTTGTGTTTCAGTATGCACAGATTGTTGATGCAATTCTCTTCCATGGATTATTTAAGGAAAAATAGTTACTGTATCTGCTTAACTTTGGCTAGTTATTTTGGAAAAGACTCCAACCGAACTTAAACATGGTAAAGTGAGGATTACACCTCATAGATAGATATTTGGAAAACCATGTGATTATTTATTGGGAACTCCCTAATAACTTTAGCTAATCATTTGGGATACCTTGACATGTGACTGTTAGTTGGAAAACTTCCTCATAACTTTGGCTAGTTATTTTAGAATGAACTTAAACCCAACTTCAATGCGATATTGCAGTTGGATGTCTGTCTTGTTGGACTCAATTTATGCCAGTTTAGTTTTTACCCTCTTTTACTTTTTCATTTTTCTGGCACATTTTCTATCTGATTGGATCTTGATAGTGGAGTTTTAATGAGTTAATATTTTTTTTTTGAAAATTTTTATGAGTTAGTATCAAGAAAAGTGTACCACTAGCTCTGTAGTATGACTGCTAGATCCATTAAAAGTAGCACCATTTAAAAAAAAAGAAAAAATATATTGTTATTAGTTGCGAAGACTTATTTCTCTACTAGTTGTTCTGAAATTAACATGTTATTTCGGCAGAACGTTTGCCTTGCTGGCCTCAGTTTTTACTCTCTATTTAGTTAGTACCTTGTGCGTTCAGGGTCTTGGGATAATTTTTGCTTGATTAGGAAAGACAGCTGTTGGCTTTTTGGAAGAAAGACTTTTAATATTAGCTAGTCATTTTGACTTTAATATATTGTCAGCTGTTGATTGTAAAGGATGTAAAGGGAATTCAAAATTTTTGAAAGGTTGGAGGACTAGGTTTTATGTGCTTGCCTTTTTCATAGTAAATATTATAATGTGATGGGCTACAGTTGATAAAATGAGAGATTTAGTGAGGGTGCCTGGTATGTTGTTATGGTTGAATTTGGAAAATTTGCGGACACTTTCCTATGCCACTCAAATCCATCAATAAACTAAAAATAAGCTTTTCAAACTGTAAAGTGGGGTTGTGGAGGAAAAGAGAAAATAGGGGGAGAAACTGAAAGATAGGAAAACAGTACATTTGCAATAAAAAATTGCAAATGCCCTTATATATGGCCCTCTGGTTCTGTAACAAAAATGACCTCAAATCATATGAAACACAAACAGTTTTCTGTAACAAAAGTGACACCAAATCATAGACTGGAAGAGTGTGAAATGACCAAAGCATCCCTATCCTTCAACGCCCCTCAGCTGGAGCACACATGTAGGCATAGCTTGTATGTGATTGTAGGTAACTTCCCTTTTCCAAGTGGTGTGGTGAGCAGATTGTCATTAATGTTCAAATGTATGAACATGCGTGGGAGACACTTTTCTACTTATCGTCGTGTCTTCGATACAATGAATGTTCACTTTAATATTTTTTGTACTGTAATGGGATTTCAGGACACTGCCAATGAGTATTGCAGTTTGAGCATCATATTTGTCATCCATGGCTTTGTTGCTCTGATTTCAGCTTTGTTGGTACAAACTTCACCCATAGTAATTCACAAACAGTATGGGCCATAGCTTGATATTCTGCTTCTTCACTAAAGCTGGTTACTACATTTTGTGGAGATTTTCTGTGAATCGACTGACAATTCCAACTCCGAAGGAGATACTTGTCTGAGTAATTGCGGCATAAATAAATTGCCCAACAAGTCATATGAACACGGTCTTATCACTCAACAAGGAGTTATCGTAAACATGTAACACATGGTTCACCTTCATTGGTGTATGTTGGAGCTTTGACCCTTAGAGACATTGCTCATTGAAAAGGTTAGTTATATACTCTTTTAAGATAGAACTTATCCTTTTTTTTTTGAGCCACTTCCATCCCCAAAAAATATTTTAATTCCCAAGATCTTTGTTTGAAGCATTGTAGAGGAAGTAGTAGACTACTTCAAAAACCTTTTTGGCTCTGATGAAAATTGTAGACCCTGAATAAATGGGCTCTCTTTCTCCTAAATAACACAGCAACAAAGAGAGCATGGAAACCCCCTTCTCTTTGGATAAATAGAAAGAGTCGTCATGAATATACCTAAGGATAAAGCTCCGGGCCCAAATGGATTCAATGGGGAATTTTTCAGAGAATCCTGGCAATACATAAAAGAAGACTTAGTAGCCCTATTTCAAGATTTCTATGAGAATGGTTTAACCCATAAAAGCCTTGGAGCCTCAATTATCGCTTTGGTACCAAAAAAACGAGTGCAACGGATAAGGGCTTTTAGGCCTATTAGTTTTGTTTGAGGGGCCTACAAGGTGTTTGCAAAAGTCCTAGCGGCAGGAATAAAAGAAGTTTTCCCTTCTGTTATAAGTCAAGAACAAAGTGCATTCATCTCCTCTAGGCAGATCGTGGACTCAGCCATGATGGTGCACGAAACAGTAGATGCTTTCTCTAAGCAAGGAATGCCCAAATTTCTCCTCAAATTAGATTTGGTGAAGGCTTTTGACAGGGTCAACTAGACATACCTTGACCTAATGATAAAAACAATGGGATTTGGTCTTCGTTGGCGCAGATGGATATATTCATGTGTCTCCTCAGCTAAAGATTCTATCTCAATCGATGGTGGATTATTTGGCTACTTCTCTGGAAGGAGAAAAATCAGACAGGGAGACCCTCTTTCCCCCCTCTTGTTTGACATAGTGGCTGAGGGCTCAATTTCTTTTTTCAGGCAATTGTTCAACTCAAATTGGTTGTCTAACCCCATTGAGGATATTTTCCTTCTGGTTCAATTTGTAGATGACACTGTGATATTTGTTGAAGGAGACCTGTCCCAAAATCATAGATTGAAGGCTGGGTTAATTCTAATGGAAATTTCTACTGGTAAGAAGATAAATTGGAGGAAGTCCACACTAATTGGCATAAACACAAGAGATAGCCTAAACCAAAATGCAGCTCTAGGATGTGAGCTAGGATCCCTCCCCATTGCCCATATCAAGCTTCCTGTATTCCGTGGCAGAGCCCACAAAAACCTATGGGACCTAGTGATAGAAAAAATGAGGAAAAGACTAGATACATGGAAAGGAAGACATTTATCTAAGGCTGGAAAAAGGCTTCTTAACTTTGGCTAGTCATTTTGAGATAGACCTCGGCCCAACTTTATATGGTATCAGAGCCAGGTTCTCGTACGTGGGCCTCACCTAAGTTGTGCACGTGTAGGAGCCCAAAGGAAGGCCCACACGTGCGGGGGAGTGTTAGAGTTTAGTCCCACATAGATAAGAGTGGAAAATATCCTGGCTTATTAGTTGGAAAAAGGCTTTTTAACTTTGACTAGTCATTTTGGGACAGACCTCAGTCCAACTTTATAGTTTTCAATGATAGTGTGCATGTGTTTTAACCTATTTTAAGATTCTCTCCCTGATTTGTTTCCAATGGTGGTGTATGTGTGATTTGACTTGTTTTTAATTATGTGCTTGATTTGTTTCCAATGATGGGTTTTGTGTGTTTTGACCCGTTTTATGATTCTGTGCTTGATTTGTTTTATGTGAAGGTTCCTCTGTTCTGACCTGTTTTCAGATTCTGTGCTCGTTATGTATTCCAATGGTGTTTGGTGTGTCTTAACTTGTTTTTGAACTGCTTGATTTGTTTCTGTTGATGGTTTGTCCGTTGCTGTGTGTTTTATTCAGTTTTAGGACTGCTTGTTTTGTTTCCGATGGATTGTTTGTCTCCGTTTTAACCTGTTTCGGGACTGCTTGATTATGTTTCCAATGATGGTTTGAGTTTCTGTTTTAACCTGTTCTAGAACTGCTTGTTTTGTTTTCAAGTGATGGGGTGTGTGTGCGTGTGCGTGCACACATACTCGCATGCATGCGTGCGTGCGTGTGTGTGTGGGTGGGTGGGTGGGTGTCTGTGTTGTTGTGTTTTAACCTGTTTTAGGACTGCTTGATTTGTTTCCAGTGATGGTTTGTGTTTCAGTTTTAACCTTATTGTTGATGATGGATGTTTCTCAAGCATAGGAACTTTTCCCACTTAATACTCCTCTCATGGCCTGGCTTATAAGCATAACAGGCCTGGAAAGGCTACCAAAATACCCAGTGAAGCAGAAATAGCTGGGTCTCACCTCATACATCTTGCAGAGTAATTGAATCATTCCTCACGTAATCCACAGAAAATGGGTGACGTCGTGGAGTCCACAAAAACTGGGTCTCCTCATGGAGCAACAGTAAAATTGGGCTTCTCTTGAAGTCCATAGTAAAACTGGGTCTGCTTATGGAAGTCCACAGAAAAACTGGGTCTCTTCATGGAGTCCATTAAAAAACTGGGTCAGCTCTTGAAGTCCACAGAAAACTGGGTCTCTTCATGGAGTCCACAGAAAAACCGGGTCTCTTCATGTAATCCACAAGCACAACTGAGTCTGAAGACCAGATCTGATACCATGTTAAAGATCGAATCCTGTTCCATCTCGTAGGCCTATTTCTTGCCCATTTGAGACTTTTTCACTCTCAGCGCTTATGTAGCAGACTTGTTTTGTACTGGGAGGGTAACATAAGACATGACCCAGCAGCTCATGTGTGAGGGAGAACTGGTGACAACACCCTTGATCATCCCGTGTTTTCAGTGTAACCTTCCCTGACTTCTGGCCATCTGGGATATAGCTGTTCTATTTTTACTCTAGAAAAATGTAGTTTCTTTGATAATATCAAATGTGAAGCTAATTATTTATATGGTTTATCGTTTTTTGACTTGACTTTTTATGCTTATGCAGGGACATCACCACGACGTTTCCGAGCTTTGTGTTTCACTCTCAAGTAGATGATACCTAATCTTTTTATTTATATCCATAGGGTATTTCGTGTTCATTAATGATTGTTTTTTATGTGAATTCTGTAAAATCTCTTGGCTGAGAAGTACATTGCTTCAAGAGGTTTAATATTGTGCTGCCAATTTGTGAATTACTTCATTTTTACAGTTCCTAGTCTTCGTCAACCTTTATGATAGCAGAAGAACTTCGCATATGGGAATCCTGCATTCCTTTGTTTGGAACCTTGATCCTTTGAGGGTTTCTCCTTTGGGATGTTTGTTATGTACACTAGTATTGGGTTAAATAGTCTTATCATGTTCCCAGCTGTAAACTTATATCAAACATTCTTTCAATCATTCTATCTACTGTGAATTACGCTGAACATGAATACTGGTTTATATTTTGCTCTGCGGTTCCTTACTATATGGCTAAATCATAATTCCTCACCGAGAAATTAAGGTTGTTTAGCTTTGGATTAAATGATGAGTGTGGCTCAAGCTAGTATTAAACTAAAATGCAGCTTGGCCATCTAATTGACATCTCATAAATAGAGTGCCTGTGGGAGAACACAAATATGGATTAGATAAATATGGATCATTTTGAAGGTTCGTAAGCAAATAGATGGGCCATTGTAAAGGTTTTACATCGGAAGAGGGAGATGGAGAGCGCCAATGTGGAACATCTGGTTATTGTAATGCCACCCTTTTATGATAATATCTTGTGTATAGTATAACCATGTAGACCATCTGGTTATTTGACTATAAATGTGTATAAATAGATGTATTGTAAATGCTTTGGTAGCAGTCGTATGATTAAAATCACATAACGCCATATATAGTGAATGCACAGTTTACACAAAAATATGTATAATAGCGTAAATGGAACAAATAATGTATAAAAATATATATTAGCAATCAGAAAATCTTACACACAAGCCACAAAAACTACAGTTATTTTTACCAAGTCAAAATGGCTATTTGAAATGGTGTACTCGTGAACACAGTTCCCCCGGCAAACTCCATGGCATGCACAAATCTGTATCATCTCAGATGCATATTTAGAAATCGTGCACCGGCCCTCTCATACAGAAATAAAAAATTATATTTTACGAAATCTAAAAAATATAATTTTTTATTTCTTTGTGAGAGGAGAGAGCCGGTGCCCGACTTGCACACCCAACCGGTGCACACAAGTCATTATTCATTAAAATAAGAAGTTCATTATCAAACTGTGGCCAACATACACATCAATTTCTGAGGACATCTCGTTAAGGTGCATCGGCCGGTGCGCTAATTTTATTGGGTGAAATGGTGACACTCTTTGCTTCTAAGATTGTTGGAAAAAATTATACAAATTATGGGTTTTGGAATAAATGAACGAGCAAGGCTAATTAAAGAGAGACGAAGAAAACAAAAGAGCTGGTACTTTGAGACTCTTACAAGTGACATATTTCAAAAAGTGTTGTCAGACCTCATTTGTGATGCCTATGCGACCAATTATCCTTGCCGGAGAAGGAAACATTGGCGTTGCAGTCAAAGAGACGAGGCGCGCAGGCAACGAAACAGCCGGAGGGTTGATATTTTTCACATTCTTCCTGGCAGTGATAGAAGCAGGGGCTTAAAGACCTAAACCCGCCTTCGACCCTCTTCACGGGGCTCACCATTAATATCACCAAACACAGCACCACTACCACGATTGACCTCCTCCCCTTCATTGTATCTTCCTTACTGAATCTATCCTTCTTTGTTCTTTTCTTTGTTCTTCTTTTCTTTGTTCTACGCTTCTTTGTACCTTTCTGTCTATCTATCTCTTTCCTTTTTATAATCTGAAAGGGAGAGAAAAGGAAAGCTCTTAAAAACCATTGAAGGCGAGGGGTTGTTTTAGAAGTTGGTAATGATGCAACAGTCCTGTATTTCATGGTGTGTATGGAGCAGATCAGATATCGGGGGGAAAGTAAACTACGTTGTGAGAGGAAGGAGCTATTTTAGGTTTTTCAGACAACTTGTTTTGCTGTAAGATATTCTCTTTAGTTTTCTTCCCTCGAATCTTAACCGTACAACTACCTACCATTTAAATTGCCGCGTAACAGTTTAAAAAGAACAGCTCTTTTCTGTTTTATATCCGTATTAGGGTCAATTTTATTTCATGTCAATAATAGAGTTTAGGAATTAATTGAATGTTTGAAACGTCGTTGATATAATTTTTATCTAGAAAAACAAGGAAAGATTTCAACATGTCGAACTATTTCATGAAAAATTGGGCCACGTTTACTTACTAGTTTCCGTTGTGAATTTGAATACCCCACTCACGTTTGCGTACTTTAAATCATGATTACTATGTAATTAAGCGATGAAAATAGGGTTAAATAACAAGGTTAGTTGCATGCAAGCAACGTTATAAAACCCAGATAGAGTGCTTATCAGTTGGGTTTGATGAGGTTGATCCGGTTTTATCTAATAATAACATCAGTACTTTTGTAGAGGGTTTGGTGAAAATAACAATATTTTTGAAAATTGACTAATTGAGTTACAAAGACGAGGATATAGGCGTGCTACAAGTTTACAACCAACTGTAATTTTGTAGAAGTTTCAAAAGAAAAGGGCATAGGCCGGCTGGAGGTTGCGGCCGTTGGGGGAGGGTGCCGCTCCCAGTGGTGATGACAGCCGCTAGAGGTGGCGGCGGCTGTCAAGAGAGGTGGTGGTGGCTGTCGGGAGAGGTGGTGGCTGTCGGCAGAGGTTGCGGATTTCGGCAGAGGTGGCGGCTGTTGGCAGAGGTGGCGGTTGTTGGGAGAGGTGGTGGCTGTGGGGAGAGGTGGTAGCCGTCAGGAGAGGTGGCAGCTGTTCGTGGAGGTGGCGGTCATTGGGGGAGGTGGCTGCTGTCAGGGGAGGTGACAGCCATTGGGGAGGTGGTGGCCGATGGAGGAGGCGATTGCCACTAGAGGAGGTGCTTCTTGCGGGTGCGGCCACCGAGGAAGGTGATGGCTGTCGGAGGAGGGAGTGGTAGCCGGTGGTGGTAATGACCATTGAAGGAGGGGAGAAGGGGAGGAGGGGTGGAGTGGAGGAAGGGAGCAGGGGTGGAGGGGTGGAGGGAAGGAGGAGGAGTGGAGGGGAGGAGGACGAGAGGAGCAGTGGAGGGGAGGAGGACGAGAGGAGCAGTGGAGGGGAGGAGGACGCGAGGAGCAGTGGAGGGAGGAGGACGAGAGGAGCAGCAGGAGGGAGGAGGATGAGAGGAGGAGGGAGGGAGGAGGGGAGGAGGAGGAGGGAGGAGGAGGGTGGAGGAGAGGAGGAGGGAGGAGGAGGAGAGGGAGGGGAGGAGGAGGAGGAGGAGGAGGAGGAGGGTGGAGATCGAGGAGGGAGGAGGAGGAGGAGGAGGTGGGGAGGAGGGGATGTGGAGGAGAGGAGGAGGAGAGGTGGAGGGAGGGGAGGGGAGGAGGAGGAGGAGGAGGAGGGGGGAGGAGGGAGGAGGAGTGGAAGAGGAGAGGGAGAGAGGAGGGAGGAGGTTGCGGCCGTTGGTGAAGTGTGTGGCTGCTGCTGGTGGTGACAGCCGGAAGAGGAGGGAGGAGGAGGGGGAGGAGGGAGGGAGGAGGAAGAGGAGAGGGTGGAGAGGAGGGGAGGAGGTTGCGGCCGTTGGTGAAGTGTGTGGCTGCTGCTGGTGGTGACAGCCGGAAGAGGAGGGGGCTGTAGGGAGAGGGGGCGGCTGTGGGGAGAGGTGGTGGCAGGAGAAAGAGGTGGTGGCCGTTGGGGATGGTGGTGGTCATCGCTGGAGGGTGCGGCCATTGGAGGAGGTGGCAGCTATTGGAGGAGGAGGGGGCGGCAGCCGGTGGTGGTGGCGGCAGCCGGTGGTGGTGGCGGCAGCCGGTGGTGGTGGCGGCAGCCAGTGGTGGTGGCGGCAGCCGGTGGTGGTGGCGGCAACCGGTAGAGGGGAGGAGGGGAGGAGGGGGCCAGGGCTCAACCATAAGTTACCCATTAACGGTTCTAAATGTGTGGCGAATGAGTATCCAACCTATTGACAGGCTTAATTACCACAGTTTGATAGACGCAAGATTATGGCTATTAGGATAGGATTTTTATTATAAAACTTGTGCTTGTCTTCTATCTTTCTCGATTATTACATGAGCCTCAAAGCTCTGAAAAGACAAAGAAAACGAGTAATTAGACTGGAATTGAAGGTGACTTCCAAACTTTCCTAGGAGCATATTTCTTTCCCATAAGGGATAGAGATAGCATTGGTTACATTGCCAAAAGCATTAATCAAACTATACATTCACACGATCCTCTCACTTTTCTGACAAGACAAATTTGCTATTATCATTATCGTCTGAGAAAATCCTTCCACAAAGATTAACCCCATACCAAACTCCGCTAGGAAGGAAGATGTTGTAGTAAAATGTGACAGCCCTTCCATTGGGCGAGTAGATCTTCACCGTTTCCGGTGCCCAACCATCCCATCCTCTTCTCATCAGATAAACATAGCAAACCTGGTAGGTACACGGACCGCTTATGATAAATGTGTCGGTTGAGCACCTTTCGAACGCACGAGTTCTTGGGTCCTCTAGGCTCGGCGCGTATACCTAATTCAGTTTCACAAACACCCCCAAACAATAATATTCAGAACACTGAACCCATCAATATGTTAAATTTGATCTCTAAAGAGGCTGAGATAGATACCTGATTGCCGTAGGCGTCACCGAACGCGATGCTGATTGCATCTCTCGTGTAAATGGGGGAAGAACAGCTGGTTCTTATTACGACTCTGTAAGAACAGCCATATGGGTACTGGAGCAAACGAGAAACGACATGATCAAAACAGTGGAAAAAGAGGGGCATGGGCATATGATCGATCTTTTACATATATATATATATAGTCTGAATTATATGTGGGCATTTCCGAAATTCAATTTTTTCGAAAATAGGAAAGAACGAGACAGCTAGAAATATGATTCTGTACCTGGATTTTCTTGATCTCGAAGGTTGGAGCCGCTTCAGGTTGTGAGTGGGAAGGATGATCTGCTTGGGAGAAGACGAGAGCGATGAAAAGAGTACTCACGAGCAAGAATGCTTTATGGCCCATTTTTCCTTTTCTTCCCATTTTTCCACCAACCAGAAAAAAAACTGATCTTGGACGATTTGTTCCGTCTTTTGCGGTGTGGAAAGATTAATATATAGAAGAGATTTCACGAGCAAGAATGCATCAAGTGTCGACTTCGTTCCCAAATGTGGACGAACTTCCGCCTGAGACGACGAGAAGGGTCGCCTGCAAGGGGCTTTTGCTTTGCTCATCTTTAAACGTGGCGGGTTTCTACTTCACATGAATAGCCTACCCGCGTTTGGTTTGGTATGACTCAATTTACTAGAAAGCGATCTATGAGTAAATCAAAGTGAGATACAGTACTTAAAAAATTACTATTAATTACAGTTTTTCTTAAAAGAAAAAGAATAAAGTGGATATTCTTTCTAATAACTTCTAGACTAGCACATCAAAAAAATTTCAATGTCTCTCTAACAACTTTGCAGTTACACTGGCATGAGAAGTACTAATACTTTTCATAATATATATTAGTGTCCTGAAGTCAATGTCACAATGTGCTAAATATAATGTCATAACCAAGTAATATTACATAGACCAAAGTATCTATTTCAGAGCATTAGTGCCCCTGAAATCAATGTCACCGTCCACTAATCTCCCTGACTAAGAATTTTTATCTCCTTTAAAACTAGGTGGAGTTTTGAATCCCCTAGAAAAACTTCATTATGAGTAATTTGCAATGCAAAATTTTATAACTTAAATAGAAAAAATTTATTTTCCTAGAAAAGCACTTCCCAAAAAGTAAGTATTTATGAGGAGATATGTTGGCCTAGTGGCATTTCAAAGAAGGAAAGAGACAAAATACAGAGGAGAGTAGAGACAGTAGAGAGAAAGTAAGAGTGGAAAAGAACGAAGGAAAGTGGAGAGAGTTCAAATTAGAGAGAAAAAGAGAGAAAATAGTGAGAATTTAGAGAGAAAACGTAGAGAGAGAAGTTTGAGAGAATAAAGAAATTTGAGAGAAAAAAGAAAGAAATTCGAGAGAGAAAATATAGAAAAAAAATTACTAACTAAAAAATGAAAACAAAGATATCTTAATTTCTTGTAACATTAGTTTCAACTTTGACATGTACAGTAAATATCGTAAATAACTCAAAGTTTACCACCAACTAGTGTTGCATTTTGTTTTTAGACCAAAAATGATGCAACTAGGTTGGCCAAGGGGAAAAGTAAAGATTTAAGGACCAGATATTCATTAAAACAATGGATAACCAATCCTTAATAGATTGGATTTTGATTCAGTGAATGGATCAAATGTTAACCCATTGAGGCCCCTACTGTTTGAGATCTGGTGCATGACTCCAACATCTAGCACAATTTAATATTTGAGCCTTGTTATGATGGTTTAAAATCTTCCTCCAAATGCATGTTGTACTCCTGCCTATGGCTTCTTTATGTTCTCTAAGTACCCCTAGGAGTTTGATTTCTTGTTTTGGGGTTGGATTTGATGATATTTCTTCATGCTTCTATTGAACCCAAATAAAATGTCTGCCAAGTGTTGGAGCTCCATCGAGGGTGGTTCAACCTGCTTTCAAGTGGCTTTTCCTTTTAATCATCTTCTTAGCAGCCTCTTGGTTTATTTGTTCTATACTCCACTCTTCATCCTCTTGTGTTACTAGGACCTTCACTAGCTATCACTCTGCACATGACTAGCCTCCTCATGGGATACAGCCCAAATCAAGTCTATTCCCTTCACACCCTCCACTTCTAAATGGTTCTTGCTGACATCAAAGATGTTTTTACATTAGACTAAGTATTACCCAAAAGAGATTTGCATTACTTCATTCCTATAATTGATAATGGTGTTGGCTGTGACTAGGAATTGGCAGCCTAAGATGAAAGGAATGGACTGATAGAGGCATGAGTTGGTGGGGAGTTATAATCATAAAACACCATAAACTAACTTTAATATAAATAAAACGCCATATAATTCAAGTTACACCAAAATACTTGTAGTTGTCATACAACTTGGAGATGACATAATTCAAGTTGTCATAATTCAAGCTACAACAAACAAAATGAATTTAATAAAAGAATTACACTACACGTGTAAGTTGTCGTACAAAAAATCAAAATAAGTAACATAGACAAATAATCAACCACGCGGGTGCTCGCTCCTACTTTGTTTTGAAGCTCCTGCACATTGACATAAATTTAACGACGTTATTGTCATTAATTTAATATTGTAGCCGCATTATAATTTGAAAATAATACTAACATGAAGATGACTGAATAGTAGATCGCCACTGAGCAACTTGGACAATTGTTGCCTCATGAACTGCATCTCCTCTCTCATTGCCTCTTTCATCTTATTTTTCTTTTTCCAATTGTTCTTGTAGGGCCAAATATTCAGGTGTGTTGGTAGGAGTGCTCACAGAGGCACCCCTTCGGAATTTGGCACCAGTCCCAAATCGTCTCTCATAAACCCCATGGTGGCCCCCAAACACCTTATCCAAAACAGGTGTCACCTCATTGCTTGGAGGTCTAGACCTGATGTTCAGTGGCGCATTGGCGAACCTCTTCCTGGATAAGAACAAAAATAATTATTTAAATTTTCATTTGGTCTGAATATCAGTTGTAATGAACTTGATAGTTTACACATAGTTTTGTCGTTCCTTCATCTAGATACGCTCTATCCTTCGTCAGGTGTGCCTTGAGGTAAGCTCTCAAGAAGGCGTAGTTGTCACCTTCAGCCTTACAATGTAAATAAATTTAAATAACCATTCTAAGTATTGTAGCTTGAAAATGGAAAATCTATGACATACAAAATATTAAAACATATAGCTACCTCTTCTTCTAAGAAACAATTGAGGGACTTAGACCCAAGTGTGTGTGAGATTTTCATCAACTGTCGATTCGCCTTATTTTTCACATCAATTTCTGTTTTTATTACCTCATCCCAATATTTAATGAGTTTTTCCAGTTCTTTGGTGTCTTATCCGGGATGGAACAGTCCTTAAGCTGATCTGGAGTCTTGCCATCATAGTGTTCTTTCTTATATGTTGCATGATTGTCTCTTATGCTCTTTTGAAGAACCGATTTAATTGCATCCATAGCTACTTCGTTAGTGACTGGTTGGTTCTTCTCATTAGCAAACTTATACTTTTCTTGTAAAAAAAGATTTTGTTAGTATATAATAGCGTGGAAAAAATAATCTTCTTATGTAATTTAGCTTGATAAGCTTAAACCAGTTTCCGAATGTATTCTTATGATGGTCAATTCATTGGAGATGTAACAGGAAATATAGTTCTGGTCGAATATATGTTCCCATGAGAAATGACAATGAACTATGCATGTCAGAAACCATCGGCCCATTTTTTATTGTGATCATATATTGACACTCTGACATAAATGAAGACGCTCTAACCTTCCACTTCACACGCAGTTTTTGTGGTTGCGACCCCATGTCATCAGCATCTCCAGGCTCTAACCAGTCAGGGTTCTGAGTTTCCATATCTTCAATGGGGTTCGGGCCTATTAAAATGCATGTTAGAATGCAAAAAAAAAAAAAAAGATTACTTTGGATGAAACTACACTAATAAAAATTTACCTGAGAACTCCATAAAGGCCAAGACCACCAAACACAACCACCTTCACCAGTGCAGAGGCAACATTAGCACTAGGCATGCTGGGAATTCTATTGTAGTTCATGATTGCCAAAATGTACAAATAGTTCAAACACAAATCAATATAATATCACCTATCAACTGTTCCCTAAAAATGGCAAAAAATAATTAATTTCAACAAAAGATAAACTAAAGAATATTAGTTTTCAATGATTTTATCAAAGTCCATTAACTCAAAAATATTTCGAGATATTTCTTCATAATAATTGTGATGGCAGATCAAACAACATTAGATCGGAATAGGTACCTAAAAATCTACCTCCCAAAAACACAATCTATCAAAATACACGGATAGATTTGGAGTCTCAGTATTTGGGGAAATAACCAACGTATCAACCCAATAATGATACAAATCAGTCCACGACACTACACATAAACTAATGATACAAATCTTATACATCCAACTATTCTCAGACAATCATACGACATTGGCATTCATCCTTTCAAGAAGAGGAAAGAAGGAGAGGGAGAAAGGGAGGGAGAGAGAGAGAGAGAGAGAGAGAGAGAGAGAGAGAGAGAGAGAGAGAGACAATTACTTGATGATTTTTAATGGTGTAAAATAACTATTTGATGGCAAAAGTTGTCACATTAAGCAGGCGTAAATAATTCCAAAATGGTTTGTTAAAAGAAGAAACAGTAGACTACTATCAATTTCAAATTGAAAAAGGAGCTCAAAAAGCACTAGCATAATTTTGCAACTTGAAAAAAAAAAAAAAAAGAAAAAAAGAATTTGTCAACTTGAAAAGTAGAAAAATCAAGACCTAACATATCTAGTTCATCATATACTAGCAATTTTGACTCTTATATGATTATTGGACTAGTGAAAACTTCCATAGGCAGGGGTACCAACAATGAGGTCCGTTAAGACAACCTCCTAGGACCATCAATGTCAAACTCGAACTAGTTGACACTTAAGGGGCCACCAAAAGAGGAAGGAAAGAAATAAAACTTAAGGGGCCACAGAAAGAGGATGGAAGAAAATAAAACTTAAGGGGCCACATAAAGAAGGAAAAAAATAAAACTTAAGGCTGGATTCTTATAAAAAATAAAACCACCTTTAAAGTTAATTCTACTGATAAAATCAGATCGACAAATAGATACACTATGCTTGCAGTAGATAATGTAAAACATCATTTTCTATCAACGGGGAAAGCCTCAAATAGGATATATAAAAATGTTCAAAGTAAATATAAATGAGATCTTATATTTGAAAACCAGATTTATAATCCATCGGGAGCAAACTAAAAACATACTTTGTTTCCTTAATATGAGGTTAAAGTCTAAGTGAAAAATATTCTGTAGGTTGACCTGAAATAACATTTTACTACACATTTGTAGCTCAAAACCTCCATAGCACCTACTCTCCGACTTACGAAAGAAGAATCACCTTTATGTCGAGCAATAGAAGAAATAACTAACAACCAAATGTAGAAAAGAAAAAAAACCAAAATGATGAAATAAAGAATTCGTCTCACTTGGCAAAATACGCAAATAGCAAACAACCGACGGGCGATGTAGTGCGATGAAAACCAACAAATTTTATGATGTGTAAACACACAAATCTAGAGAAGAAGCTATAGTAATGGAAGAGGACCGTAAAAGGACTTGGGTACAACAGGCTCACTGAGAAGATCTAGCCTGCAAACACAGCTCGGACAAGGGTTTTACAACACCCTAGTAGTAGCTTTCCTGTGGAGGATGCGTCAGCACACATGGGTTCAAGAAGAATGTGTGGTATTACAATATTACTTCACTTGTTTTGACGAACCTTGGCCGCCAAGCTGCGATGAAAGCTGTTATAAGACCCAGCCGCTTCTGATTAAGCAACCATGGGCTCATGCCCCACACCAAAATAGTGTGATTATAAATTTTGTGTGCCTTAAAAGGGCCAAAGCTACAATCAGCAATAGAATGAGTCAAATAGGGAACCTGCCTGACCCAACCTGGTCAAGGATCGGGTCGTTGCAATTCTTTGGGGCAAGAGGAAGATGCTTCATGTCTGAATTTTTATATTCAATAGCACCCAAAAAGAAAAGTTGTATTACATAAATATTAAATTGTGCATAAAAATAAGATAAAGGTTTATTTTTAGTTAAATTTATATTTTTAATTAAAATAAAAACATTATTTGAGTAAAGTAAATCGGTTGTTCCATATATGTCCCCTTTGTTGAGTATTACGAATCCACTATCTCCACATTGGTATGATATTGTCTGCTCTAAGCCCGAGGCCGAACAAATTTGGTCTTGGGTTCCACTCAAAAGACCTCATACCAATGGAGATGTTGTCATCTCCTATAAAACCATGATCTTCCCCACCTATGGCCAATGTGGGACCTTTGTTTGCATACCCAACAATCCTCCCCTCGAACAAAGTTCCATCAAGCCTCCCCTCAAGCAAGATCATCTATCCGTCTTCATCTTCGAATCCAACTCAACTCGAGATCTCCTCCTATCCAAACCCAAACCCAACTCCTCTCCACCCTAGTCCACCGCTTGTCTTGATAGGCTAACCACGGGTCCTTCTGCTATGTCCAACTAGTCCATGGCCCAACTCAAGAGCTCAATCATCTAGGCCCAAATTCTTGTCCTGATAGGGTAACTGAGGATTCATTCACCGGTCAATCGGGGCTGACTACCTTTTTCGTTTGGCATCCGAGGATTTCTTCCACATAGCTATGTCTGGGGCATGACTTTGATACCACTTGTTGGGAATTGTAGACTAATAATGTATGTTGAATTAAAAAACCAAGTCACATGTAGAATACATAAATCAATATCAAGTAAAAATAAAATTAGAAGACTCTAGAATTAACATGGGAAACTCTCAAATGTAGAGGGGATAAATCTTCCAGGGCAATCAAAGAGAAAATCCACTATACCGAATAATGATTACAATGTTTATTAGGTTTTCCACAAACCTAACATGATATAAATATGATGAGAACAACATCAAACTCCTCTCAAGAAACTTCCTACTTACAAGAGGAATCTATCATTGAAATTCTAGAAAATTCTTAATAGTGGTTTACCCAAATCTGACACTAGCGCAGAATATGGTTCGACAAAATTCTGAAGTTCTACCAACAACCACAACAAACCTCTTCTCATATTTTTAAATATGACAACAGTTACTCTATCTCACTTGTGTCTTTCGTTGCTCGAAAAATGATCGCAACAACTCTTGGTTTCTTCTCATCAAGACTCTCAATGTTCTATCGAGTCCCAAATTCTGTTCGTCAGAATTTTCTATAGCCATCACAAGAGTTTCAATGTAATTAAATCAGGGCATATAAACCCTAAAAATGAGTGGGTCCCATTTGGCTTCTCTTCATAACGGGCTGGGCCAGCTGTATAATCTCCCCCTCCATCCCATGAAGAGGAGATATTCTATCAAGTGCTATCACCTGGTCTTCATGCCAGCCATTCTGGCACACAATTCCAAGGAGATATTCTATCAAGTGCTATCACCTGGTCTTCATGCCAGCCATTCTGGCACACAATTCCAACTTCTCACTTGGAACCACTTTAGTCATAATATCTGCAACATTGTCATATGTGTGAATCTTCATTAACTTCATCTGTTTTTCAACTACAAACCGAATCAAATGATACCTTACATTAATATGTTTGGTGCGAGAATGATATGTAGTATTCTTGTTCAAATCTAAAGTACTTTGACTATCATAGTAAACTATGGATTCTTCTTGTTTCTAACCCAATTCTTGGAGAAATCTTTGTAACCAAAACATCTCTTTCCCTACTTCACCTTGCTGCAATATACTCTGCCTTGGTGGTAAACAATGCAACACTTTTTTGCAATATTGAATGCCAAGACACAACACCCCCCCTACAAATGTGAACAAATACCAACTTCCTATCATCCAGATCACCAACAATATCTGCATTGGTATATCCCACCAAGATTGGTATAGTGCCACCAAAACATTAACATTTTTCTGAAGTACCTTTCAAGTATCTGAAGATCCACTTACTGCCTCCCAATGAGCTTTACCAAGATTTAAAAGAAATTTGCTAAGAACTCTGACTACATGTGAAAAATCTTGTCGAGAGCATACCATTGCATACATTAGACTGCCAACCGCTGATGAGTAAGGAACAACTTCCATTGCCACCAAGCTGCGATGAAAGTCATTTATAATTGACCGAGCCGCCTCCGATTAAGCGGTCATGGGATCATGCCCATGTGAAAATAGTGTGATTGTAATTTCTGGGTGAACCAAAAGGGCCAAAGCTACGTTCAGCAGTGGAACATGTTGAGTAGGGAACCCGCCTGACCCGAGCCGGTCAAGGATCGGATTGTTGCAATTCATTGGGGCAAATGGAAAATGGTTCCATGTCTACTTTTTTTTATATCAAATAGTACCCATACAATGTCATACATTAGGCTACCAACCGCCAATGAGTAGGGAGAACTTCAATTGTTTTTTTTTTCTTCCAATGAAGTACAAGATTTCTTGCTCAGACTCGGGTACAACAGACTCACCAAGAAGAACTAGCCAGCAGACATTGCTCAGACAAGGGTTTTTCAAAACCCAGTAGTAGATTTCTTGTAGAGAGGGCTTCACTGTGCAAGGATTTAAGAAGATGGTGTGATCTTACATAAAATTTAATTGTGCTTAGAAAATAATGTGTCATATTTTTAGTTAAATTTATATCTTAAATTAAGATTAAAGCCTTCTTTGAGTAAAATAAATCGGTTGATCCATATATGTGGATTTTTTCCACATGGCTACGTTCAGGGCATGACTCTAATACCACTTATTGGGTCTTATTGATTCACCATCTCCACATTGGTATGATATTGTCAAATGTGAGCCCAAGCCCACACAGGTTTGTTCTCTTGGGTTCTACCCAAAAGTTATCATAGCAATGGAGATGTGGTCCTCACCTATAAAACCATAATCTTCCCCACTTGTAGCCAATGTAGGACTTTTGTTTGCATACCTAATTCCCTTTCTTTTGTGTCACTATTTTACTATCACATAACCCCACCATACATTTGACATGTAAAGGAAACATTTGTAGACAAACATCTTTACAATTTGTTTACAAAATTCCATAAATATATTTCTTCTGTAGGAATGATAACGAGACGAGACATGTTTAGGTAGTATGAGAAAACATGTGTTATAAACGAGTGCTAAATGGTCTAAAACACCGACCCCATACTTAATCCTTTATGTTCTGATCTGGTTAATCCATACAAGAAATTAAGAGTACAAATATTAATTATGCAATATTTTAAAATTGTTGCAGAAATTTCGTTAGAATTTAAGTTGTTTTAAGTAGTGAAAAATATTAATGAAGTTTCAAGCCTAATATAGTATATAAGGATAACTGCTTATGCTATTTAGTATCAGTATATTTATATTAGTTTTGACACTTATATTTTTTTATTTTAAATAACTATGGGGTTAATAAAATTACTTAGTACATTTTTTAAATATAAATTATCGTATATTAAATATATTTTTTATTTTTCATATTTAATGAACTAATCCAACTTGATTTGGTCAATTATAGAGGCTTAGTGCACGATAACATTAATTTCAAGGACATCAATGTCATGAAAAATCATTATTTCTGTTAGTACATCCAATGTGGTTGCTGCTTGGACATTAGGTAAAATTATGTTGGATAACACTTACCCATAATTTATTATTAATTACATTTTTTTATGTTTTTAACATAAAATTTTTAATTAGGCTTTCATCCAATTTGGGTACACAAGATATTTTAATTAAACTTTGCATAATATTTAATTATTTTTATCATTTGATAAATTAACATCTTAGTATCTTACAACTTAAATAACAATAAGGAATTCCTAACGGCATAATACCAAAAGGCATAATATCAACACACTAACAATTAGAGAAGGGAAAAATAAACCTTACCTGAACTATTTTTAATTTTAATATAAAATGAATTTGAATATCACAAAAATATTTTATCTTATATTGTATAATTTTATATTGTAAAAATATTTTTAAATAAATTTGAGGTAGCCATATTATTCTGTGATTATATAAATACAAAATAATGTTTTTATTTATTTATGGAAAATAAACTTATAAAGCAATTTATTCAGAGGCGGCGAAGTGGCGAATTTCCTATAAATACCGTCTAGGGCTCAGTTGTGGGCATTGGACACTTCTCGCTCTCTTCATCTCTCGAATAGGGGAGAGGGGATCTTCTTCAGTCGTCGCAGCTGAAGAAGAGATCGGAAGCACAGCGCGAAAAATTGGAAACCGAAACACGAATTTAAAAACAACAGGACCACCACGAATCCACGATAGCTGCTCAAATACAGTTCTTCAGTGAAAGGATCATTCTTGAGGCTCAACCCTTATCCCGCGACCTTTCTTGACCAGTCGCTATGCGGTTTCCATACTCTCCGCCGGAAGTCGCCAAGGTTAAGGTGGTTCAGAAGGACGACTTCGGATCTCCCATTCTCTCTTCCGTTCTTCCTTTCCATATTAAATTACTCCTTTCTACACGACTTTTCTTTTATGACGATGATGATACCTTCCCGACCGACCCAGATTTCTCTTCTTCTTTCTTCTCTTTTTATCTCTTCTTTTTGTTGACAATATATATCCCTACATGCAGTAACGTGTTAGAGATAGAAATGATATACCTGGTATTACCTTGGATAATAAACTTTTAACTCGGTAGGACTCTGAACTCTTGTGTAACTTGGGATTGTAGCTTAAAACCTTTCTAAAAGCCGAACTTTAATTAAATCCTGAACGCTAGCTAATTTTATGGTTTTTCTAATAGAATTATGATTTAAATGCTTGAAACAGGATACAAATTGAATAACAGGACCACCACGATACTTGCCCAAATACAGTTCTTCGGTAAAAGGATCGTTCTACGCGACCTTTCTTGACCAGTCGCCATGGATATTCGGTTTCCATACTCTCCGGCGGAAGTCGCCAAGGTTAAAGTGGTTCAGTTTGGCATCCTCAGCCCTGACGAAATAGTAATCGCTCGCTACTCAAAATTCATTGGTTTGATTATTGTTTTAGGTCTTTCTTGGATTTGGGTTTGACGTGGATTATGGTTGTGATTTATGTTGTATTCACAGAGGCAAATGTCGGTCGTGCAGATCGAGCACAGTGAGACCATGGAAAGAGGTAAGCCAAAGCCAGGGGGTCTCAGTGACCTGAGGCTGGGTACCATTGACCGCAAATTGAAGTGCGAGACCTGCACAGCTAACATGGCCGAGTGTCCTGGCCACTTCGGGCACCTAGAGCTTGCCAAGCCTATGTTTCACATAGGTTTCATGAAGACTGTGCTGTCAATTCTGCGATGTGTCTGTTTTAATTGCTCTAAAATTCTCGGGCGTGAGGTGCGTTACTATTCTGCTCTACGGAATTCAGACTGTTGGAACTCTCTTTATAAGAACATGATTTAGCTAAATATTGGTCGAAATGATGCATTTCAAGTGGAAAATTTTTTGTTAGATCATAGTAGTATAATCTTTAACTTGAAACCCTGGGTGTTATGACATAGATGCTGGTTTCCGCTTTTCTCCTTCTCTATTTTTTTTTAATTTTCTGGGATATTCTTTGAGCAACATTCCAGCTATCCTGGTTTGTAGTTAATTTATTACAATGTGCTTATTCATATCCTTCTGTTCTTGAATACTTCGGTGAACGATATGTGTCCCCTTTATTTGTGGGCATTTTTACATTTTTCCTTTGCATGTTGATATTTTTGTCATTGTATACCTTACCTTTTTGTTTGTTCGTCCAGGATAACCACAAATTCAAGCAAGCTTTAAAGGTTAGGAACCCGAAACATCGGCTTAAAAAAGTTCTAGATGCCTGTAAAAATAAGCAAAAATGTGGAGATGAGCTCAATGTCTCAGTTCAAGAATCAGACGAACCAATGAAGAACCAAGGTGGTTGTGGGGCCCAACAACCAAAATTTACTATTGAAGGTATGAAGATAATTGCAGAATACAAGCAAAAAAAGAAGAGTGACGACCAAGAACAGCTTCCTGAACCTGTTGAAAGAAAACAAGTGCTTTCTGCGGAAAGGGTAAATCTTCATATTTGTTCTTGGTGTACTTCTTAATATGTATTGGTTCTGTTTATATTGTTGGGAATGGTCTACTTCATAAAATTACGTTTTGGTTCTGTTTTGATTATTGGGACTGGTGTACTTCTTAACATGTTTTGGTTTTGTTTATACTACTGGGAAATGCCAATGGAACTTGTGATCTATTAAATTAACTCTTTTTCATTCTGCTGGAAACATATGTTGCAGGTACTTAGTATACTAAAGCGGATCAGTGATGAGGATTGTAGCCTTTTGGGATTGAATCCAAAATATGCTCGGCCAGATTGGATGATATTACAAGTTTTACCAATTCCTCCTCCTCCTGTGAGACCTTCTGTCATGATGGATACGTCTTCACGAAGTGAGGTAAGACACTTTGATTGTTGTATAAATTCCATTTTAGTTGCTTAATTATTATTATTATTATTTCTGAAAATTGCTTATTTATGGTACTGGTGGTTATGTTTTATTAATCACGGTTCTCCATTATTTTTTTAAATGCTAAATTGCCAAGCATTTAGGTTGAGCACTTAGAGATAACTGCTGCTTGGCCTGTACTTAATAAGCTAAAGTTTTGTGTGCAGTAAGTGTTTATGAGTTGTGGCTGTAACTTTGGAAGTCAGACCTACTAAAAAAACTGGTTACTACAACCATATGTTCTAGCCAATTTAGCACTTCTTATTTATCATTGTGTTTTTAAGTTTCAGTTTTACCTACAACCATATGTTCATTTGCTCTTTGTAGAATTTAATTACTTTGTGAAACAGGACGATTTGACTCATCAACTGGCTATGATCATTAGACACAATGAAAACCTCAGAAAGCAGGAGAGAAATGGGGCTCCTGCCCACATCATCTCAGAGTTTGCTCAGTTGCTGCAATTTCACATTGCCACATATTTTGACAATGAGCTGCCTGGCCAGCCAAGGGTATGGATATTGTGAGAATTTAAAATGTTTTATGGCATTGATTGAAGTAACTGAAACCTTTTCTTCTTCTCAGGCAACTCAGCGGTCAGGGAGACCTATTAAATCTATATGCAGTAGACTTAAGGCAAAAGAAGGTCGGATCAGAGGTAATTTAATGGGGAAGCGTGTGGATTTTTCAGCACGAACGGTCATCACACCTGATCCTACTATCAATATTGATCAATTGGGGGTTCCTTGGAGCATTGCTCTAAATTTGACATACCCTGAAACTGTTACACCATATAACATTGATAGGTATCCTTTTCATCCTCATTTCTTGTATGGCTTCTCAATGTTTATTTGGATATTTTTCCAGACATTGATCTGGCTTCCAGGAATTAATTTGTTTACAATTGTCAGATTGAAGGAGCTTGTGGAATATGGCCCTCATCCTCCACCTGGCAAAACTGGTGCCAAGTACATCATAAGGGAGGATGGACAGAGGCTGGACCTTCGATACTTGAAGAAAAGTAGTGATCACCATCTGGAGCTTGGTTACAAGGCATGTTTTTTTATTAAGTCAATTTAATTTTTTTAAGATGTGACTTCTTAAATAACCTGTGTGGTTTCTGCAGGTGGAGAGGCATTTGATAGATGGAGATTTCGTTTTGTTCAACCGGCAGCCTAGTCTTCATAAAATGTCTATCATGGGGCACCGTATCAAGATTATGCCATACTCAACGTTTCGATTGAATCTGTCTGTAACATCTCCGTACAACGCTGATTTTGATGGTGATGAAATGAACATGCATGTGCCTCAGTCTTTTGAGACAAGAGCAGAAGTGTTGGAATTGATGATGGTGCCTAAATGCATTGTTTCACCTCAGTCAAACCGTCCGGTTATGGGTATTGTACAAGACACACTCTTGGGATGCCGGAAGATTACTAAAAGAGATACCTTCATAGAGAAGGTTGGACCTAAAGCCTTTATTTATTTATGTCTCAACTTATGTTGATTATTTGTATTGTTTTCCATTATAAATTCTACTGTTCATTTGTATGTTTATTTTGTTGGTGTTACCATTGATCTGTGATTATCTCATTTGTAGGATGTATTTATGAACATCTTAATGTGGTGGGAAGATTTTGATGGCAAAGTACCTGCTCCAGCAATTCTGAAGCCTCGGCCGCTCTGGACTGGAAAGCAAGTATTTAATCTTATAATCCCAAAGCAGATAAATCTTTTAAGAACATCAGCATGGCATGCGGAGTCTGAGACAGGATTTATTACCTCGGGAGATACTCAAGTTCGAATAGAGAAAGGAGAGCTTCTTTCGGGTACCCTATGCAAAAAGACCCTAGGGACATCAACTGGCAGTCTCATTCATGTTATATGGTGCGCAACATGAACTTGGAATTTTATGTATATTTTGTATCTGTTCTCAAAACTGCTGACCGATCACTGTTTTTGCAGGGAAGAAGTGGGCCCAGATGCAGCCCGGAAGTTTTTGGGACACACACAATGGCTTGTTAACTACTGGCTACTACAAAATGCTTTCAGTATTGGAATTGGGGATACTATTGCCGATGCATCCACTATGGAAAAGATAAATGAGACAATTCAGAAGGCAAAGAATGAGGTGAAAGAGCTCATTAAGGCTGCACAAGAAAAGCAGTTGGAGGCGGAACCTGGGCGAACTATGATGGAATCATTTGAAAACAGAGTGAATCAGGTAAGTGGTGAATACTTATGTCTTTTTTAAAAAAATTATTAATTTTCATTTTTATTTTTATTTTGTGGAAATATGATGATCTTCGATGGCTATGCTTCAGTTACACATTCTTATAATACTATTTCACTTGCTCCTGGCTATTTAATATGGTTTGTTAACTGAGCTTAAACCTCTTATAGGTGTTGAATAAGGCTCGTGATGATGCTGGTAGTAGTGCACAGAAGAGCTTGTCTGAGAGTAACAATCTTAAGGCAATGGTTACTGCTGGATCAAAAGGAAGTTTTATCAACATCTCACAGATGACTGCTTGTGTGGGACAGCAAAATGTAGAAGGCAAACGTATTCCTTATGGGTTTAATGATCGGACATTACCTCATTTCACCAAAGATGATTACGGCCCTGAAAGTCGTGGTTTTGTGGAAAATTCTTATCTTCGTGGATTGACTCCACAAGAATTCTTTTTTCACGCTATGGGTGGTAGGGAAGGTCTTATAGATACGGCTGTAAAAACCTCTGAAACTGGTTATATTCAAAGAGGCTAGTGAAGGCTATGGAAGACATTATGGTTAAATATGATGGTACTGTCAGGAATTCACTAGGTGATGTAATTCAATTTCTTTATGGTGAAGATGGTATGGATGCTGTATGGATTGAAACACAGAAGTTGGACTCTTTGAAGATGAAGAAAACGGAGTTCAATAAAGTTTTTAGATATGAATTTGATGATGATAATTGGAATCCGAGCTATATGTTACCAGAGCATGTTGAGGATTTGAAGACAATCAGAGAGTTCCGTAATGTGTTTGATGCTGAAGTTCAGAAACTGGAAGCAGATCGAAACCAGCTTGGGACTGAAATAGCCACAACAGGTGATAACTCATGGCCCATGCCTGTGAATCTCAAGAGACTGATCTGGAATGCACAGAAGACATTTAAGGTTGACTTGAGAAGGCCTTCCGATATGCATCCAATGGAGATTGTTGAAGCGGTTGATAAGCTTCAAGAAAGATTAAAGGTTGTCCCTGGAGACGATCCGATGAGTATAGAAGCTCAGAAAAATGCCACTCTTTTCTTCAACATACTTCTTCGGAGCACATTGGCAAGCAAACGTGTTTTGAAGGAATACAGACTCACTCGGGAAGCATTTGAATGGGTGATTGGTGAGATTGAATCTAGATTTTTGCAGTCACTAGTTGCTCCTGGTGAAATGATAGGATGTGTGGCTGCCCAGTCCATTGGTGAACCAGCGACACAAATGACTCTAAACACCTTCCACTATGCTGGTGTCAGTGCCAAGAATGTCACTCTTGGTGTCCCACGGTTGCGGGAGATTATAAATGTTGCAAAGAAAATAAAAACTCCTTCATTGTCTGTGTACTTGAAGCCCGAGGTCAGTAAAACAAAAGAGAAGGCAAAAAATGTTCAGTGTGCTTTGGAGTACACCACCTTGCGGAGTGTGACACAAGCAACTGAAGTTTGGTATGATCCTGATCCTATGAGCACAATCATTGAGGAAGATGTTGATTTTGTAAAGTCATACTATGAAATGCCGGATGAAGAGGTTGCCCCTGAGAAGATATCTCCTTGGTTGCTGCGTATTGAGCTGAACCGTGAGATGATGGTGGACAAGAAACTCAGCATGGCAGATATTGCTGAGAAGATCAACTTGGAGTTTGATGATGACTTAACATGTATATTCAACGATGATAATGCAGAAAAACTAATCCTTCGTATTCGTATTATGAATGATGAGGCGCCTAAAGGTGAGTTGGAAGATGAATCTGCTGAGGATGATGTCTTCCTTAAGAAGATTGAGAGTAACATGTTAACGGAGATGGCCCTTCGAGGAATTCCGGACATAAATAAGGTGTTCATCAAGTCAGCAAAGCAGAACAAGTTTGAGGATAATGAAGGATTTAAACCTGAGATGGAGTGGATGTTGGATACGGAAGGTGTCAATCTGCTGGCGGTTATGTGTCATGAAGATGTGGATGCCAGGAGGACTACAAGTAACCATTTGATTGAAGTGATTGAAGTACTTGGAATTGAGGCAGTTCGTCGGTCTCTGCTAGATGAGTTGCGTGTGGTCATATCTTTTGATGGGTCTTATGTGAACTATCGGCATCTGGCCATTCTCTGTGACACTATGACTTACAGGGGACACTTAATGGCTATCACCCGTCATGGTATTAATCGCAATGATACAGGCCCAATGATGAGATGCTCATTTGAGGAAACTGTTGACATTCTTCTCGATGCCGCACTATATGCTGAAGCAGATTATCTTAGGGGTGTGACTGAAAATATCATGCTTGGGCAGCTTGCTCCTATAGGCACTGGGGACTGTGCCTTGTACTTGAATGACCAGATGCTTCAGCAGGCTATTGAACTCCAGCTTCCTAGTTACATGGACGGGTTAGACTTCGGAATGACTCCATCTCGATCCCCTATTACGGGCACTCCATATACTGAAGCTGGCATGATGTCACCTTATTTAATGAGTCCAAATGTTCGAGCTTCACCAATGACAGATGCCCAGTTTTCTCCTTATATTGGAGGGATGGCATTTTCTCCTACTTCTTCTCCGGGTTACAGTCCATCTTCTCCAGGCTACAGTCCATCATCTCCGGGCTATAGTCCCACATCTCCTGGATATAGTCCCACGTCACCTGGTTACAGTCCTACATCACCTGGTTATAGTCCCACCTCCCCCACTTATAGCCCCAGCTCCCCTGGATATAGCCCTACCAGCCCTGCTTACTCTCCCACGAGTCCTTCATATTCACCTACTTCACCCAGCTATAGTCCAACATCTCCCAGTTACAGTCCTACTTCGCCCAGTTACAGCCCTACATCACCCAGTTACAGTCCCACTTCTCCGAGTTACAGTCCTACGTCACCAGTTTACAGTCCCACTTCTCCTGCATACAGCCCAACTTCTCCTGCATACAGTCCTACATCACCATCTTACAGTCCCACGTCTCCTTCATATAGTCCCACTTCTCCTTCCTACAGTCCTACATCGCCCTCATATAGTCCCACTTCTCCTGCCTATAGTCCTACCTCTCCTGGGTATAGTCCTACTTCCCCTAGTTACAGTCCTACCTCTCCCAGTTATAGCCCAACTTCGCCAAGTTATAATCCTCCATCAGCAAAATATAGTCCTTCTCTGGCATACTCTCCCAGCAGTCCCAGGTTATCTCCATCTAGTCCTTACAGTCAGTCATCACCAAATTACAGGTAAGCATTGAAATAACCTTCTATTCTCACTCTTCTACTACACATATTCATTCTTCATTCTCGTGCTTATTCTTTTTCACTTCTGATGCAGCCCTACATCACCATCATACTCGCCAACTTCTCCATCGTATTCTCCACCCAGTCCTACCTATAGCCCGAGCAGGTAAACTATTGCGAGCAGGTTCTAATATTTGCCAGCGAGCAGGCATATTCTTTGAAGTTTAACTATTGTAAACAGATTCTTTTCTTATAAACTGATAATTCTTCTATTTTGCAGCCCATACAACTCTGGTACTGCTCCAGATTACAGCCCAAGTTCTCCTCAATACAGGTGAGAATCTATCTTTTTGGTTCAAGATCATGTTGTATGGAATGTAGCCAAGCCTGAGCTTTCCTGTAAACCCCTTGTTTCCTTGTGCAGTCCCAGTGCCGGTTACTCGCCTACAGCTCCGGGTTACTCCCCTTCGTCAACGAGCCAAACACCGCAATTCAGTAACAAGGATGGAGACAGCTCGCAGTGAGTTGAGAAAGCGAGTGCTAGAAACTTCTCTCAGTGACACCTAACTGGTGGTTGCGTCCCAAGATGCGATCATCTTAATATATAGAATACTTACATTTGGAATCATTTGCCCATGATAAGAGGGCTGAGGAGCAAGCAATAACTGTAGACTGTGACTTGTTGGATTGTCCTTTGTAGTTGTAGTGTGAGCTCTTTGTGAATCATGATCAAAGGACTTATTGGATTTGTCCATTGTGTAGTTGTAGTGTGAGCTCTTTGTGAATTATGATTAAAGGACTTATTGGATTGCCCATTGTGTAGTTGTAGTGTGAGCTCTTTGTGAATCATGATCAAAGAGGATAAGTCATGTAGTCAGGAGGATAAAAACAAATTGTAGACTGGCCTGAATCTGATTTGTACATTAAGTTGAATCATTTTTTCTGGGAATATAAATACCGGTCGATAGGCCAATGGGACTAAGAACAACATGTTGTCAGATTATAAAACTTTATTTATGAAGAGTCATTTTATGTCATTATATTATACTATTACAGATTCGGTTAAGAAAGGTATTATCTTCCATTCTTATCATTGATAACAGATGAAAATAAGGATGAAAAAACGGGAATAAACTTGAAGAGTAATGTTAACGGTATGTTACTGTAGTGTACCGTTAGCGTACAGTCTGACATGGATGCCTTATGTGGCATCCACGTCAAAGCCCAGAGAAACTGGAACATTTCAGTTTCCGGTTTTCTGGGAGGGAAGCCTGAGAGGGAGGGAGGCCGGAGCGGGAGGGTGGCCGGAACGGGAGGGTGGCCGAGCTGGAGGGTGGCCGATCCCGCAGGTGGGAGGCCGAGCTCCGCAGCTGCTGCCTCCCACCCGCAGGAGGGAGGCCGAGCTCCCAGCTGCCTCCCACCAGCGGAGGGAGGCCGAGCTCCCGCTGCCCCGCCGAGATGGAGGAGAGGGAGGCCGAGCTCTCCCGGCCCTGCATGCAGGAGAGGGAGGCCGTGGGAGGCTCGGCCCCTCCCGCTCCGGCCTCGCGAGTGGAGGCCGAGCTCCCGCACGGTCCCACTGAGAGGGAGGGAGGTCGAGCTCACATGCCCCCGGCCCCGCCTAGCCAAGAGGGGAGGGGCGTGAGGAGGGGGGGGGCGGTGAGAGGGGCGGGCGGTGAGAGGGGGGGGCGGTGAGGGGGCGGGCGGTGAGAGGGCGGGCGGCGAGTGGGAGGCGGGCGGGAACTCGAGAGTGGGAGGCGGGCGGGGAGCAAGAGAGAGGGAGGGCGGCGAATGGAAAACCAGAAACCTAAAGTTTCGATTTTCTCGGATTCTGACATGGATGGCACATAAGACTTCCATGTCAGACTGTACGCTAACGGTATGCTACACTAACGTACCGTTAGCATTATTCTCCAATGGGTTGGATTTTGGGATTATATGAACAGGGGAAAAAAGGCTGGAGTACTGGACTCCCGTCCAATGGCTGTACTTCCGTTTTTTTAATGTAAAGAAATATTATTTAGTGTATCATCATATCATGTACAATAAAGTACATTAAAAATAATTTAAACTAATTATCAAGTTTGTTGAAGTAAAATATTTTTAAATATTTTAAATCTGTTTAAAAATAATACATTAAAATAATAAGCAACATTACGTACCAAAAAAAACCGCACCCACGAATTTGTCTCTCTAAAAAAACTTTCACTTGCTACTACTGACTTTTGAAACCGGGAGTAGTTTCCCTCCTCTCACCACCCGTCTTTCTTTCTAATGACCAATGAGTCCCTCTTGCATTTCCACATGAGTTCGTGGATTCTCGTACCCGTTTTGGCGCGTGTTTCGGTTCTCCCCGAACGGAACCAAACCGCGGGGGTCCACACGATACAGTACTAGAGATTTAAATATCAATATCAGACCATGCACTGTAGGAGCCGCAGAAGCATGAACAACTAAATTATGGAAACGATCAGCTCTAAACAATGATAACTAAAAGACTTTATCAACAGCTCTACAATAATTAAATAATTACAACAACTCAAATCTGGTTCTCTCAATTGTAATTTACATAAACTATGTATATGCAACCAGATTACAACAATAGAAACAAACAGAGATTCAACAATAAATACAAACGTGATTACAACAACAATCTAATTGCATCAATTAAATCAAGATGGTTATAGTAATTAACTCATAATTAAACTATAATTCAAAACTTAATTTATCAATGACAACATGCTCGAGTTAACTATAAACTAATTGAAAAGACTAATTTAAGCATCCAGAAATCAATTTCGGAATAACAACAATTCTAATTTTAATCACTAATAATTAATCAATGCACGAACTTTATAATCAGGAAACCTAATGAAATTAATCTAGACCCAGAAAAACTTATCTGTTTCAAAGATTGAACAAAGTTGCGGCGTGGAGAACCCACTGCCTTAAAGACTTAATCGGCGATCAAGGATGCACAATCGATACTCCAACAGTCACCCAAGGTGACGCAGCTCTTCTCCGGTGAGGTGCATTCGTTGCCGGAAAAGTGGAGTCGCAGGAGATGGCCCAGAACAAAGTTTTAGGATTCAGACATAGAATAAAATAGAGCGAAAACCAGAGATTAGACACCAAAAGAGATTAAGATTGAAAGGGGAGTGCGATTCAAAGAGAGAGAGAGAGAGAGAGAGAGATTTTTGGTCCCTTTGGGTTCTTGGGAGAACCCTATTTATCTCTTCTCCCCGTAGCTTCAACAGACGCAGCCTCTTGCCGTAGAGTCACCTCTTGCCAAAGAGTCGCCTCGGTGAAGCCATTGGGTGAAGAGCCTTTGCCGAGCTCCTCCTCCTCCTCCTTCTTCGCTCCAACCCTAATTTCTCTCCCCAAATGGATCGGGAGACCGAAGGAGATACAGTTGTATCCAAAAGACACGATTAGATTCTCTAACTGGATCCAGACCCGAACCCGAACCCAGACCCAAACCCAACTCATGGGAAACGCACATGCGCACATGGGCTTGTGCGTGTCATTTTCCCAACAGCACCTCTCGTATCCATTCTCTACTACTAGAGATTTACATATGAATATCGGACCATGCACCTCACCTATCTACCAATCTTACCTATTCTATGGCAACTAATTTCCTCTATAATATCTTTAATTGGCACATGAAGGGTCTGATATTATTATAGATTTAACCAATGTTTTAAGAACTAAACCAACCAGATTGATACCGAATCAGAGTTTCTCTTTTCCCCAATTTTGATTGAGAGCAAAATCGGTTTTACGTGAAAACTATGTGACCCACCTGATTTATGTAGTTTGGTCTCAAGAAATCCGATGTACAAGAAAGCGCTAGAAAAGAGGATGAAGAAAAAAAAACTTTCTATATATTGGTGGGGGAGGGGAATTTAAACATGCAACTATCTCTATTTATCATTAAACTATTCTAACAAGTAACTCAATAGTTTCTTGTATTTTTTTCATATATTATATGATAGAAATTAATCTAAACCGCAAGGAACATCATGTCATATTAAGATTCTATGGAGTTCAGACAACATACTTGATTCTGACAACATTGATTTCCAACTGTTGCGGATTTACTCGACAATCTGATCAAGAACACGTGTGTCATTCGTGATTTTCCTCAACCAAATCTCCTTATTCCTCAATGGGACTTAATGTATTTTCCAAAAGGGGAGAAGGGAGCACGTGTGTGATTTGGTGTATTGGGGACCATAACCTAGGTCTTTATATAGTGGTCAATCAGGGTTCCCTTTATCCCCTGATGAGCCAATATGGGTATCCACCCATTAGGTCCATATTAGTTTAGTAGTCTATGGGCTTGCCAAATTAGATAACTTAATATAAGCCCATTAATAAAATATCTAATACGATTGTGTAAGTCTGATGTTCATAATTGGAACATTGATTTTTCTAACAATCTCCCACTTGAGCATCATAGTATTCTGGAAGCAATTATGTTACAAATTCCTTAGGCGCGCATCCGTATGCTATTTATCTTTAGACTACTCTTTCATACAATCTGGTCCATTTCAATATTGAAAATGGAATCATTGCAGCTTTTATCACATTTAAACATGATTAAACCACAATGACCACCATACCAATATACTTAATGACATAGATCAAATATGGATGAGTAGCATTGAAATTACATGTAATGTGATCTTAGACATATCTATTTCCATCTGGTCCTTCTTTAATCTTTAGTGAGATCAATCCGAAATCCTTAAATGCAATATAAGTATCGCATATAACTTATATTGCATATAGTAAGTTCAAAAACAAAAAATCATAAACCATCAACTTTATTCAGCAGAAAATTCAACATTGCAATGTCTAAATCAAAACATAGAACATAAAATAATTCCCACTAAATCAAGGTATCATAAAAAACAACCCCCATATAAGCACTATGCTCATAAAAACCTTAGGTGTTAAGCCCTAAGTTAGTGGATCGGCAAGCATAAAAGTTGTCCCAATATGTTCTATAGAAATCTGTTTATCCTGAACTCTTTTCTTCACAACTAGAAACTTGATGTCGATAAACTTCGATTTTGTTGAACTCCTTTTGTTGTTTGAGTAAAGAACTGCCAAGTTATTGTCACATAAATCCTCAATGATTTGTCTATGCCATCAACCACATGTAGACTAGTGACAAAGTTTTGCAGCCATAACCCGTGGTTGGATGCCACAAAACAAGTTATGAACTCTACATCCTTGGTTAAAGAAGTTATAATAGCCTGTTTAACAAATTTCTAGGAGATAGCTCCTCGAGCCAACATATAAATGTAACTTGATGTGGAGCATTTGTTGTCTTGGCATCCCGCAAAATCGGTCAGAGAACCCGATGATCTCCAAACTGTCAGACCTCCGATAAGTAAGCATGTAGTCTTTTATTTTCTTCATATAACGCATCACGCGCTTAGCCACCTTCCAGTGCTGCATACCCGGATTACTCAAATATCTGCCCACAACTCCCATTATGAATGCTATGTCAGGATGAGTACAAACCTGAGCATACTTTAGACTCCCCACCACTGATGCATAGGGAATCTTCTGCATCTCTTTCCTTTCAAGATCATTGTTAGGGCACTGTTTGAGGCTAAACTTGTCTCCTTTGGCAATAGGAGTTTCTCCTGGTTTACTATCTTTCATGCCATATCTATATAATATTTTATCAATATAGTTTTTTGTGATAATCCAAGGAGACCTCGAGAATGATCTCTTAGTATCTGAATACCTAATACAAAAGAGGCGTCACTAAGATCTTTCATCTCGAAATTCTTCGTTAAAAATCTCTTGGTTTGGTGCAGTAGGCCTATATTGCTGCTAGCAAGCAGAATATCATCAACATGTACTACTAGAAAAATATATTTACTCCCACTAACCTTGTGGTATACACATTCATCAACAACATGTGTCTCAAAACCGTAAGAGGTAATGACTTGATGGAATTTGTGATACCATTGACTGAAACCTGTTTGAGCCCATAGATGGATTTCTTTAGTTTGCAAACCATAGACTTTGGATCACCGGATACAAAGTTTTCTAGTTGTGCCATGTAAATTGTTTCTTCAATGTCTCCATTTAGAAACACAGCCTTGACATCTATCTGATGTTGCTCTAAATTAAAATGAGCTACCAGTGCCATTACAGTTCTAAAAGAATCTTTCAAAGTTTTTTTGTAGTCAATGTATTCATTTTTAGTAAAGACTCTAGCGACTAGACTAACCTTATATCTCTCGACATTACCCTTTGAATCCCTCTTGGGTTTAAAAATCTATTTACAACCAATGGGCTTCGCACCTTTAGGTAATTCGATGAGATCCCAAACTTCATTGTCATTCATAGACTTCATCTCATCCTTCATGACATCAATCCATTTATGAGAGTTAGACGTACACATGGCTTAACATAAGTTGATTGGATCATCCTCTGTTAAACAGATGTCATCTTCATGTTCTTGGAGAAAAACAATATAATCATCTGGAATCACATTTCTCCCCTCCCTAAAGGATCTCCTTAATGGCAGTACTTGAGGTTGTCTTGTATTGGAACAACGTCAGGAATAGCAGCCTGAACATTGTTGTCAACTGCCTGAGTTGTGTCTTAATCATCAATAGGTATAAAAAGACAACATTTTTTACATTCTCTCCCCCCACCCCCTAAACTCAACATCCTCAAAGAATCTCGCATCTCCCGTTTCAAAAAATGATCTTGATGTGGGATCATAAAACTTGTAACCTCGAGAGCGTTCAGCATAACCAACAAAGTAACAACTAACCGTTCTGGAATCCAGTTTCCTTTCACGAGGCCTATAAGGTCGTGCCTCAACTGGACATCCCCAAATGTGCAAGTGCCTAATGCAGGTCTTTTTCCTAGTCCATAGTTGATAAGGGGTTTTAGTAACTGCCTTGCTTGGTACCCTATTAAGGATATGAACTACAGTCTTTAAAACTTCTCCCCAAAGAGACTCTGGCAAAGAAGAATGACTAATCATACTTCTCACCATATCCTTAAGAGTCCGGTTTCTTTTCTCAGCAACACCGTTCATGTCGGGTTTGCCCGGCATGGTGTATTGCAGAATAATTTTACACTCATCGAGGAAAAGTGCAAAGGGTCTTAGACGTTGTTCTCCTGATCCATCATATCTGCCATAGTATTTACCACCACAATCAGATTTGACAACCTTAAATTTCTTTCCATGTTGAAGTTCAACTTTAGCTTTCAATGACTTGAAAAAGTCTAGGGATTGTGACTTCTCATGTATCAAATATAGGTAACTATATCTAGAGTAATCGTCTATGAATGTGATAAAATATTGTTGTCCATTCCAAGAAGCCATTGGGAAGGGACCACATACATTAGTATGTATGAGTTCTAACACATCCTTAGCTCTTTCGGCACCTAATTTTCTTGTGTTTTTCGTTTTCCCTTGATGCACTCAACACATACTTGAAAGTCTGACAAATCCAAGGGTTCAAGAATTTTATCCGACACAAGCCTATGAATTTTCTACTTAGAGATATGACCTAAACACTTGTGCCATAAGGTGGTGGAATTCTTGCTTAACTTTCGCTTTGTGCCACGTGAACTTGTTTACAATATTACATTATAGGAACTGATAACATCAAACATATATAGATTGTCAATTAAAGAACCAAAACTACCAACATTTGAATTTTGATGGAGACTAACTTTATTATTTCCAAAGTAAATCCTGATTTGCCCAAACTAGAAATAGATATAAAATTCTGTCTAAAAGCCGGTACAACAAAAGTCTCAAATAAATCCAAATAAAATATAGTTTTTAATTGTAATCTAAAAGTTCTTATAGCTTCAACTGCAACTTTGTTGTCGTCTCCCACAAGGATGAAACTTTCGACATCATTTGGAGGTCGGCTCCACAGGCAATTATGTGAGTAGTAGCACTAAAATCTACCCACCAAGTATGCTTAGATATAGAAGCTAAATTAACTTCAGAAACTAGAGTAAAAAACTTACCCTTCTTTACACGCCAGATGGCGTACTTGGGACAATCTTTCTTCATGTGTCCCGTCTTCTTGCAAAAATACCAGTGAAATTCCTCATTCTGCTTCTTTTGTTTCTTCTGTGAGAAAACCCTTCCACAATATCTTTTACTCTCTTCTTTTTCTTGTTCTGAGAGTTTGAGGCGAAATGAGCACTTTCAGTCTTCTCTCTCAACTGCCACTCTTCTTCTTCCACATAGTGAGATATAAGCACATTGAGGGACCATTTGTCCGACTAAGTATTATAACTAACTTTGAATTGGCCAAAGTGTGCAGGAAAGATCAAAACCAAGTGCATGAGTAAGTCCTCAGACACCTCAAACTTGAGTGACTTGAGTTTTGATGTGAGATTAGACATCTCCATGATGTACTCCCTTATGTTCCCTTTGTCTTTATATCTCAACGAAATGAGTTTAGCCAGAAGATTACTTGCTTCCGACTTCTCATTCTTGACAAAATATTGCTCAACCTGCTCAAGGAACTTCTTAGCATTCTCGCTCTTAGTAATAGTGCCCCAAAATGATTCCAGAATGGAATGCTTCATGATCATGACAAACATTCAGTTAGAACGATCCCATTTCTCAATTTTAATCTCATTAGGATTTTTCGAGTAGAAATAGGTCGCTCTGTCCTAAGTGCAAGATCCAAATCCATACAACCCAAGCTTATCTCCACGGATTTTTTCCAGATCTTAAAATTCGTCCCATTTAGCATTGGGATATTATGGCAAGGAGCAGAAACATCCATAACTCTAGCAACAATAACTGAATATAGAACAAAATAAATAAACATACTCACATCAAAAGGCATGTCATAATATAATAAATTACAACATAAAAATAAGAGTAATGCTAGGTCCACCGAGCCCACATACATGCCTGACTTACATTTAATCTATACCCATAAAAATATAAAAAATATTTTTTATTTTATAAAATCCTATATTCTAAAAAATAAACCCTATGCATCAATGCTTAAGATTAACATGTACGTGGGATAGGTATTGTGCATAGGTGCAGCTAGCATTTCCTTAAAATAATTTTGTTTGGGGACATATTATGAGATACCTAGCACAACATTAATCCCTAGTATTTGGACAGAGAAATTAACTGTAATTGGTACTCTCTAAGCAATGATCCGATACTGACGATTAATTATGTCAAACAACAACGTTTCTTTGGATCGACTATTGTTCACATGAATAAAAAATTTATAATCATCACTTATTTATCACCGCAGGCATGTAATTATTTGGCCAAACTGTCTCTTTTGGGCTGATCACAGTTTGCATAAATAACTCCACACAATAAATCTATGTAACTTCAATTAAATTAATTTACACAACGGAGGTTGTTTTGGCAACATGTTGTTTCAAATAACTCAATTAAACTTACTAGACCAACTGAACAATTATTCAGTCACACTGAAGTTGTGGTCCTACCTCAATGTCATCGCTGATTCAATTTCATATAACATTATGATAACATACACAAAACATGTATAAACATTCCGAATTTTGAATCTAATAAAAAAAATTCATATTGACTTTATACACATTCTATGCATGCAATTAAACAATAATTTCATCTTAAATCCTTAATCCATCCCCTAAAAAAAACTACATGCTGTGAACCAAAGCGCATCTAAGGAACCATATTGCATTTTAATTGGGATTGAGGCAAAATATAAAATTCCAAAAAATACACCATAAAACAAAGTATATTTTATTCTACCAGTGGTTGAAATTTCGTGCTAGGCGAAATTTTGTAAAGCATTGAACCGTTGCCGAACCGGACCAAATTGGTCCAGTTTCTCTTTCTGAATCGGACCGTACTGGTCCAGTTTTCTCAGTCCAAACGAGGACAAACAGGTCCAGTTCTCTCATAACAAACCAGACTGAAACAGTCCAGTTCGAGTAGACCGAACCGGGTAGCGGGAGATTATACCTAACCTCCAGCCGCCGCCTACATAAAAACTAGGGTTTCTCTGGACCAGCATTTCGGCCACACCCATGGCCAAAGAGCTCCTCGGAATGATCGGCCTGTCACCGATGACCGTTCCTTCGGTGTTTTCGTCCCCAGATGGCGACACAAAACCCTCGAAAACTAGAAACATGGGGATGCTTCGCGTTCCGTTCCAGCTTCGCTGCAGATTTATCGGCTGCCGCCGTGGCCTATTGGTGCTAAACAAACTGCTGGGGTTCGGCGACCGTTACCCCGGGAGTCCCATCTTGCGGGTCAAAACCCTAATAGGTGACCACAATGCCACATAGCACAAAAATCAAAATAATCAAAATAAATCCGAAAAGTATCCCATTCATACAAATGAATTCATAGTACGAATAAGATATTCATAGATCATAATAATCTAACAAAGATGGTGGCTCTGATACCACTCAATAGAAATTAATATAAACTCATGTCATATTATTAAGATTCTATAGAGTTGAGATAATATCCCTGATTCTGACGATATTGATTGCCAACTGATGGGGAATTACTGCGACAATCTGATCAAGAACACATGTGTGGTTCGTGGTCTTCCTCAACCAAATCTCTTTATTCCTCAATGAGACTTAATGTCTCTTCCAAATGAGGAGAAGGGAGCACATGTGTGATTTGGTGTATTGGGGAGCATTTCCTAGAGTCTTTATATAGTGGTCAATCAAGGTTCCCATAATCCCCTGATGGGCCAAGATGAGTATCAACCCTTTAGGTCCAGTAGTCTATAGGCGTGCCAAATTAGATCACTTCATATAAACTCATTAATTAAATAGCTAATACAATTGCGTAAGTGTGATGTCCATAATAGGAACATAGATTTTTCTAACAATATAGACAAAATTTGAGACATAACAATATATTCCGATTTGATGGCCGGTTTGGTTTTTAAAACATTGAATTTAAGAAGTAAGACTAAATAAGATACTAAAAAGAATAGAGTGGATATTCTTTCTACCAACTTCTAGACTAGCATGTCTAACTTCACAATTACACTAGCATGAGTACTAATACTTTCCATAATATATTTAGTGTCCTGAAGTCAACATCACAATTCACTAAATCTAATGTCATAACCAAGTAATATTACATATCACGACCAAAGTATCTATTTCAGAGCATTAGTGCCCTAGAAATCACTGTCACCATGCACTAATCTCCTTGACTAAGAATCTATTATCTCCTGTAAAACTAGGTGGAGTGTTGAATCTCCTTGAAAAACTTCATTATGAGTAATTTGCAAGGCAAATTTTTTTAACTTAAATTGATGAAATTTATTTTCTCCTACAAAAGCACTTCCCAAAAATTAAAAGTATTTATGAGGAGATCTGTTGGCCTAGTGGCATTTCAGAGGAAAGAGAAAAAGTATAGAGGAGAGTGGAGAGAGTAGAGAGACAAAGTTAGAGTGGAAAAGAATGGAGGAAAGTGGAGAGAGTTCGTAGAAAGACAAATTAGAGAGAGAAAGAGAGAGAAAGTAGTGAAATTTTTGAGAGAAAGAGAGAGAAAATAGTGAATTTTTTGAGAGAAAGAGAGAGAAAGTAGTGAAATTTTTGAGAGAAACGTAGAGAGAGAAGTTTGAGAGAGAGAGAGAGAAAAGAAATTCAAGCAACAAAATAGAAAAAACAAATTTACTAACCAAACATGTAAAGAAAGAGTTCTTTATTTCTTATATCATAAGTTTCAACTTTGATGTGAACGGTAAATATCGTAAATAGGTCAAAGTGTACCACCAACTAGTGTTGCATTTTTGTTTTTAGACCGAAGATGATGCAACTAGGCTGGCTAGGGGAAAAAGTAAAGATTTAAGGACCAGATATTCATTAAAATTATGGATATCCAATCCTTAATAGATTGGATTCAGATTCAGTGAATGGATAAAATGTTATCCCATTGATACCCCTACTATTTGACATCTGGCGCATGACTCCCACATCTAGCACAAATTAATAATTGAGCCTTCCTCTATATACATTTAGTACTCCAGCCTATGACTTCTTTTTGTTCTCTAAGTACCCCTAGGAGTTTAATTTCTTGTTTTGGGGCTAGATTTGATGATATATCTACTAGTCATGCTTCTATTGAACCCAAATAAGCATATTTTAAAATGTCTGCCAACTTTTGGAGCTCCATCGAGGGTGGTTCAACTTGCTTTCGAGAGATTTTTCCTTTTAATTTTTGTAGCATCCCCTTGGTATATTGTTGTTGCAATGTGTGGGACTGATCTTTTTCTTGTTCTAATCGACAAATTCAATTTTCTTGAGAATGTTCGGTATACTGTGGATGCAATGTGTGGATGTAAAAAAATTATAAATAGTAAACATATGGTTGAAATAAAAACATGGTATTGAAGCCACTTTGTGTGCATGGGCCAGTACCTCCCTTTCTATCCGTGGGCTACACCCAACCTGTCTATGAGCTCCAGAAGGCGAGACACAATCTATTTGTGGGCTTCATAAGATGAGGTTCACTTTGTTCACGTCTCAAGCCTGTTGTGTAAGCCTAACTTGAACGTGAGAGGAAGGGTTAAAAGAAAAAATTCCACATTGAATAGATATAAGAAGGATTGTAGGATTAAAAGAGAGGACAAACATCTCCATTAGTATGACGTCTTTTGGGACAAAACCCTCGCGCTAATCTCGGACGGACAACAATGGTAGAGATTGAAGACAAAGATCTGATTTACGAAGCTCCCGCTCTTGAAGATTTGATTAAAGACAAAGCTCTTTTCATAGACATTCTCCTGGATTATCTTGACGGCCAACATATAGAATTCAAGCAACCAAGAATTTATCATCAAAACTTGAACCTCCACCAGTTGTTCGTCGAGATTACTAACCACTGTGGATTTTATATAGTTACACATGCGAGAAGGTGGAATCGGCTTTGCACCACTTTCCATTTTAGTGCAACAAATGGGGAACATAGATTGAAGGTCAACTACCATTCATAGCTGTGGGACTTATTCAATTTTCTTGAGAATAATGTGTGGATGCGATTATTTTTCTATTTCTTGTTCTGATAGAATAATTAAATTTTCTTGAAAATGTTTGTTATATTATGGATACGATGTGTGAAATTGATCTTATTGTTCTGATCGACAAGTTCAATTTTGTTCTTGAGGATGTTTCATATTTTGTGGATGCGACGTGTGGATTCAAAAAAAAAAATATAAATAGTGAAGAAATAAAAATATTTTATCAAATCCACTTTGCGTGCATGAGCCAGAACCTCCCTATCTAGACCCAATCTGTATGTGGGCTAGACCCAATCTTTCTGTGGGTTAGACCCAATCTTTCTGTGGGTTCCAGAAGGTAATACACAATTTGTGTGTGGGTTTCATAAGATGAGGCTCAGTTTGCTCATGTCTCAAGCCTGTTGTGTAAGCCTGGCCTGAAATTGACGGGGAGTGTTAAAATAAAAAGTCTAACATTCAATAGAAATTAGAAGGATAGTGGGTTTAAAAGAGAGGACAAACATTTCCATTGGTATAAGGCCTTTTGAGGGTATAACCCTTGCGCTAATCTCCGACGAACAACAATGTCATAGGTTGAAAACGAAGATCTAGTTGAAGATGAAGATCTGATTTACGAAGCTCCTGCTCTGGAGGATCTGATTTCAGACGAAGTTTTTTTCATTGTCACTCTCCTAGATTATCTTGACGGCCAACATATAGAATTCAAGCAACCGTGAATGGATCACCAAGACTTGAACCTCCACCAATAGTTCATGGAGGTTACTAACCGTGGTGGATTTGAAATGGTTACGTATGCAAGAAGGTGGAATCAAGTTTGTGCCACCTTCCATTTTAGTGCAACTGCGACAAATGTGGCAAATAGACTGAAGATCAACTAAGATCAATCTCTACTGGACTTCGAGAAGCTTTACCTTGAAGAATAGGAATTACGTTATGATCGACAAATTCAATTTTCTTGAGAATGATCTGTGGATGCGATTGTTTTTCTTTTTCTTGTTTTGATCAATAGATTCAATTTTCTTGGAAATGTTTGGTATATTGTGGATGCAATGTGTGGGTCTGATTTTTTTTTTTTTGTCTTGATTGACGAATTCAATTTTCTTGAAAATGTTCGTTATTTTGTGGATGTGGCGGTGTGGGACTGATCTTATTCTTGTTCTAATCAACCAATTCACTTTTTTCTTGAGAATGTTCAGTATACTGTGGATGCGATGTATTGATGCAAAAATGTTATAAATAATGAACATATGGTTGAAATAAAAACATTGTATCAAAGCCACTGTGCATGGGCCAAAACCTCCCAATCTGTTAGTGGACTACACCCAATCTATCTATGGGCTACGCACAATCTTTCTTTGGGTTCTAGAAGGTGATACATAATCTATTTGTGGGCTGCATAAGATGAGGCTCAATTTGTTCACGTCATAGGCCTGTTATGTAAATTTGGCCTGAACGTGAGGGGGAGTGTTAGAAGAAAAAGTCTCACATTGAATAGAAATGAGAAGGATAGTGGGTTTAAAGTAGAGGACAAACATCTCTAATGGTATGAAGCCTTTGGGGGTAAAACCTTGACGCTAATCTTGGATGGACAACAAGGGCATAGATTGAAGACTAAGATCTGATTGAAGATGAAGATTTAATTGAAGATAAAGATCTTATTTACAAAGATTGTGCTCTTGAGGATCTGATTTATGACAAAGCTCTTTTCATGGTCACTTTGACAACCAACATATAAAATTCAAGACCCCGAGAATGGATCATCAAGATTGAAACTCCACCAACTGTTCGAGGAGGTTACTAATTGCGGTGGATTCGATAGATTACGCCTACGAGATATTAGATTTGCGCCACCTTCCATTTGAGTGCAACTAGTGCAATTGTGACAAATGTGGCACATAGACGGAAGGTCAACTACTGTCTATGGCTACATGATTTCGTGAATCATGACATTGAAGAACAAGATCAAGTTTTGATCGACGGATTCAATTGTCTTGAGAATAATGTGTTGATTCGATAATTTTTGTTTTCTTGTTATGATCGATGGATTCAATTTTTTGAGATTGTTCGGTATATATTGTAGATGTCATGTGATAATTTTTTTGTTCTGATCGACGAATTTAATTTTCTTGAAAAAGTTTGGTATACTGTGGTTGCGATGTGTGGAAGTAAAAAAATTATAAATAGTGAACATATGGTTGATATAAAAACATGGTATCATAGCCACTTTGTGTGCATGGGCTAGTACCTCCCTTTCTGTTTGTGGGCTAGACTTAATTTGTCTCTGGGATCCAAAAGGTGAGACAAATCTATTTGTGGGCATAGTTTGTTCAAAAAGTCCCACATTAAATAGAAATGAGAAGGATCGTAAGTTTAAAAGGGATGACAAATATCTATATTGGTATGATGCCTTTTGGGGTAAACCCTCACGCTAATCTTGGACGGACAACAATTGCTGAGATTGAAAACGAAAATGTGATTGAAGACAAAGATTTGATCTACGAAGTTCCTGTTTTGGAGGATCTGATTGAAGACGAAACTCTTTTCGTTGACACTCTCTAGGATTATCTTAACAGCCAACATATATAATTCAAACAACCGAGAATGGATCAACAAGACTTGAACCACCAATTATTCGTGGAGGATACTAACCGCGGTGGATTTGAATGGTTACGCATGCAAGAAGGTGAAATCAAATCTGAGTCATTGTCCATTTTAGTGCAACTGCGACAAATGTGGTGCATAAACTGAAGGTCAACTAAGCTTACTGATTGCGGAACTTCGAGAAGCTTTACCTTGAAGAATAGGATCAAATTCTAATCGATGGATTCAATTTTTTTGAGAATGATGCAAGATGCAATTATTTTTCTATATTTTTTTATGATCGACGAATTCAATTTTTTTGAAAATGTTCATACTATGGATACGATGTGTGGATGCGATGTGTGGATGCAAAAGGAAATATAAATAGTAAATGGGAAATGAAAAAAAAAACATGATCCTTTTCTTCCCTATTTGTTCTAATTGAGAACTGCTCTGTTGGCTCCAAAAGGTGAGACCCAATCTGTTTGTAGGCTTCATAAATTGAGGCTCAGTTTGTTCACATCTAAGGCCTGATGAGTAAGCATGACCTAGACATGAGGGAGAGTGTTAAGAGAAAAAATCTCACATTGAATAGAAATGAGAAAGATGATGTGTTTAAAAGAGAGAACAAACATCTCCATTAGTATGAGGTCTTTTGGGGTAAACCCCTCATGCTAAACTCAGACGTACAACAATGACAGAAATTGAAGACGAAGATCTAATTTATGAAGGTCTTGCTTTAGAGGATCTGATTGAAGACAAAGCTCTTTTCATCGACACTCTCATTGATTATCTTGACAGGCAACATATAGAATTCAAGCAACTGAGAATGGATCATCAAGAGTTGAACCACCACCAATTGTTCGTGGAGGTTACTAATCGTGGTGGATTTGATATGGTTACGTATGCAAGAAGGTGGAATCAGATCCGCGCCACCTTCCGTTTTAGTTTATTTGCAACGAATCAGATCCGCATAGACTGAAGGTCAACTACAATCTATGGCTGCAAGACTTCGAGAAGCATTACGTTGAAGAATAGGATCTGGTTCTGATCAACAAAGTAAATGTTCTTGAGAATGTTCGGTATACTATGGATGGATGCGATGTGGATGCAAAAGAATTATAAATAGTAAACATATTGTTGAAATAAAAAAAAGGTATGAGAACCACTTTTTGTGTGTGGGCCAGAACAACTCTATCTGCCTGTGGGATTGACCCAATCTATATGAGGGTTCTAGAAGGTGAGACCCAATCTGTTTGTGGGTTTCATAAGAAGAAGCTCAATTTGTTCACAACTCATACTTGTTCTATAAACCTGACCTGGACGTGAGGGGGAGTGTTAAGTGAAAAAGTCTTATATTGAATAGAAATGAGAAGGATCATGGGTTTAAAAGAGAGGACAAACATCTCCATTAGTATGAGCTTTTTGGGATAAAACCCATTATAAAATCCGTTTGGGCTTTGGCTCAAAGCGGACAATATCATACAAATCTGAATTTGCGTATTATTAAAGATCATTCATTAGTGGAATGGAAGGAATTAGTGGAAGAAGGGCCCATTGGGAATGAATGGGAAGTTAGAAAAAGTGGAAGATGAAAGGAGTTTTTGGTTAGACAAATAGAATGCTACCCTCCTTCTTGTTCTGCCAATTTGTTAGTTGATTTCCAACTTACTCTCTAGGTTAGAAATCTACCAATGATTTTATTAGAGACTTTTTTATGAAGTTCTACTATTAGCTCATGGGTTTAAAAGAGCGGACAAACATCTCCATTAGTATGAGCCTTTTAGGATAAAACCCATTAGCAAATCCGTGCGGGCTTGGGCTCAAAGCGGACAATATCATACAGATCTGGATTTGCGAATTATTACAGATCATTCATTGGCAGAATGGAAGGAATTAGGGGAAGAAGGGCCCACCGGGAATGAATGGGAAGATAGAAAAATTGGAAGAAGAAAGGATTTTTTGGTTAGACGCATAGAATGCTACACCTTCCTCTCGTTCTGCCAATTTGTTAGTTGATTTCCAACTTATTCTCTAGGTTAAAAATCAACTTTGTGGTTAGTTGTATCAACTATGTGGAAATCGTAAGGATGGGACATAGGAGGCTGCCTATTTGTTTATTATAAATGGTGTCAGCTGCCCTCCCATGTTCATTGATGCTCGATTTTGCATCCAAGAAAAATGTGTGATTTCTCTATTTGGAATTATAAGTTCCAGAAAATGAAATGCCAAAGTTGGCCTCCAATGTGGGAATTGTTCAACAATATTCTAAGGAAGGTTTGATGATAAACAAACTCGGGCAAGGTGTCTAAGACTGGAAAAAATCTCACAAACCTCTTGAAGGCTTGTCTCATTAAGCATTAAAACATTTACTTTTAGTGTCAATTTATTTAAAAAGGCTCCATACCATATGTTGTTTTATTGACATCATAGAGACTAGCCTGTAGACTGTCCTAGTCTTTAAATTAGTAAAATCCTATTGTTGGATATTTGCTGAAAGTTCTATTAGAAAAACATTTTTTTTTTTGAGGAAGTTGTTACTAGAAAAGCATAAGTTTCATCAAAATGTTCCCATTTCATTGATTCAATCATATTTTAGTGGATTTGAGATAAACTATCGCAAAGGTATTGAACAAGTCTTATTTCTCAATTCCATGATGGTAATACACAACTATAAATTTTGAATCTCTTTCTACTTTCATAAAATTTTATCTCCTCTTGATAAAATATGCAATTTCTCACTTAAGCTACATAACCCTACTTGTGAATATGAAGAATGCAGAAAATACACATGCAAATAAACAACCCAAATAGTAACTAACATTTCCAATGATTCGTGTGAACTTATGAAAATCAATTACAAGTTACCCACGATCTTTAATATCAATCAAATACAAATTCCTGCACTTAACCCTTTTTCATGCAAAATCCCATTAAGCAATCTAATAACACACTTATACAGACAATAATATGTACATAGATTAGTATCTAAGCTATAATATATACGCTTTACTAAAAAATTCAAACAAATTCATACACTAAAAAGGACTTAATCTACTACCCATACTCAATGCTATCAACAATGGATCATGGACAGTGCTTAATCACATGCAATGAATTTAACACAAATCAAACACAGTTTATTATATCGAATCATGAGGAAAACCCCAAATTTTGATTGAACCCATTCCTAAGAAAGATATAAAGTAATGCAAGTGGAATTAAAGCATAGAATATGAAGAGGATCACAAATCTTATGTAAATAAACTCATAAACAAATTACATAAATTCAAAGAGACAACAAGTTACACATTAAAAGTAAACCAAAAAATATATTTAAAAACTCGAATTCACTGAATTTAAGAGATAAAAGCAAAATTAGTTACACAAAATAGAAATGTAGACTAGTGAAAATAAACTAAAGATTATGAACAACAAATGAAAATTAATCGACTTATTTTCTAAATTTCAAAGTCGCCATGAGTCAAAACCCTAGGCAGCCTTCAATTCGAATTATAAGAACTTAGACAAATCCCTAAGCCTCACACCTCCCATGGAATTATGGTAGGTTCTGCCTAAGAAAATACATGGACTATGAAATATGCATTAAAAGGAAACCGTATATTCTTACAAAACTTGATTCATGAAATTTAAGAGATAAGTCAAAACAAAAATTAGTTAGGCAGTAGAAATTTTGATGCACAAAAATAAAATTAAATATTAAATAGATATTAATTGACTTAGCTCCTAAAATCTGAAAGTCACCATAAACAGAAACCCTAGGCAACCTTCAAATTAAATCTTAAAATACTCAACAAATTCTTAAGCTCAGACCTCCGTCTAGAGTCATGGAATCAGGACAACTCTATGCTTATAGACCATATTTTAGAATTACAATCTTAGTTAATGCATGACATTTTTTTGGATAGAAGAATCACTAATGTCTCTGCATAACACGTGCGGCGGACAGGATTTTGGTTTTCAGGAAATGTGAGCGTGTGAGCCAATTATTAATTATTTGACGAAATAGTCAAAGACAATGAATTTCATCCTCAGACGAGCCCATTTGGTGGCGATCTTGTTCTTTTAGGGTTACTAACCTTCTAGCGCGGCCTTCGCTTGCTCAGTTGCATCGTCTTTTGGTCCTCTCCGTGGTATTCAGTGAGAGATTCTTCTTCTAAGCACAGCTAACAGAGATTTCGTCAATCCGTGGACCTTTCAATCATAAGTTTTTCGGTAATCTTAGCTTCGCTGTCAGCGTTATAGGGTTTGCCTTTCTCGGCCTTGGTTTTTAATTTTCTTCATGCAAGTTTTATGTTTGGCAGTGAAGCTACAGGTGGTTGAGGGATTTGGCGTTTTTTTTTTCTCTTCAAGTTTCACGAAATATCTACTGTAAATTGAACGCCCTTAACTACGTCTTCGTTATGGAGCTGAGAGCAACCCAAAATGTTGATAGACTTTCGATAGGGTCATGGATAATTCTCGCGAAAATATTTTCATTGAGTGGAGGACAAAGGGTAGCTTATACTGATACTGTTAAAGTGGTCAGCAAAGTGCTTAGTTTTTCCGTTTGCTCTAGATCATTAGCTGACATCAATTAGTAATATTTTTATCTTGAGATTTTGACTAAAAGATTGGCTAAGCGCCTATTCTTCTACTGTAGAATTTTTTTACTGAACAGATTCCCAGTATGACTGGTTGTGGAAACAAGCTTAATTTATTTCTTGAACACTGGAAATTACACTAACCAATAACTGGCTTAAGGCTTAAAATAGAAGCCAAATAGTGATTTTTGGGTATATACGAATGTGAGGAACAAAAAAAGCTTATGAGCATGCCTTTTTTCCATCTATTTGGTGGCTCAACACTTCACGACCCTCCGGTCATAAGTACACAGCAATCAGAGGGAGTAAGGTTTTCACTGCATATTTTCTGGGTGTATTTCCTTCTGATTCAGTTTTGAAGAAAGCTGACTGAGGTACAGTAATAGATGTTTTCCACATTATTCACAACCCATAACACAGAGACTTTCTTTATGATAGATGAAAGGCGCTGGGACAAATAGGAGCTTGGCAGCTGTACATAGGGATGTAGAGAGGGAGGGAGAATCTGGGTGGAGTTTTTGTGGGTATTTTGGGAAAACAAGATTCATGCATATGCTCAGAAGATCTTCTACACCTCCCAAAAATCAGAAAAAAAAAGAGGATCAGTTGGTCATATTTTTTTCAAATATGTTATAGATGTGGAGTCTCTTGGACGATATGGGCAAATGGAGCTTGTGGAGCACAACTCGGAGCAAGGGTTGCCCTCCTGGTTTGCTTCATAGTTTTTTTGGTTAAATGTATTTGTTGTCAAACTAAGCACCTTGTCCTGAGATACAGATCACTATAGACGTTGGTCCTCATTTGATAGCATATAGCAGGCTTTTGACACTTTTGGTTTTACTTTTTGCAGTGAATCAGCACTTTGAAGTGTATCTTTGACGAGGGGAATGAGTGGTCGAGCTTCTCGCACGATATACGTTGGGAACCTACCATCTGATATCCGAGAATGGGAAATTCAAGACTTGTTTCATAAGGTTTGACTCCTCTTCTGTGTTCAGTGGGAGGATTTCTGTAAAGGTGTAACAAAGTTATTGACGATTATTCTAGTTAAAAATCATTGAAAACCTTTACAAGGTATCTCATTTTTATTGGTCGTGGCCTTATGGGTGTTGAAATTTTTTTTTTTTTTTTTGACAGTTGTATTTTATTTATTGTGGCCCAATTGGGCGAAGAATTACAACAACAAACAAGGTTACATGAAGCTAAGGGGTGGAAACAACAAAATGTTACTCATGGGTCCCTTGCTTTGCCAACTCATCTTCCCTACCATTGACACTTCTAAATACATGATTCCAACTACAAACAATACAATAAAGATCTCTAATCTCATCAATAATATAACGCATTCTCGAAGGAGTTTTGAGATCGTTCTAGCACCATTGAATCAGCATGTGGGAGTCACCTTCCACATGCAATGGTCCAACAAAATGAAAATTGAGAAATCACTTGAGTCCATGAAGTAAACTCTGAGCTTCAACAATTGTGGAGTCAGTAATATCAAGAGGTCTAGAATATTTGAGTTAGATATCACCTGTTGAATTCCTGATTAGACCCCTCAATATTTTTATACCACGAACTCTTGAACCAGTATGTGCACTCTGAAGTTCTTGTTGAAAGCACTAAACTATCTATATGTGGTTGTTGAAGTTGTGAATAAAAGGCTGGGTTTTGAAAGTATACCATTGATTAGGTAGAAGAGTATTTGTAGTCAAATTCAAAAATTGTTTAATCTATAATGATTGCTGCATTAGTAAATACAAAGCTGACAATGCCACCGAAATTTATATGTTGGTCGTTGAAATCAAAAGACCTTTTGGTTTCAGTCTGTTTGCAGCAAGAAAGTTACATGACAGTCTTCTTTTTGTTTAGTTTTGAAAGATAAAATTGAAAGACAGTTCGGAAGAAACTGTCCAACTTTTTATCTCTCTAACTCCTGGAGTTATAATTCGGACTTCAAAGGTTTCAGTGTATTGTTTCAGAAGTTGCTTTGCCATTTTACATGCTTCTCAAATTCTAGAGTTGAAGCTGAGCTTGTTTGAGTAATAAATGAATTGCGCTATTAGATTTAAATTATACAGTTTGGTTGTGTAAGATGTTGACAATTTTGTTGCTCATGTGTTCTTTTGGGGAGTTGCCCGTCGATTTTGATGATTTTTTTCTGCAGTATGGCCATGTTGTGGACATTGAATTGAAGATCCCGCCACGCCCTCCTGGCTACTGTTTTGTGGAGGTACATGGTTTTCTGTTCTCCTTTGCCAGATCGCCTGTTTGTTGTTCTGCTTTGTAATGCATAGTCTTGATGTATCTGTGGTTTCCCCAGTTTGATGATGCGCGAGATGCTGAAGATGCTATAAGGGGACGAGATGGGTACAACTTTGATGGACATCGTTTGAGGGTAGGTGTTCACTTTCTGCTGGAAACAAAATGCATACATTCTCTGATCTTGATTATTTATTATTTATAATTTACTTCTTTAACTTATAGGTTGAGCTTGCCCATGGAGGGAGGGGGCATTCATCCTCGTCTGACCGTCGAAGTGGCCATGGAGGTGGAGGGGGTGGACGACATGGAGCCTCACGCCGGTCAGAGTTTCGAGGTTCATTCAATACATTTTCTTTTTAAGTTTTTTTGTGACTTTATAATTTTTTTTTTTTTTTTGACTTGAAAGCTATCCTTTTGTGCTCTGCTTCCTTTTTATAGTGGTTGTTCGCGGGCTTCCGTCATCTGCCTCCTGGCAAGATTTGAAGGTGTAAAGTTGGTTATCAATTTTTTGTATAGAGTTTTATTCAATAAGTGTGTGAACTCTAACCTGAGACAAACTCACACAAATTAAAAAAAAAAAAAACTTCAGGATCACATGAGGAAGGCGGGAGATGTCTGTTTTGCTCAAGTATTTCGTGATGGTGATGGTATGTTTATCTTACATATAGTGCCACTGAATATTATAACCATTCTTATATTAAAAGTCCCAGAAATATATCAATTGAGCCAAAATTTCTCACCTTATCGCATTTCTTTTTTGTTTGTCAGCTTGTCATCCTTGGAACTATTTTCTAGCTTTTCTTTCATGAGGGTTTCTGCTGCTAACTTTATTGAATTAGTAATTTGATTTAGTCGCTGGTACTATGGCAGTTGTACACACATGTTCCCATGATTTTAGTCATCGATGACTTCTTTTTGGGTCCTGGAGTGAAATGAACTGCTGTTTCAGAAAAAAAAAGAGAGAAAAAGTGAAATAGACTTCATTTGCTTCATGATACTTGTCTGGACACTTTTGTTTTCTGGTGAAATGCTTACATTAATGAAAGCTGAGAAATATGAAGGGAAGAAGGAAGTCACAGTTCAATTTATAGTAGAAGTGAACTTGAGCAGTAACTTAGTGGTCTTACAGGGGAGTTTGTAATGGGAGGTCTTGGGTTCAAGACTCCTTTGGAGCATTGGGGGTGGGTTAAAAAAAAAATTACAGTGGAAGGGTTGGTGGAACGGCAAGCTGCTCTTGTCTTTGGCTGGTTGCTTGAGATACAATTTTCTGGTGAAAGAATTTGTTTTTACTCAATGCCATATTATCTTTCTGTTTTGATTAGACTAAAGCCCAGAACCTAAACATTAGGGAAAAAAAATTTACCTACAAGGGAAGTACAATTAAAAGATAATAAGATTAGCTATGGTTATTCTGATTAATCTGGTTAATGGCATGATTTTGAGACAAAGTTGATACATTTCTTGCTTTATAATCATTAATGTGTGTGTAATGTTTTAGATATGTGATTAGGGTTGCTTCTCGCTTGATTTAAACATTTGTATTAAACATTTGAGCCTGACCCCAAAGCTTAACATGCATGATCATGTTGAGTCTGCTTTTTCTTCGTTGATCATTCTTGTGCATTATTCTTTTTGTACAAGATATGATCTAAAGTAGTATCAATTATAATTTGGGTGCTTGTAGTCAGTTTCTTGTATGATTGAACTACAAAGGTTTAGGATTTGCATTGAACGAAGTGGGCACTGCATATAATGGCATATTTATTGTGGTGCTTTTGAAGAACTCTTAATGTTAAATCTTTCTTAAATTGTGTCTTAACAGGTTTTCATACTTGACTGTTCTTGCTTCATCAAGCTTGTTATCTTTTCTCAGAGAATATCTTTTTTTTTTCAAAGGTTTTTCATGTCCAGACAGGAAACGACTTTTCTCGACAGCTGGTATCTGGTCTACCCAGTGTTTAAAACACCAACTGGACCGGCTGGTCCGACCTGGTTGATTCAGAACCGGAGGTTATTGCAGTTCTGATTAAGACCAGAATTGGTTTTGCCTTAAAACCATGCGATCCAGGGGGTTGTCTGGTTTGATCACAAATCAGGACCCGATTCGGTTTACTGAAAATACAGCAGAAAGGGAATGGGGATGCAAAATTTCACTATTTCTGGAGGCAGGAATTGAACTCATATCATCCTTTTCCTATATGCAACTGACTAACTTGCGGATCTCGAGGAATGTGTGTGATTTTATTTTTATAGAAATCTTACACATTAAACTAAGGTTTAACCTTCAATGGTTGAACCATAGGCCCACCCCAGGGTAGCCAGGTTCGGCTAAAACTGTACTTACTACCGGTTCAATGGCCGGTCTCGTTTTTTAAACGTTGGTTATACCAAATAATGCATTCATGCTAACTTTCTATCTCTCTTTCCCTTGCTCGTAATTCATTTTATGGTCTATGTGCGCATGCGTGCATGCACACGCACATGTGTTATATTTCTCTGCTATAATTTTTTTTTGCTGTTTTGTTTTTTAATTAAGAGTGGTGGTTTTTGACTGTTGGAAATTGGACAAACTTAATGTAGCAAGGAATGGTTTTATCTGTGCAGTGTTTTTATTGTTGCACAATTTAAAATAAAGGGGAAAGCGTTATGTTGTTATTCAATGGTTCATCATTGTGCTATATCATGGTACTGAAATGGTTGTACATGGTTGCAGGAACCATGGGTGTTGTGGATTATACAAATTATGAAGATATGAAATATGCTGTAAGTTTCAGCCTCTGCATTTGCTCCATGTGCAATGTATATTCGTCTTAGTTTTACTAACAGTATTATTTTCCTTGCGTAGATTCGCAAACTTGATGATTCAGAATTTAAAAATCCTTTTTCGAGATCTTATATTCGGGTAAGCGTTCTTTTTTTTTTTCCTTTTTCAGCATAATGGTGCCATTTGGGGTCAAATTCTCCACTTTTTTCTGGATAGAGAATGGTGTTGTCGGAATTTTCACTCAACACTTTAATTTTCTCACTTAACTAATTCCACTTGCTAAAATATAAAATGGAAAGCTGTGTATGATTTTTGCACACCAGAAGCTAATGTTATTTCTTGGATGGACAAATACTCCATTCCCCCATCAGTATAGAACTGTTTGATGAGCTAATTGTCACTTTTTTTTATCAATTAATTACTGATTTTTATCTTAATGTTTTAGAAGAATTCAATATTAGATAGTCCCACTAGTATTACCCTAAAGGTAGAAGCATGTGAAGTATATCCCTGCAAAAATTCGGTGTTTGAAAAATCATTTCCTAGCTACTGGGTGTAAGATCCCTCCAGCCTCCAGGGTATCATTTTAAACTTTTTTTTTTCTTTTCTCTTTGGTGAGATATATATGATCTATTGTACCAGACAGTTTAGTTGGTCGTATGTAGCTAGAGAGGCTAACGGTCTGGCAGATAAGCCAGCCAGAGAAGAGGTGGTATGTCAGCACTTTGCTTTCGGCTTGTGACTCCCTATTTGACTCGGCTCTATTGGCCTTAGTCTGAAGTCCTTGGCCTTCACCTTTCTCTTAATTTCTTTTTGTTATGTGGTTGTTGTTTGTTAACCTATGTGGGCTTCCTTCCCAAATTATCATAGAAGCCATAAAGATGACCCACTTGTAAGGCGGGTAAGATTAGTACTGTGCTGATTTAGGTTTAGAGTTATATTTATTTTACTTTGGAGGAGACCTCATAATTTCCGTCTGTCAGTTTAGAAGGACTTGCATAAACTCGTGAATCAGTTATGAGATTTTTTGCCTAACCTGAATCAACCTGTTCTGTATATTGTTCAGGTTGGATTCAGCTGGTTCCTTTGTGAGTCCATAAATATTGATCTTGGAGAACAGATGTTTTGAATGACTTCAATTTTATGCTTTGAGATTTGTTACTGGTAGATTTAATCTGGATTATGACATTGATCCACCTGCTACACCCCGGTTTTCTTGTCTTTGTTATTGAAATCTGTTGAGAGGTGTTGATAGTGTTCCTAGTTGTACAAGCAATTATTTTAGTTTGTTTGTTTAGAGCACTATATTCAGAACTCGAAATTGTTTCATAAACTTTATTTATATCTACTCCTATAGGTTAAAGCTGATGAAGGGAGCCCATCAAGGAGCCGAAGTAGGAGTCGCAGTCGAAGTCCAAAACGTGCTCGGAGGTATCATCTGTAAATGATTGGCTATTGCTGTCAAGTTTTTGTTGATCCTTTGAGGTTTTGATGAATTTTTATGCCTTACAGCAAGTCAAGGTCTGTCTCTCCAAAGTCAAGATCCATTTCGAAATCTGCTTCGCCAAGGTCAAGATCTGCTTCACCTGCCAGAATGTCCAGGTACTGGTCAGAAAGGCTTTATTTAAGCAATTCAGAGAAGTGCTAGTCACGAAGCTCTTCATTTTTATCAATAAAATAAAATAAAATGATCTCTTTTCTTCTTTTGGAATCTGCAGATCAAGATCAAGGTCACAGTCTCCCCGCCAGGTAATTTTGTTATCTTGGCAGTTAAATATACTCTTTCATCCTGTTCATCCTGTGCAATTTCTAGACCTGCCAAAAGAATGATACACTAGTGATGCACTTTTTTGTTGCAATCTGTCTTTCTGATTCATAGATAATCTGCCATTTTCAACTACAAAAGTGGAATGGTGCTGAACCTACTGATATTGTGGTTGTCAAAATTGGGCAGTCTGAAATGTGTCTTGAAAAACAAATTGTAGTCAGCATATATGTTTGGCATGCCCACTCTTGAGGAAGAGGCCTTCATAGCTTACCGGAAAGGCGGTTGGAAAGACTAAACTGGGATTGCAGTTATCGTATAGTTAGTATCATGAGGAAGCTAAACTCCATTTCACAGCGGGTTTTATTAATAGCATATGTTCTTGAAGAGGCTTGAGGAGTGGCCTGTTTTATTATGCCATATCTGTGTTATGAGGATGTCAACCAGGAATTAACTTAATTTTTTTTTTTTTGAATGGCCGGTATTGATCGTCTTCTGAACACTAGAAGGGAGATTTGCATCTTTAACTCCCCAAAGATCCTCACTGTTTCATCTAAATTTTCAGCTGAAATTGTTGCTAGTATTAGTTTGATAGGAAATTATCATACAAATACTCCCATGTTTCCTTATCTGCGAATGAATTGCTCCCAACCACTCTTTAACTTTTGTAGGACTTGAGCCTTAATGCAGTTTTAGTCCATTGGAGCAAAAACTTGGGTCTCTAGATTGAGATTTAGCGAGCCTTGGAAATTGTGCCTGATGTTGTTATTTTGTTGCTTTTTCAGGAGCGATCAGGCAGTCACTGATTCGTGTGTTTGGAAAATCCACTGCTGCACTGCCGTGGGCACTTCTCTCTGCTTGTTTCTAGTTTTTAAACATCCACCATCAGTTTGTGAAGATACCAGGACTTATTGGTGTCATACTATTTAATAGTAGTTTGAGCTCTTTCGTGTTTTGGGGTTTCTGGTTGGGACGAAACTGTACAATGTTGATGTTCCGTAGGAACTCTGTAGTGGACATGTTATTTGTTCACATCGTTCTCTTGTAATTCAATGCCTTGCTGCTGCTGATGGATCCTTTCTTCATGTTTGTTTTTGGAAGCGCTTGCAAACCAACAAATGAAATATATCCTTGGGGAGCAGTTGTAGGTATCCTAGCTCGTGCTGTATATAAATAGGGGTATCTAGTGGGAATCGTTTTAAGCCATTACCATATGCTTGCCCATGGACTGTGAAATTTGAGTAAATAATTCAAGGTAGATTTATTAAGTTTTATTCTAAAATATCTAATATTTCCATGAACCCGACATAAACATTCGACTGCAAATTATTTCCTTGATTTACCCTTACATTAAATAAAGAAAAAATGGAACAAAACTCTCTCATCTTAAGGCCAAAACATACCTAATCTACAACAAAACGCATACCTTTAATTATAATAATTACGACTTTTGTTTATTGCTAAGTTGGTTTCCATTTCAATTTAAGAATGAAAATTTCTTCCAAATATTAATGTTCCTACTTTTATACCATAAAGAAGAACAACGTTTTTTCAATTTTAGCTAGAGCGTCCAGGCCCAAAATGTTAGTGATCCTCGGAGACAAGAAGGTACCAAAAACCAATGAGAGATGCACAAAAATAGAGTATAGGAGAGAGAGAGAGAGAGAGAGACAGGTTGTGAGGAAGGAGAAGAACAGCCAAAATCTCTTTAGTGCTATTAATAATAGAAAAATGGTATCAGTACTTGACATTTTACTATGAGGTTTTACTTCCTAATGTGGCAGTTCTCTTGGCAGCGTAGTTGGCATTCCAGATAAAGTCTAGGGTTTAAGCTTCTCTAATAGAGAGATAGTTCTTATTTTGTTTCTTACTTGGACTACCAACGAGGATGCCACGTCATACTATAAAAACTCACAGAAAAAGTCATAATACAACATATCACCGTTCTTAATAATAACCCTTGCAAGAGTGAAATGGTTCAAGTAAAATTTAAACAATAATTACATGATTAGTGAGAATAAGCCATGTAACTTGTAGTGGAATTTAGCAGTACACTAAACAGTTCCACCTTAACACATAGCTACATGGTCCTTAAAAGTTTCGTCCACCCTAATAAGGGGGACTATTGCAAGAGAGAAATTAGTTTTAAGAGAGACTTATAAAATAATTAACAACATTTCCCCGATAATATAGTCCGACTCCTGTGAGCTCTACATGCTTTGAGAAGTAACTTTCTCCCAGTCTTTTAAGTAAAATATCAATTCTAAGAGAAAGCCATTGTGGCAATTATGGGCTTTTCTAATCTGGAGCCCACTAAAAATTAAAGCCCAGTGACGTAAGCAACCGAAAAACCCTAGACTCGTCGACTATAAATAATTCAAACCCTAAGAACCCTTCTTCCCAAATCGCCTGGCCTCATTTTGAGTTTGCTCCCTCCGTCTCTCGAGAGCAAAATCTGTGTGCAGCCATGTCGGTCGGCGAGATTGCTTGTACTTACGCTGCTTTGATCCTCCACGACGATGGGATCTCCATCACCGTATGTTTCTCTTCCGTCTATCTTTCGTATAGTTTTTCTTGTTTCTGTAGCTATTCGAATGAATGTCGTGGACTTTAATTTAGTTCGCATTTGGTTTTGAAACTGAATATTTGATTTTGCATCTCCCAAAGGCGGATAAGATGGCCGCCATATGTGAGGCAGCCAATGTTAAGGTTGATGGTTACTGGTTCGGTCTCTTTGCCAAGCTTTTGGAGAAGAGGAGTGTTGAAGAATTGATCCTCAACGTCGGATCTGGTTCGTTTTAGTTGCTTGTTTATTTCGGTGGGTTTTACATATAAGTTGTACGCCTTTCTCTGCGATGTTCTAATGTCTTGTTCATAGGTGGAGGAGCCGCTCCAGTTGCTGCAGCTGCACCTGTTGCTGGAGGAGCTGCTGCAGCTGCTGCTCCTGCTGCAGAAGAGAAGAAGGTGGGGGTTTTTGAGATAACTTTTATCTAAAATCTCTTCCGTCTTTTTTGCTTTTCTTTATTGTCGTGGTTATGTATAGTGATTAATTTTTTTTCTTTTGAGATTATCTTATTTGCTTTTCTTAATTGCAGGAGGAACCGAAAGAAGAGAGCGACGATGATATGGGTTTCAGTTTGTTCGATTAGAGCTCTTCCTTTCACCGCACTTGTTATTGAATTAGGTTTCACCACACTAGTTTTGATCAATTTTTTTCTTGTATTTGGTGGTGTTCAAATTAAGACTGGTTCTGTTTTGTTATACTCTGAATGAATAGAAAGTAGCAGTTTTGTTTCCTCTGGTGTTTGACATGCTCGTTAATGGCACAAAATTTTAGGTAATATTTAAATTTGTATTGTTGTTCCTTTTATTTGACGGGATGATAGCCACCTACGCTTGGATTTCGGTGCTATAATTCCTCCTTGCCTCATTTATATGAGTGGTTTTTGTAGCTCCACCATTTTTGTGATGTCTTTTGCCACGGAGTTCAATTAATTCTTACACGTTTGAAATTTCTGATTGTGCTTGCATTGCCTTACATAGGCTATCAACTTGTCTTTTAGGTGTCTGTGAAAGTGCCTATTGGTTTACAGTGTACTCCTCTTCCATTTGTTTTGACTTCTTATATTCGTCGTTATTAAAGTGTGATGGACTGGGATGTGCGTTACAATTGCCTGACTATCAACGATTGTTCTTTTACGTGTTATAGACTTTTCTTTACAGTCTAATCTATTTTTTTCATCTACCTTGTTCTCCTCCTTATGGAAGTGAGTCGTAACTGAGTAGTCAAAATCAAGATTGTGGGATCCGTTGGTACATAACTGTCTTTTGTAATCCCTGTAGCAGTTTAGGTTTTCAGTATTGGTTTTGGTTTTGTACTCAAAGTTGTAGAAAAATTTGTGCCAAGCAGTTAAATTTTAAAAATTCCTGCCATACCACTGCTCCTTATGTTTGTGGGGCGAGTTTCTTTTCTGCCTTATTCTTTCCCTTTTCTATCCTACGATGATGTGTTTTCGAGATATCAAACAATTATAAGCCAGTTGATGGCTTTTTATTCGTAAGAACTTATCTGTTGAAAATTCAATGAGGATATTTGGCATCACAATTTAGTCAGGTTTGCCTTTTAACGATTCACTAATGTTGCGATTCATGGCTGTTCTATTGCCGCGATAGAAGTTTAGACTTATTAGACGCAAGCAGGTTTTAGGCATTAGTGTGGCAAGGACGGACGCTGTTTCTTGTAGTTTAAGGTCTTGGACTGCTTTTTATCTCCAGATAGAGAGGACCTGGACCTAGCCTTTTAACCCTACCATCCCCACCTGTTCTTGCCATGGGCCTACTTCTTTACCTCATCCTATGGCCTTGTGTTTGCCTAGCCCTTTGTTGTACCTGAATTGTCCTGGACGATTGTCCGGTCCTCGATGCGTTCACTTTCTCCTTCAATTATTTGTTGCAATATGTTGAATGACGCGTTCGAACTTAATACCAAAAACCACTCTTTGCGTATCACAGACTTTTAGTTTCTATATGATTCTTACCTGTCCATCAGGTTTAAAGTGACATAACTTCTTTTACCTCTTTCAAGGCAAATGTTTGTACTAATCTATTTAACAATCACCTGCAATTCAGGTTTCCAACTAATAAGACAGCGCATGACTTCTATTTACTTCAATCTCTTACCTTTCTTATCTCTACCAAGATGAAATAATAGCACCTATCATTTCTTTCTATGTTAGGGAATTGTGAATGATGGTTATATCTTCCCTTCAACTCGCAAAGAAATGAAGGATTAAAAGCTCTTAGCAGGCTAGGGGGCCATGAACAGCATGTTGTTGTTCGAACCCCCTAGTTCCTTGTATCTTGTAACATGTTTGTTTGTTGTATCTCTTAGCCCATTGGGCTACAATCAATAAAATTACAACTTTTTTAAAAAAAAAGTGTTTATGCAAGTACTTTTATATCACCAAAGTTAATGATCATAAAGAGACGGGTGTCTCCGACTCTTATTCCCATTAGTATAATTTTATATCGGTGAAAACCAGGCTATTCTCTTAGATTTTCATATGTTCGGATTGAACTATAGGGGTCTTGGACATAATACAAAAATGTGTGCATTTATCGGTCTTAGAGATCAGACGATAAAAAAAATGTGTCTTAAGGCCAGCAAACCTGTCAACTTCTGTTTCTAATATACACACAACACTCCTAATGTTTATTCCAAGAAAATGGAAGTGTTTTACTATTTTGTGTTACGTATATTTTGAAGATAATTTATTTTGCATATTGTTTTATTAGAATTTAAACAAAGAAATTTGGTACTTGTTCTGCAAGTTAATCGTAACAACCCTTGCACAAAATGGGACTATTAATTTGAACATTCATACATGTCACCAGTAATAAAAAAAAATAGTATGTAGGCAGTAGGAAATATGTATATCTCTCCATTAATTTCCGGATATATCGATCTGTATGCTGCAATTGATTAATGGGAAGAATATGATGAGTGGAGATCAGAATATGCATGGGGTTTTGATCAGGAGGAATCGTCGACGGTGGCGGCGGCGGCGCAGACGGGGAGGTCGGCGTCGACGTAGGGGGCGGTGTGAAGGACGGGATTTCTGGCGAAGAAGTTTGCAGGTTTGAGATCGAAGCTGGAGTGTACGGTGGGCATGATGGGGAAGTCCTCCTGGCATGGGACGTGATGGAACCCCAACGTGTACCACACAACGATGTCCCTGTTCTCGATCTCTCGGTCCCTGACAAATATGGATGCATCTTCTTTCTCAGTCTTCATTAAGTTACGTAACCAGAAAGATAACGATATATAGGTACGTACCTTTCAGACCAGACGGCGAGTGTGTCGTCTCCGTGGCTCTGATACGTTAAAAGGCCTCCCGCCCATTCCTCACTTCGATTGTAACGAGTCACCCAGATCTAACAATTTATGTAAGGACATGTTAATTTTAACCATGGGATATATAGGTGGATACGCAGAGGTGCAGCTAGCATTAATTAATTACCTGATTGTTGGTGAAGGCGGCCCGGAGTTGAGGCGGGTCGGCGGGGTGGAGTAGGCTGGCGGCGTTGCCGGCGGGAACGATCTTGTAGCCGGAGGGGTTCCCCACCGGCGACCGGCGCGACGGGTTGACGACATGGAACTCGGAGGGATGGTAGAGGTTGAGCCTGACCCGGGCGTCCTTCTCCGTCTTTGCCACCTCCCTCCTCGCCCTCATAAAACTCTTCCTCTCCGACCCCGGCGGCGTCGCCTCCCTCTCCAGGTGCACCTCCACGAACGAGTTCTCCGCCCCGTCCACGTCCATGTCCAGGTAGAACGTCACGAAGTGGTCGTGTATCACCCCGATCACGTTCTCCGCCACCATCGTCCCGTACAGACGATCAGGTGGGTCCACCTCCGGCGCCACCGTCTCGCGCCTGGTCGTGCCTTTCACCATCAACATCCCCGTGAGCCCCACGTTGATTCGGATCAGACCGTCCATCTGGAACTCCCAGTCCACGATGTAATCGTAGTTCCCCACCGACGCCGCCATCCTCGCCACCAGCGTCACCTTGGGCCGGGATTCCTCCACCTCGTCGTTGTCGGAGAAGATTTCGTTGTGGCGCCAGCTGACGTCACCGGCGTAACGTTCGAAGAGGCAGACCGTGTTGGGGGTGACGTAAGGGGAGCCGTCGGCGGCGGCGAAGATGGCGTCCATGTAGTACGCGTGGCGGGGACAGTCGTTGAGGGGGTTCAAGGGCAGCGCCGTCAGACCGAACCCGTACTCGCCCGCGTCCAGGTACGCCTTGAAGTACCACGAGTCGGTGGGGTCCATGTACGGTACGAACAGCTCGGAGGAGAAGCCCTTGTACAGCACGCTCCGGAGCCGCCCCGAGTCGGGGTCGCGGACCATGGCGCGGGACACGATCACCCCAGCTCGAGCGTCGGGCTTGAGGTGGAACTCCCAGTTGGCCCACTTCACCACATGCCCTTCCTCCACCACGAAGCTCCGTCCCTTGGCCTGCTCCATCGACATCGGGTTCACCGCCCGAGTCGTCGTCGACGCCGCCGTTTTCCGGTACCGGTACTCGGTGTTCCGGGCACTGGGTATCGGGATCCCCACGCCGTTGTCGATGACCTGGACCACTTTTCTCGCGTCCACGTCGACGACTGCGGTGACCCCCTCGATGGGTCGCATGTAGAAATTGGCGGTGTCCTCGCCGGAGAAGCACTGGACCCTGACCAGGCGGCGGCGGCGGCGGCGATGGGGGACGACGACGACGACGACGACGACGACGACGACGACGACGACGACGGCCTCCTCCTCCTCCTTCCCGAACCATCCCCACGGGAGCGGGATGCACCTCGTGAGGGCGGGAGGGACGCCACGGGCGGCCACCGTCCGGTTGAACTCCGGGTCGGTGAAGGGCGTCGAGAGGGCGACGCGGAGGTCGTCGCCGGTCAGAACGGGGTACCCAGAACCGGAGCCGACCTCGTGCCGGATCACCTCGTTCACCTCTCCGAGTTCGACCCAGAGGAGGTGGGACTGGCCTGCGGAGAGGACGACGACGAAGGCACGGCGAGTAGGGAGTACTGGGTCCCCCGGCTTCCATTTCAGGACCTCGGACTTCTCCGGTTCGTCGAGCTCCATGGTGTGAATGGAAGGAACATAATTAATACTAGTATTACCAGAGGAGGAGATGAAGAGGGGGTGAGAGGAGAGTATGGACTGGACTTTGAGTATCTCTGTGAAGGTAAGTGGGTCGAGAGGGTGGCGAGGGACATCGTCGAGGTGATCTGCATTAGACCTGGAGATCACTCCACTAGTACTGGTACTAGTACTGGCCGCGGTCTGGAATATTCTGTTCTTGGAGATGCACCAGGGAGAGTACTTGTGAGCGCAGTAACTGATCAGCTTGGTACTAGTACCAGATGGATCAGAATTGAACAAGGGGAGGAAATAGAGAAGGAAGGGCGTTGATGCCACCCCTGCATATAGGACCAGGCAACATACCCTCCACATACTCATCTGAATATCCGTGCTACTAGTAACTGAGCTTGGTACATATGTGATCAATTAGGTGGTATATATTAACATTCATTTATATATATGTTGGTCCGATATTTGGATTACCTCGTGGTACCACACAGGTATATATATATCAAGCCTGTGGCGGCGCAGAGAACACGTCCACGGAGATATTATTTGACGGTTTACTTGCTGAGTACGAGACAGAAACATGATTCACTTGATCGGCTACCACCTCCTCCCTCTCCAACTTCCTTTTCTTACGGTTAACACGAGATTTCATGTGATACAAACGTGTGTGGTCCATGAGTTCCCAGGTCGATCGATGAACATGCAGATGATCAGAAAGGCTTTCGCTTTTGTTGATGCTTCATTTGTCTAGAGATTCCGTACACAGATTATAAGGCCAGGGTGGAACACCCAATTAGCCAAATTACAAGCTCGAATTATTTCAAATTATTTTAGGGTCAAACCCAGATATTTTAATTACTTAAGCTTATTTGGTTAATCAAGCTAATTATTAAGCTTATTTGGTTAATCAAGCTAATTATTAAGCTTATTTGGTTAATCAAGCGAATTATTTCAAATTATTTATACATAAAACAAGATGTAGTTGTATTAAAATCATAAATATTATTAGTCTATTCTTCTCATTTAATGCATGGTTAAGCACGACCTACACAAGCGATATCATGGGAGGCGGCTTGTCCTCTTCGATCGTGTCCATGATTGATACTAACAGAATCTTTTGGTTTTAACTTTTGCGGAATCCGAGGATTCCCTTAGCAAGTTTTCAGGTGGCTGGTTCATTGCAAGCCGCCCACTCAAAAAATCCCGGCAACAGTGGACGTTCAATTATCAATCTAAATAAAATATTTATAATATTCATCCATCCCGGAAAAAGAGCAACCACAAAACTTTGAGGATTATGGACTCATTGTAACATATATAATCTTAACAAAAATATTGATCTCTACACTCACAAAGTTGTTGCCAAAAATTGTTTCCTACCTAGGTTGCTTTCATTAAAGGCAAACAAATAAAAAATGATATCAAGATGGCCCACAAGACACTAACACTTTCCAATCAAAATTTTTTTTTTTCCTACATTGGAAGCTTTTGACACAATCTCATGAGATTTCATTAGCCACACATTGGACGCTTTTGAATTCTCCAAACAATGGAGAGAATTAATTCTCTCATTCATTAGAACCACCACCTACCAAACTCTAATAAATGGAACTACTACCAAATCTGTTTCACCCAGATATGAATTCAAACAAGGAGATCCTATCTCTCCCACCTTGTTCATATTAGCCATATAATTACTCTCGTCAAAGCTACATGAGCGTACCACCCTGAGAATATAACACCCTAGAAGCCTCTTGCACACATGCTAAATGTTTGCAATCTGTGCTATGCAAATGACACCCTCCTATTTGGAAAAGCAAATACCCAAACATCATCAATTATCATGGAAACCCTAAAGGAATATAAGGAATATTCAGGTCAACATATAAACCCAAGCAAATCATCACTATTTTTTTTCTAGTGTTGTGCCACCACACATATAAGATCAAATAAAGGAATGCATGCCTTTCAACCATACTTCCTCTTAAGGATCTGGTCACGGGGTTGTAATTCCACAATCGAAACTCACTAGAGAAACATATGAACCTCTAAAACCAGTCATACAAAGAAAGTTAAATGGCTGGACAAAAAGTCACTCTCTTTGGTAGGACGAGTGACCTTAATTAAAATAGTTCTATCGAGTATTCCTATGTACATCTTATATAGTCTGTTTTCGGATTCCCATAAAGGTAACAAAGAAGATGGAACAAATGTTTAGAGACTTGTATTCAATCAAAACTGGTAAACTGGTAAACTGGTAAAGCATATGTGAATCACACATAGAAGGGGGATTACGACTTAGAAACCTACAAAGCTTAGATCAGCCCTTAGAATAAAACTCTATTATTGAGACTTGTATTCAATCAAAACTTTTTATTCTCCTTCTTGGCTCGTTATGGTATTAGAGCAGTAATACCACTGGGCATGTATCTTTTTCCTTTTTAAGAATTTCTGCATCACAGTAATCTCAAAACCCTAGAAATCTCACTCTCATTTTTGTCTTTAATGGTTTTTGTTACCTCCTTTTCCACCAACAACTTCTCTAAATTCTACATCTCAAATATCACAAAATTTTCATCTACAAACTTTCATCACATGGAGTCTTCAAATTCGATCACTTCTTTAAGGCTATGATCTCCATTATTTTATTGACGATTCTAATCCATGTCCATCCTCCACCATCGGGTCCATTACTACCAATGGTGCCATGTTGCCAAATCCTACTTACACCATTTTTTTAAAAAAAAGATAGACTCATCTTTAGTGCTCTTCTTGGCTCCATATCTATCTCCTTGCAGTCCATCATTACACGCACTACTATTTCTCTTGATACATGGACTACCTTGGCCAAAATATCTGTGAAACCATCTCGTTGTCCCATCAAGCGATTGAAAGAAATATTATGAGATGCACCAAGGGCTTGAAAAACCATCACAGATTATATGCAAGCCATTAAGACTCTCACAGATGAATTAACTCTACTTGGTAAGCCGGTTGATAATTATTGATCGAATTCTTGAAGGTTTTGGTGATGAGTATAAATTTATTGTGGATGTTGTTAATGCACAAGAAACATCAATCTCCTTTGCTGAACTTCATGAGATGCTACTCAACAAAAAAGCGTCACTACAGTCAATTCAATCCCCATCCACATCGTTCCCTGCAACAGTGAATCCTATGCAGCCCCAGAGTTGTCCCAATTGGCTTTGTCCTTTCGACAACCAACCGTTTATAGGTTCTTCCAATCAACGTGTACTCCTAATCAACAACATTCCAAACCTTATCTTGGTCATGTTCAAGTTTGTGGTGTTCAAGGACATTGCCAAGAATTGTCCCATATTTCGGCTTGTCACCAATCAACAATCACCTACTCCTCATTCTTGACACTATCAAGGACCTCGCTCACCAACGCCTTCACAACCACATGTTCATCATGCAACCTTTGGCGCTCCCACTACTCCCTCTTGGCTACTTGATAGAGGGACATCTCACCACGTTACATCTAATTGAGTAATCTTTTCTCTACATATCATGATCTATGATGTCTTGGGTTTATATACTACTCACACTGGTTCCACCACCCCACCCACACAATCTAATATTCTTTACTTGTACAATATTCTTTGTGTTCCTTCTATGAAAAAAACTTAATTTTCATTTATCAATTCTATACCACTAGTAATATTTTTGTTGAATTCTCAGGCAATCTTGTTGAGGGGACAATCTAAAGAGGGCGTATATGAGTGGCCCGTGTGTCTCCTCCTTCAACACCATTACTTGCATTCTCAAGTGTCAAGGTCACATCATCCAAGTGAGATTCTAGATTAGGTCATCCCTCCTTTGCTATTATGAAGTCAATTATTTATTGGTTTTCTTTTCCTTTGTGTAACACATTTTCCGCATCAAATAAATATAATGTCTTTTCTTGCAATAACAGTCACAATTTACTTTTGCCTCCTCTACATTGAATTCTTCTCACCCGCTTGAATTTTTTTTTATATTTTTTTAGTTTTATGTATGGACTTCTCATGATTCTTTAGTTGATGCCTAATTTTTGTTTAATTTTTTTTCTTATTATTTATGAATTATTATAAACTTTTTTAAAAGAATAATACTAGACGCACCTAAGAGACGCACCTATCGGATGTACATGTTATCTATCTAAAAATATTAAAAATATTTTTTTAAAATATTTTTTCCTGGTACAATCCCTATTTTCTATTCGAAAATAAACCTTAAAAATATTAATTTTTTATATATTTTATACATTTTCCTTTCTATAAACACTAAGCTGTGGTGCTTACATTTTCCTTTTTATAAACTGTGTGCTACGGTGGAAGTTCCTGTCTTAGGCCCTACCAAGACTTAACCCAAAACCTTCCGTTACAAAGAGATAGTATTAACAAGATGAATAATGATTCATGCACAGCCGCTGTGCCCCTTCTGCGTGTGGATAAATGAGAAAATGTTGGAGATTTCGCCAGCGTAGGGAAGTGGAGACGACTATCTGACTTGATTCAGCAGACAAGCGTACGGGGCAGTTGGTTTTGGCTGCAACTAGCGGCTCCAAGATCGAGCGGACACGATAATGTTAGTCTGTTGGGGGTTCGGGTTCCCCGGAACATTCTCCCGCGTTAGTTTTCTTCGGTTCCCCTCCTTGCAAAGTGCTTTCATGAATTGCCACAGGCAGAGGCGTATTGCAACGTTTGCTTCACACCCTGTAATCTTTCCCTCCAAATGCTTCTGTAGTGAGTTCGCTTCTACTTCCACTGATCGCACGTCTCCTAGAGGTATAGCCGACCGAGACACTGGCGCAGGAGACGATTTGTTGGTTCTCGGCATCGAGACAAGCTGTGATGACACAGCTGCAGCAGTTGTGAGTTTACTGTTTCTCATGTTCGAGCTGTGTGTTATAAATATATCGGAAATATACGTGGATACTAGCTTGTAATTAATTTGTTTGTATCTCAATTGGTTTTGGGGTCAGGTTAGAAGCAGCGGAGAGATTCTTAGCCAAGTCGTGTCTTCGCAGGTAATTTCTGATTTTATCTATTTTTATTTCCAGAAATCACTAAATGTGTTGCCCGTTATCATCTGTTTATGTATTCTTCCCATACTTTTCTGTTTGATACTTTTTTTCTGGGTAGGGGTGAGAATTGCATTTTTTATACTAAATTTGACTGTGGGAACTCCATTTTTGTAATTTTTTTATTAAAAGCTCTAACAGTCTCACATTTATTAAAGCAGAGGACAAGGCGTATAATTAGATGCAAGTTGTTTCTTTGCATTTATGCTTTTCTGAACATTTAGCTTTCCATTCTGTCAAAGGCAGATTTGCTCGCACAATTTGGCGGAGTTGCTCCTAAAATGGCAGAAGAAGCTCACACCAAAGTGATTGATCAGGTTTAACATTTTCTTACTTGGTCAAGATGTCAAATAATTTTCATCCTGGATTCAGTTTAAGGAACCTGAGTTTTTTATTTTATGCATTCAGGTTGTTCAACGGGCACTGGATGAAGCACACGTCAAAGAGGGAGATCTTTCTGCAGTTGCTGTTACGATTGGTCCAGGCTTAAGTCTTTGTCTGCGAGGTAGAAAAAAAAGTTTAGTTCTTTTATTTTATCCTAGATGTAGCAACTCTCTAACTAATGCTGAACGTGGAAGGATTTATATATTTAGATGAACCAAAATGAATTAGGATTCTTATCTGATCACATGTTTCTTCAGTTGTGTCAAATCGTACAGTGTCTGCAAAAGATAGGATGGTCTACCTAATGGATATATATTTTCGTCCCTTCATTTAATTTTTTAGTTGGCGTCAGCAAGGCTCGAAAAATAGCTGGAAAATTCAGTCTCCCGTTTGTTGGAGTCCATCATATGGAAGCTCATGCTTTGGTTGCCAGGTAATCCTATAAAAAATCGTTTCTGTATAATTTTTTGTTTCTTACTGGACTGTTTATAACATTGACATTTATTTTGCTCTAGAGATGTTGAAATGCGTGTCAATGTTCTAAAATCTCTTTTGGGACATGGGGCTTTTTTTTTTTTTTTTTTTAAGATGTAGAACCTCGATAATTGACAATCCTTCGGACATTGTACTTTTTTGTCGATGTAAATAGTTAACTTGACACACAGACTTTGCCACTGAACAATATTTTCAGAAGATGCATTTAGAAGGGATGAGAAGATTCCTACATACCAGGAGATTAATATTGACAAAACAACAAATTCAAACCCCTGTATGTTAGAAAATAATGGAGAATTATCTTATTTGGTCTTAATTGAATGTACAAACCTTGTAGTTCGTTCAGTAAATTAGATTCTGTAATCTAGTTGATGCTCTGGTAAGATGTGGAGCTGGTTTTTCAGAATGAGTTGTGTAGCTGAAATGGGTTTGGTGATGGTTACTAGAGCAATGTATATGTGAGTGTGTGCGTTAACGTTACTTGGAAGACTCTGGGATGATTGGCATAGGATTTTTCTCAAATAGTCTTCACCATAATATCTATTTAAAAAAAATCCATGTCATGAGTGAGTAGAGTCTGTTATGACTAAAGGATGAAAATAATAAATCTTCCAATCTCATAGCAAACTGAAGAACAAAAAACTAAGAAAGGGATACAAAATAAATGTAAAATTTTGGAGGGCGGTAGCAGTCACCAAGAGTGGGCTGTTTTCTTTTTCTTTTCGATTATTCTGTTCCTAGATACCTACTTTTGGTTCTTCTGCCACAGGAATAGACTTTTCAGAAGGAAAAGGTTTGGGAGTACTATTTAACAAACAAAATAGAACTATTTGTGGTTCCTTTCTCAACTAAGCCTTCAAAAACTTGAAGTGGCTGGTACTTGAATTTATGAAATTACTGCAAGGTGAATCTACTCAAAAGTTGCATCTAATATAAGCTTTGTCTTCTATCCAGGCTAATGGAGAAGGATCTGCATTTTCCATTCTTGGCACTCCTGATTTCAGGTTATGTATTAGGCAATCTTCATGATTCGATTTGTCTAAAAGTCTAGTAGAGTAATTAAGGAAAAGTTTTTCCTGTTGTGTCCTGCCTGTTACCATATTTTCAGACTTCTTTTTTTTTCTTTTTCCTCGTATGGAAAACTTAATAAATTAAAGATTAGCTGAATTCTCTTTACTTTAAATGATAATGTCACCATTGTGGGAAAAAAAACCACAGATGTTAAAATGGAGGGAGATACAAGGCTACAAGATGGAAGGAGTTCCCAACATATAAATAATGGTGAGAAATATCTTTCTAGCTGAGACATCAGCTTTGTATGATTGGCAGTTCTAGGACTTCTCTGCCAAGAAATTTGGTACACACATTTCATAATCATGTGCCCTAAAGCAGGTAGGGGTAGCGAATTTTTCCCAACCTTATCTAAAATCGATCTTTTGTGACCAAAACCTGGAACAGTTATTAATGGGTCAGCTTCGGGACTGAGTTTGTCACCAAGACCTGACAGTTCTTGACTTATTCTGGCTAAATACTACTTTATTTTTTTGAAAGTTGTGTTTTTTCATTCCATATGTCAAAAATTTACTGTCGCTAATATAGGGTAACAAGAGAGCTCAAGGAGTCCATACAAGTTGTTGTTCCTGGACTCCTTGCTTAGCTAATTTATCAGCTCAATACTACTATTAACTGAATCTCCAGGTCAAAACCATAGTTTTCTACTTACGCAATTCATGTTGACCACCCCCTCTCCCATCTAGCCCAAGCCATACTGGCTCTCTCAAGACCTAAGCCAACACTACACATTATCCCCCAACTCCTACATTCTCCCCTGCTGGCCAACCAAGTAATCCAACCCCTTCTCCCAGCATCAAAATGACAATTTTCAGTGCCCTCTTAAACCCCTTCCAGCTGTACCCCATTGCTCACCTCAACACACCAACCACTATACTGTCTGAAGCCTATATCAGGAGAAAATCACCCACTGTCCCTGAAGCTCTAAGGAAACTTAAGACTCCCCACCATGCTCAGTCCAAGCCAAATGCATGGATTTTGTGGCCCCAAGAGTAGTTTTACTGCCAATCCAAATAATCAAGAGGAGATTGAAGCTTGAGCACACTTTTCTGAGCTCTCTAGTTGGAGTAAACAAGTTGTCGACCTGGAGACACCGAGAAGGCAATTTTGAAGAAGTTGAAGCAAGACAGCCCGAGGAAATTGCGTAACAGGGGAAGGCATTGGGGAGGGGAGTCGGATCTACTGGCCTTCCATTTTAGCTAAGTTCGCAAAGGGGAGAAGGGACGAATCTCTGTCTCTCTCTCTACCTTCAGCTGGCAGTAAAGGCCTCCATTTGGACTAACCTCCTGCCAAATTGATGGAGGTGAAGCTGTGCATAATATTCCTTTTTTTCCTAAATTATTGTGCTGATATAAACTTGGACATCAGCTTGGTTAAACCTGTTACCAAAGCTGTCACACTGGATCATTTTAACATGTTGATGATTGCTTCAGGTTTTTAGTCTTAGTTGAGCTATTAAAATCTACCACCATTTTGCTTCTTCTTTTCTTGAGAATGGTATTACGCACTGTTCTATATAGAGATAGGATTATATTGTATTGGCTATACTGTAAAAACTCATTCTTCGTGTACCATTACTGAGTTATAGTAAAAGCAAATGCTATTTTTTTTTAAAAAAATATAGAGATACAACTATATTTTTGAGTGAGAAATATTCTAATATTAAAAATTATTAAGAAATATTATTGGGTTAAAAGGTTGAACGGTAGGCCTCATAAATGGTAATTCATTTTTGCTGTGGAATTGGGCTCACTTTGGGATGGGACCAAACTTGATCTTCAACATATATTTTTTTAGAAGCCACTATTCACCAATCTTCCTCACTGTTTAAAATATTATTTTCGTCTTTCCCTTGTAGGAGGACACAATCTTCTCATTCTAGCCCGTGATCTTGGTCATTATGTACAGCTTGGCACTACAATAGATGACGCAATTGGTGAAGCCTACGACAAGGTAGCTAGATGGCTTGGCCTTGATATGAGAAAAGGTGGTGGACCTGCATTGGAAGCACTAGCTCATGAAGGAAATGCTGATTCTATTAAGTTTTCGGTGTGGTTCTCATTTACAAAATTTTGCATTGTTAGTTATTTATGTTGTTTTATCAACTTATTGGTGGTTGATTTTTAGGCTGAAGAGGTTGCAAGTAACAACTGTACACCTACCATGTGGTATCTACTTATTGAGTTGGATTTTGCATTTTCAATTCATAGATCCCAATGAAACAACACAAGGACTGCAATTTCTCATATGCTGGACTAAAGACTCAAGTGAGGCTGGCCATCCAATCCCATAAAATGTAAGTGGGCACCGTGAACAATTCAATTTCTGTTGAAAGTAGGGATTTCAATTATTTAGGAAGCATTAATATCTTTGGTATACAGAAACACAGCAATTCCTGTCTCTTCTGTGAACCCTGAAGAAAGAAGTTTACGAGCAAATATTGCTGCCTCGTTTCAGGTTGAATATTTACTGTCTTAGTTTAAGATAGCTAATTACAGTATAAACTCTGTTACTGGGCACATAAAGTTTGAATATTTACTGATAAGGAATTTAATTATCCTTTCTTCTTGTTGGAATATGTCATAGAGAGTTGCTGTCCTCCATTTAGAGGAAAGATGTGAACGAGCAATTGAATGGGCGCTAGAAATTGAACCTGCCATTAAATGCTTAGTACGTAAATTTCTTTAATTTTAAATTATACTTCTGCAACTTATTACAATTGACTGTTCTGTTCTTTCACATTTGTTAATTTCTTCTGCTTTGCATTCATTTCTTAGGTGCTTTCAGGTGGGGTTGCGTCCAATAAGTATGTAAGGGCCCGTCTTGATGGTGTGGTCCAGAGGAATGGTCTGAGACTTGTTTGCCCACCTCCTGGCCTTTGCACTGACAATGGTACGTGAATTTTCTGCTTGAGTTCCACATATCGGCAAAATTATCTGCATATAAATAGTGGCTTTCTTCTCTCCCTTTTTTTAACAAGATTAAATAAATGTGAGAATAGGGTATTTGGCAAAAGGAGTTAGACTACATTCCAATGTGCTTCCTGGGATTGTTTTACAGTGGAAACATCAATGTGAAACTTCTACATGCTTTATATATATTTAATATTGCTGAGGATAAAGTATGGAAAAAAACTTCAGTCAAATTGGTGTCATTTTTCAAAAAGAATAATTTAAGCACAGCTTGTAAGACACCAGAAATGCAGCCAAATGCACTCGAAGATAACTCGAACAGAAATTTTCTTACTATATTGCCCACTGTTATGTGCCAGCCATGTTTTGGTCTTCATGGGGCATAGGCAGGGGTGGCAAAATGTGGTATGAACTGGTGACCTCACCTTCATCTGATAAATTCGTGTTAGAGATTGTTCCACATAGATAAATGAGTATAAAAAATCCTGACTTATTATTTGGAAGAGGCTTCCTAACTTCGGCTAGTCATTTTGGGATAGACCTCAAATCAACTTAACATGGTATCAGAGCGGGCTTGTATGTGACGATTCGTCACTTACAGAGGTCATGAGATCTTCTTCTTCGAAGCTCATTATACAAGTTAGAAGTTCTAAAAAGGTTTTAGATTTTGGGCAATCCTTAAAGTTTATCTCTTTTTTGTGTTCTTTTGCTATTATCCCTTGATAATAGCTTCTACTGCTAATTGAAGTATTGTGTGTATGGGTTTACTCCTAAAGGGAGTTCCTTTGTTGTTGTTGGGTACGTAGGAACTTGTATCTGCGTCTGCTACTATTGTTGTTGGTAAAAAATTGAATTTTTACACTACTTTGGGATTTGTGCAAAAATTTGCCACTTCTAATCACAGGTAGTTTTGAACATGTTTCAGAGCTTCCAGGTACGCAAAACTTGTGTTTTTACATGGCATCGAGAACCGTGCTAGAGGTTTTTTCCGAATTAGAAAACGTTTTTTGGTGTTTTTGATATCTAGCTCGAGCTGCTATTGGTGCTACTGCTGCTGACGTTATCTGTTGTGTGATTGGAAGCTAAAGATTTAATATTTCTTTTTCTTTTGCCATTGTCAGAAGGCGAATGGTCTAAATTCATGTGTAAGTGTTAGATGTACAACTTACTGCCCTTAAAAAGGGTTTTCTGTTACTGCTGAGTCGTTGGACTCATATTGCTGGCGTCACTGAGCATTGATGCGTGGAAAGACTCAATTTTTAACTGCCTTGGTAGTTGTATCAGATTGTTTTAGCTCACCAAAGCCTTCGGAAAAGTGTTTTCTAGGCATTAGAGGTTTCTCCAGGGTTTTAGAAGTATAAAGGTGTGTTTTTTCTAACTTTGTATTGTGCTGACATCATCATACTTAGGGCTGATGTCAGCAACTTTTCTGGTCTGAATTTCATACTCTAAAGAAAGATTTGGATGTCGAGTTGTTACGAATGCAAAGGTGATCTCTAGTACTGTTGTTTAAGTGTTGAGTTATTTTGCTATTGTTGGGTTCGTAAAACCCACTTTTTGCTACTGCTATTGTTGGGTTTGTAAAACCCACTTTTTGCTACTGCTATTGTTGGGTTCGTAAAACCCTTTTTCTACTGCTGCTGGTTCGTAAAACCCTCTTTCTACTACTGCTACTATTACTGCTAAAGTGTTAGCCTTTGTTTCACTGTTTGCCTAGGGATTCGTGCATTTTCTCTACATATAACCTGAGCTTGCAGAAATTATTATTCTAAAAATCCAGGTACTAAAATTTTTGGGGACAGCCAGGTATGCAAATCCCGTATTTTTCCATGTTGACATCATCATTGCTCATGCTGACATCAACAAGCTTCAAGAAAATTGTGTTGTTATTAGTTAACTGGTATTTTTTGAGGCATATTATGTGTATTTTTTCGAGGCAATTCATTTGCCCTGAACCTATATAAGTTGAAACTGGTCAGGTTTGTCTTTGTACATATCTTATGATATCCAGGTGTGGTAAGATTTGGGTATTTGTGTGAATTGGTTAATAACTGGGTTGTTGGGTTTGATACCAGACACTAGGTTCAAATGGATCCTGTTTTGATTGCTTAAAATAGGAGGAAACAGATGAAACTAGACGTGTTTTGGTTTCTGTAAAATTGTGTGCTTTGTGAAGAGATGGAAGGAATTGTGAGAAAAGAAAAGAACGGAAGAACGCAGAGAATTGCAAAACTGGTTAAAGGTCTTATTTAACCCCCAATCCACTTATATTCACTAAAGTCATGAAGTAGAAATTATTTTTAGTGATAAAGCATTATTGTTAAAAGAGAGGCCAATAACGTCTAAAGAATGCAAACATCAAGTCATAAAGTATAATATGATAGATGCTCCCGTATAGTGGAGACTAAAACAGTACAAAAGGAAGTAAAAGTTATATGATTGTGATCTTAGTTGCATAAGCAAATTTAGTTATGACCAGCATTGAATGAGTTAGCATAAAGCTGTAAAATGACAAAAGTACCCTTCTTATTCAACACTCACTCAAACAAGAGCATGGATGTCACTAAGGCCTTGCTTGGAACACTAATACTTCAAGTCCCTTTGTCCAAGAGCTGACGAAAACATGTGGGGCCTGTTCAGTAAAATGAACATTATGAGTGACAATCTACCTAGTCAGAACTGGCCTCGAATAAAGTGGCAATCAACCTGAGTCTGCTAAGTTCATGGATGGTATGCCAGATTGTTTGCAACCAAAAATTGCTGGCTGATTATTGCACTTTAATTCTATCAGGATATCATTAACCATGCCAAACTCAATTATGATAGATTTTACCAAAGGAGTTCACTTACAATGTGTTGCACAACCTTACATTATGCTTCAGCACTAATTCTAGCCACCATGTTCCCTTTTTAACTTTATGAGCCTACCATGAAAATCTAGTCTGTGTACTCCACAGAATGATAGATTTGGGTAAAGTAGATTCTTCAAACTGTAAACAGCACCAAAAGATCTTCCAGACTCTTGGAACAATTGTCGAGATTGAAAAAGAGGAGGGAAACAAAATCGAGATCTTAAATTAGATCTCCTACTCTGACACTATATTAAATTTGCAAGAGAAAAGAGTAGATTGAGGGAGGAAGAAAAAGAGGAGAAGAGAAGAATGTGTGTTAAGTAGGTGAATCTAGAGATCGTAAGCCATCTCTACTTCCCTGATCCATTAATATAAGCAATAGACAAAAAATAATGACAACTAACTTCACCTACTCCACTCTCCTACTAACCAACATTAAACAAAAACCAAAAGAAATATAAAAGAAATTACTGAATTACATAAATACCTTTATTACAAATTGCCAAAATACCACTACTTCTAACAGATCAATTTCTGGAAATTGGTAGGCAAACTGATTTATGGTACATCTACTTGTCCGGACAATGTTTTGTAGGTCTACAGAGTGGTTTTATGGCACACCCAAGAAAGTATGTGTGGATGTAATATATTGTACTTTAAGGTATTGTACTTTTAGGTTTGCCATGACATATGATCTTAGAGTGTGATGTAAGGCTGCCACGTTTATTGATTGTCACTATTTTAGAGACCATATTCTATCAGTTGTTATCTCTACACCTTATGTTCAGAATGAAGACCAGCAGGCTGATCTGTTTACTAAGGTGTTGCCAAAACCGGTGATTTGTTGTTTTCCAAGCTTGGTTTGTATAATCTGTATAGCCAAACTTGAGGGGCACGGTTAGAACAGTTGTTACTTTGCTATCTTGTAGAATGTAGTTATGTATTTTGTCCAAGTGTGTAATGTCCTACTTATTTATAGGGGAATTTTCATCTTTGTAATCTTATCACTAAACACGTGCTTAACAAAGTTTATATCTCATGCCTTGTGAGTTATGGTTTTTAGGGAAAGTTGCTCACATCGAGTCCCTCTTGCAATGCAGACATTGCTCCTTGTTGTGGTTGAAGTTTATTATGTGTTTCTTTGGCATATCGCAGGTGTAATGATTGCTTGGACTGGTCTAGAGCATTACCGTTTGGGAAGATTTGATGATCCCCCACCTACTGATGAACCAGAAGACACTGTGGTTTGTCCCAGCCCCTAAAACTCCGTATCTTTTATGTGAATATTTACTTTTTCATTAAATAGGAATTTACATACCTGCACATACTTTGCAAAAGAAAGTTCCTTGGTATACAAGTGGTGGTGAAATTAGTCTTCCCTGAGGGAAGAAATTTTCATGATCAAATTGAAAAATTAACTGGCAGTTAATTTGTTTTTCTCTGTGAAGAAAATTTTTTGGGGAATTCAGAATATTATACAGAACCGAAAATGGCATATGCATTAGATCACTGTGGTGGGGATTAAGGATAACTAAAAACATAGATAAAGAAAAAGTGTTAGAGATTAGTCCCACATTGAAAAACGAGTAGAGAAGATCATGAATTATTAGTTGGAAACATGCTTCTAACTTCGGCTAGTCATTTTGGGATAGGCCTCGGCCCAATTTTACATGGTATCAGAGCAGGTACTTGTACGTGGGCCTCTACCCAAGTTGTCCACGTGTAGGAGCCCATAGAAAGGCCCACACGTGCGAAGGAGTGTTAGAGACTAGTCCCACATAGAAAAATGAGTGGAGAAAATCGTGACTTATTAGTTGAAAACAGGTTTCCTAACTTCGGCTAGTTATTTTGGGATAAGCCTCGGCCCAACTTTACAAAAAGAAATCTACCTTTGAATTCATTTTGCTGGTGTTTTTATGCCTGCATATGGCTAGCTGTTTCTGATGCATTCAATGCCTTTTCTTTTAACCTTTGGATTGTTTATTGGCTGTGAGCAGTTAGATTTGCGGCCAAGGTGGCCTCTGGGAGAGGAATTTATCAAAGGAAGAAGTCAAGCACGTTCGATTAAAAGAGCCAGAGTACATCCATCTCTGACATCCATCATTCAAGCTTCATCGCAGCAGTACTCTGCTTGATGGTTCTTGGCCACTGTTAAGAATAGATAGGATGGGGAATCCAAACTACCAACAATCTTGCTGGTAAACCCGCGGAACACTCTGCTCTTAGAGTAAGTTAATTTGTTGCCGCCTCTCTTGTAGAGTAGCCTTTAGGACAAGGAAGGCATTCATGTAAACGGTTGCTTTTAGTTATGAAACAAATCCATGCAAACCAAAATCTGTGTAGAATCTGTGGAGATGGATAGCACCGGATATGATTAAACAGCTTTAGACTGGAATACATCTGTGATGCCTTAATCTTGTAGATGACTGATGAATGATTCTAGTGATAATATTACTTTCGGCCTCGATCAACCTTTTGTTGGGATTGTAAACTATGCATATAGTCCAGCATCAGTTTGACATGATGGGCAATTAATGTAAGGTGGTGCTCTACAGGTTTGATAATTTTTTATGGGCCACGCGTGCCTTCTTCTAGGTTACCCTTTCCCTCCTCCTTATGCTTTTTCATATTCTGACATTATTGCTCTGACCATGCAAGCATCTTTTGTTTGTCCTCTTTCCCATTTGGGTGAGTCATTCTTGGCTACATCTTAAAGGACCTGAACTACCTCTCCTTATTGATCTCCACTTCCTTCTTATCCTCCACCCATCTTACCATCCCGCGTGAAGCTTCACTTAACAGTAACAGTAACAGGACCGCTGTAGCAGCATTGTTCCTTTTCTTCTTCTTGTTCCTGTGAAGCTTCACTTAAACAACAAAGAGTTCGACTGTTCAATGACATCATCTCGACGAATTTGGCGGCCTGAGAATTCATGTGCCCGGATCGGGCAAACAAGCAGGGACAGATAGTCAAAGAGTTGTTACATCGAAGCTGTGAAACCCATGAAAGTGGCGTCGTATCATCAAAGGCAGAATAACCCAGTAACGTCACACAGGTGCTAATTAATGGCTTAGAGCGGAAACCTTTTTACTTTCAATCAGGATTTGTTCACTGTATTCAGTCTACAGAATAATCGCAGAAGCAGCGGCGGCTACAGTGTTGATCCGGTAACAGGGCAGCCATGAATACGAGGAGATTTCGGATGAACGGATAGTGTGATCAGTTAAAAAAGTTGTGGCTTGTTTCAGCTGCGAAGTATGGGACGAGGGTAACTCCAACCGCGGCACGGCGAACACTGAAAGAAGGTCTTTAATGTCACATTGAGCGAGAAAAGAAGTTTTCACTCATTCGTATTATGAAAAGCAGAGAAAGCAAGAGGGTTGGTCCACAAAGAGGAGAGAGAGGGAGTGAGATTGACAAAAAGGACACAGTTCGAAGATATTTTTTTGGGAGGGAGGGAAAAGAAAAGGCGACAATCGCGACAAAGGTTGAAGAAAGTCAGGCCGGGAATCAACATTGGAAGGCCCTGCTACTGCTGCTGCGACTGCAACTGTTCTTCCATGGGTCGATTGGGGCAAGGCTGACGTCTAAGAGAAGGAATCAGATAATCTGAGAGAAAGCAAAAAAGAGAAAATAAAAGACAAGACAAGAGTTGTTTTACGCCTCGAAACTGTTAAAAACACAAATCTTCCGAATCGAAGCCGCATCCCGAGATTAGCAAAAGTTCCTGTCGGAGTTTTGGCAAAAATAAACCCACCCCGATCGGGATGCCCCTTTTCCTTCTTCAAAATTTCAAACCCGAAGATATTTTACTTTCCCGGCGGGAAAAAGAACCGACGACGGCATTCAACATCTTAATTTGTACAAGGACAATCAGAAGAGAAGAAACTCTAGCTCAAGTAATCAAAACAGAGAAGAGAAAGTCTAGCTTGCTTTTCTTTTTCAGGCTTTTGATTATTATTACATTTTGTACTAGTCGAGAGCATTGGGTCCAGAACAGTAACTAACAGTGGGGTTCCAAACCCACTGCACCAAGAACCTCCTCCTGATCCCATTCATGTTGTACGTCGCCCCATCTCCTCCGTTCAGCATCTGTCCGGTGTACGACCCACCGCCGCCGGTGCCGTAAATCCCCTCACAGAGATCTGCAATCTCTGTCGGAAAAGAGGGGTCGAGACCTGCGTACCAGGCGTTCACCAGAGGATTGGTGGCCAGTTCGGCGATTTCGTGGGCGATGACGCTGACCATCCCGTCGACGCCGATGTCGCCGTTGGGGGGTTTGAGGGGTTTCACGCCGGGGATGTAAGGTGGGACGGCGAAGGGGTAAGCGCAGACGCCCGGGCACTGTTTGGCGGAATTTCCGACCCAGGCGTAAGGTAGAGTGTACCCGACGATGGAAGGGAAAGTGAAGTAATGGAAGCCGCAGACCTGGCCGCAGAAGTCCTGGACGCGGACGTCGTCGGAGGTGAAGAGGAGGTAGAGGCCACCTCTGGGATTGACGGGTAAGGGGCGCGTCTTGGCCGTGACGGCGCTCTTGATGACGGACTGGATGGAGAGACGGGTGAGGGATTTGCCGTGTGAGTAGAATCGGTCGTTCTTCTCTTCCCCGAGACGGACGGCGCGGGTGATGTTCGCTCCCGTCTGGTCCGTGTAGAGGCGGACGGTGGTCCACCAGGCGGCGACGGAGGGGGTTTTGGCGCCGGAGGCGGAGATGGAGGCGAGGAAGGCGCGGATGATGCGTTTCTGGGTGGGTTTCCAGGCGCCGTACCAGATTGGGTGGAGGGTGATGTTGGCGGTGAGGACGGGACCCATGTGGTACTTGAGGTGGACGAAGGAGGAGGACCCCTCGTACTTCTTCGACGCGCCGAACGCCACCTCCGGCGCCGGGGAAGACGAAGATGCAGATGAGGATGAGGATGAGTTGTCGAAGAAGCGCGGCCACGGTCGCCACGCCGTCGCCGGCGCCACCGCGAGGAAGAGCACGAACACGCGGCAGAAGGAGAAGAAGACGAGCACCATCGCCGGCGACGGGTGGAGGCGGCCTCCGGCAAACGCCCGGCGCATGGTCGTGGAGTACAGAGTGCCGGAGGAAGCGAAGGGCTCGCGTATATATATATACAGGAGCTTTTGAATCGCTTCACTACTGACTCAAAAGACTTGTGAAGAAGCGCGCGCCATTGATTTGCGGGTATTGGAGGACAGATGGATTCTTAAAGTCCAGCTGTCTGGTGGGCCCCACCTCTCTCTCTATTTCTCTCTCTCTCGCGCGCGGGAGCCTATTTTCTTCGTCGAACAGAAAAAAATAAAGTAAAAAAAAAAAGGGCAGTTTGGGCACAAAACCGGGAGTCGTCCCTTCGTCCCTTCTTATCAACTTTTTTATTCATTTAATAAGTCGTAGATTCTATAATCATTATTTCGTTAATAATAATTATTTCTTCGTTATATTGAATTTACCTGAATACCCTTTAGGCAAACGAGTAATAATAGCTCCGGTGAACCCCACCGCCGGAGGTCCGGCTATTGCGCTCTGCGGCGCTGCCTCGCTCTAATCACGGAGCAATTCCCGCTCTTATGTTTGTCCACTCCAGTCTGATCACCTCTAACACCTACACACCTACTAATTAAATTTACATTAAAACCAAGGGTAAATAGTAAAAACAAAAAAAATTAAGTAGGTTTAGTGATGTTTTTGTGATGTCTTTATGTATATATATCATATATGGGCTACCGATAAATGATGTTTTAGTGATACATAGGTACCTTCATTTTCTCATTATTGATTCACGGAGGGACCATTTCAAGTTATGGTTTTTGGTGCTCAATAACCTATGAGCTCAGTACGAGTACAATTAAATTGATTTCTTATTTGAACTAATGACCATGTTATTCAGATGCATGCGGAAACCCACTAAAGTGCATCATAAAAGTTTTTCAAATAATTGAATCCATTTTTATGAAAAATATATATATATAAAAGAATTTTTATTTTCATTTTTTCTCAAGTGGTAAAAAGTGCTCAATGACACCAGTGTAAATGAATGGTCTTAATTGTGATCAATGGAAAAGGAAAAGGACACCCCAAAGCTCTCAAGTAGAATCATTTGCTGCCCTAGTGGGTGTACCCCTATTTCCTTTGAAGAGCTGCACGCAGAGTAGGGCTAAGGAACTTTTAATGCCTGTTTTGCTTCTTCTTCTCCTTTCTTCTTATTCTTCCTTCGTCTTTCTTCTTCTTCTTCATCTTCCTTCTTCTTCTTTACGACGAGGATATAACTGATATATAAAGAGAGGAAGTGAAACTTTTAAAGGAATGCTCAACTGCAAGCGAAACTCCTCTCTCTAATGCCCATCAATGAAATAAAGAGCTGGGATTTAAGAGGAGTTAAGCAAACCAACAGAAAAGGCATACAAGTGCCTGCCCGTATGAATTGAAGGGGGGGCGTACTGGAGTGAGGTGACGATAATGGGGGACGGAACCAGAACCGGCCTTCCTGTCCTGACATGAAAAGGATCTAGTGACAAACCGAACCCATCCAAGCTACCTAACTCGATGCGTATGGAGGGCAAGTATCCGCACTCGCCAGAAAGCGAAAATCTAGACTCACTGCATGCGATAAGGATTCCCAAAGAAAAATCATCACATGAACCATTTATGAGTGATTGAACTGAGATTGGCCTGGCGATGCATTTATAATTTGAGCTGAAATGGAGCGGAACGGAAACCATTGAAACAAACCGGTAAAAGGGCTGACGCCAATTTTACCAGAGAAAGAAGCTTCTCCCCGTCTGTTCAGTATGGCTCTTTAAAGCATCCCGCTCTGCCCCCCCATTTACTGGCTTGTCAGTCGCCATTGATCCATGACGATGAAGAGAAATTTCAGTAATTGCTCCTGACCCTTTTTGGGTAAACCTAACGAGAGGAACCCAATACGATCTTCTTCATAATGCTTCATAATGCTTCCATAAATTCTAGTTTCGTTAAGTTTTTTTTTTTTTTTTTTTTTTTTTTTTTTTGGACACTGGTATGGAGTTCCAATCTGGGTTCGTCTAATCTCAACCCCCCATTGCCTCCCTGCATTTGCGACCCGAAATTAATCCGATTCCAGGCGACTCGCAGTCCTCTGTTACTTGGTAAAACCAGATTGGGTGTCACTGTGCTGAGTACTGCTGGCGTTTGTACATGCATGCTTTTTTAAGTTTACCCTTGTCTGAAGCAATGGAAGCGAACTGATTCAAGGCTAACTTCCTTGAGATATAAAAAATTCTGATCAAATGGGTTCTCAGACTCTGTAGTACGTAATTCATTACCATTTACGATTTCTATTTCTCGTGAAAGCTTTCTAAGACTGCTTGCTTTATCGTATCTGACCCGAATGACTGAATGAGTCAAGGATTCGGCCATTTTTAGTTAGAAAGTAAACTTAAGGCACCCACTCTTTCTAATCATTCAATCTTTTCCACCGCTAGCTTTCTTCATCATATGTATTTATAGTTCTTTCTTTCTTTCCGTTACGGGTTTGTGTTATAACTAAGTTGAGACAGTGACCTAGATCCCAAAGGTTGTAGAGTGATTATTATGTGATTAATAAACTAAAAAGAAGTTCAGTGCTACATTTCACATTATGAGTCTTTTGTCTGTTTGTTTCTTCTGTTTCTGTTCATTCCTTAATAGAGAAATAGACAGTAAAAGATCAGCTAATGGAAGCGAATGTCATTTGATCATACAGTTTACTTATCCCTGTTTCTACTTCGCCTATTCATGGCTCCGCATTTAGAACATTATAGAAACGATCATTTCTCTTAACTTCTGCCCACAAATGTATGATGAAAACTAAAAGCTGTACTTTGTCAAACTAAATGCTTTGGGAACTCAGAATTCAGAAGCCGATATGGGAACGGAATCGAGTTTCAGGAGAAGAAACCTCGGCCAGGGGCTGCTCTTTTTTCGTCAGTTTCGAATTGGGGATCAGATCTCATGGATGGAGGACAAGGGAGAGAGACGCGAAGTGTTTCGCAGGAGGACAAAAGTTTGCGAATCGAGCGGACACACTGGCCTAGTAGGCGGGACCGACAGCGTCGCTTCCTCTATCGGTATGAGAATGTCTGTTTGCTTAATTGTCTGCGTCCGCCATGCGCGCAATCTATCAGGAAACAGAGCGCTTTTTCTGGGCGAAACGGAATCATGACTGTGGAGATGTCTGTACGAAAGCATGGACAACCACTTGCCTGAGCTGTGACGCCTTTGCCGGCCACGGTGAAATTGAAGAAGATGGAAGCAGGGACAAATGGACAAAGAGCGGGCGCCCCTGTTATAACAGATTGCTTTTTCCAGAACCGTTTTTGGTATTTTAGTGCGAGAGTCTATCTGGGGTGGTAGATAAAATACAATTATACACAATGTAGTTGCATGAATAAACCATCTATAATTAATAAAAGGAACAAGTTTAGGTATAGCAATGAAATTTAATTTTTTTGTTTTTTAAGATTTTGCGGGACCCGGGAAGCCTGGAACTCCTGCACGCCTGTGTGCCATACTGCCACTGCCATGTCTGGTCCATTTTAGGCGGGAAAAGTGCGCGAGAGGCGGCCAGGAATATCTCTGCACGGGAAGAGATGGAAACCACGACCCTTCCTCTTGCACCTTCTGTGAGGGCGAAGCTTCTGTCTGCAGGCTACACCAGTTCTGCGTCACTTGCTTCTGTTTCTCCGTCACAACTCGCGAGAGGTGCATATCTGCGATGTTACTCTTGACACCTCATTTTCCTTATTGTTGGCTCATTGTTATACATTACGTGTCAATTTAAGTTTTTGGTACCTGGGTTCCTGTTATCCTTCCGTTGCTGCAAATACTGATTATGCAAGCATTTTAAGATGACGACTCATTTTCATCTCGTTAATATCAGGAAGATCCTAGGGAAAGCAGCAATTGCAGGATTATTATGGGGTTGTCGGAATTAGTGAAACAGGAGAACTTTAAGTGGAGTCTAATGATTACTGAAAGGGATCATTGAGTACGTTATCGACTCTATACTTCTCTGGGCAAAAACAAATAACTGCGTCTTTTACAGAACTTCTGGTGGAGTTTAATGATTATTGGAAGTGGTCTTTGAATTATCGATTCTACACTTCTCCTGGCAAAAGCAAATAACTGCATCCCTTCAATATGGGGCTCCTTTATAGCGGACTACTCTTTGCTAATAATAAAGCCCAAACCCTCTCTAAGCACCACCCGCAGTTGGGATACTTAAAGCTCATTTTGGTGATAGTTCACCTGACAAAACTAAGACAAACTGAGGTTGATGGTTGTGGGGGCATCAACAGTCCAATGCCTTGGTCCGTTACTGTAATTTGGCCCCTCAAGAATCTGTGTATCAGAAGTAGAAGCAACTGTACCTGAGGAATGAGGCTATAATTCTAAGATTGCACGTTTAATGGTGCTTGTGGGTAACTTTGCATTGGTGATTGGCTGGTTGTACCAGATGTCCTCTCATCCCTGGAGTCTGAGACATCTTCTTGACGGTGTTAGAAACTTGCCCAAGCAGAAACCACACCTCAACTGTTGCAAGTTTCCTTGATGTTTCCCTTGCATTAGAAGGTTTATCGTGTCAGGAAGCTCCATTCCTTTGCTTCCAGAACATTTATGGATCTCCTTCCCTCTTCAACTGTAATCAATATTCTTTAGTTCAAAAACTTCATAATTTTTTTGAAGGGTTTGTTTGGTAAAGACAAATGATCTACTTCAAAAGAAAAATGATGGCATTTGTAATTCAAGATTGATCCACTTCAAACACTAGAGATCAGATTCCATGTCCGCATTTAGAACCACATTGGATCAGTCTGTTAACTTAGACTTTTTCCTAATGTATGCCTCAGTCAATAGTTCAAGTCAAAAGCAATTTCTACATATTTTGTTATGCAATAGTGAAATGTTATTAATTTTGGACACAATTTTAAAAAGTTTTCTGTTCTCGTGTTTGTATGACTTAAGGTGGGATATGTTATACAGAGAAAATGTTTAAACTGCTGTGGAAGTAATGAATTCACATTTTTATGACAGATCTGAACATTTCTGATAATGAAGCTGTTGCGATTTTAAAAGTTACATCACAATATACCACATCGGACAGGCTTGATGGAAGCCATTCTATTCTTGCTGGTATGTAGTGATTCTTTTCAAGCATCAATTTCGCCCCTACCTGACTTCTTGCAGCAATATGCAAACCATTGTTTAGGAAATTTCATTTTTTTGAGGCCATGAAATTGTTTTCCATGTCAGGCCCTTTCATATCCTGTAGATTGCACTTTATTTTCTTACATCAAGGGGATATAGAAATTTATGGTTTTCCTGAAATACTTGTGTGAAGATATTATGTTGAACCTACTATTGACATAGCTTCTTTTGTTATATTAAAGCTGGTTTCTAGTTTGCCGTGAAATGTTTTTTATTAAATTACATACCCTTTCCCAACTAATAATGATGGGATTTTTCCTAAAAATAATTTAGATGGGATTATTCTTCACAGCTTTTCTAATTACCACGAAGTCTGAGCAATTGAAAATGGCCCAGAGATGGAGACAACACAGTGTACTAACATCATGGATATGGGACCCCATCATTGAGAAGCTCTAGAGATGACCATCCTCTCGGAAAGGGTGACTTATCTCCAAGGCCGGTATAATTACACTCCTCCAGTGTGGCCTAGTTGGACTCCCATCTTACTTCCCTTCTTATGCTTCCCGAGATATATATATCCCAACACTTTAAGAAGTTGATGAGATCTTTTCTTTGGAAAGACATGTGTGAGAACTTCAAAGTTCACTTGGTTTTCTAGGACGAGGTTTGGAATTTGAAACCAGAAGATTGTTTAGTTCTCTTCAAGATTAACCTATACAACCAGGCACTATACGCAAATGGTCTTATTGTCTCAAAGTGGGGAATAACTCCCACTGAATGCCTTTGACATCCTGGAGCCTTCGCATATCCTCTAATACATGTAGGACTAGGAAAATGCAATCCAGAAAGCTTTCCCCCACTTGAAGTCACACTACCAAGTTCTATCAGGGACAACTAGTAATTCGGGATCCCTGTCAAGTAGGTTTAATTAGCCTGCTTTTCCTGCCTGAGGAAACAACTGTCTCCTCCAGCTATCCAATTTCCTTTGGCATTGCTCTAGAACTGTGTTCTATAATTTCCTTGTAGCTCATCCATGGTAAAGTGGTAGCCCAAGATACTTGCTGGGCAAGTCAAGTTTAGTGCATCCCAGAATGCTTCTAATTTGCTTTTCTAGCATCTCTTGTAGATTTAGACTTAAGGGTCCAGATTATCCCAATTAATAGTTTGTCCAGACACCATTTGATATAGGTTTAAAATTGCTATTGCATTTAACAACTACTTATTGCTCCTTTAACACAACATCACGTGTCATTAGCAAATTGCAGTATCGGTACATGCATATCCCCAACTGATAGACCTGATATCCAACCATGGTTCTGCCCTTCTGAGAGCATTGCACTCAAGCCATTACTGACAATAATAAATATCTGTGGAGAGAGGGTCCCCTTGTCTCAGTCCCTTGGTGCTTTTTATGTAACCTTTAACTATACCATTCAAATACTTATCCGTTCTCTCCATTTTTCAGGGAAACCCCATTTTTCTTACCATGTTATCTTAGAAGCTCCAACTCACTTTATCAAAAGCTTTTCGAAAGAGTCATATGTCATTTTTGAATATTTTCCATTTTGAGGAAGAACTAGGAGGCAAAGTTTCATTTGATGCCTTTAACTTCAGAAAAGTGAGTTCTCTCTCAAGGATTCTTTTGATGTAGGGGCACAAACTGCCTGGGATAAGCTCCTTGAGGAGGAACACCTTACACGCATCACAACATCCTGTGAAGACCTGGATGCCATATTGGGTGGGGGAATAAACTGCAAAGAAATCACTGAAATTGGTGGGTTTTCCTTTCTTTGTGATTCATTTTGATTCATGATGGTTTTACTGCTGTGGCTTATGATGCTATAGAGCTTCTAGCCTCCTGTACCAAAATTTTATGTACCAGTTGTTGTCTTATAATCGTGGCTGATGTCCCTTTAGTTCTATATATATAGAGCCTTATTGCCGTCAGTCAATTTCATCTTCTCTACTTGTGTTTGACGTGTAGTGTTTCAGGTGGAGTTCCAGGAATAGGTAAAACACAGCTGGGGTATGAATTGCTTGCTCAAGATTCAATACTATCCTTTTAAAAGGAAATGAGAGAAACTGTATACACCTCTAAAGGAATGAACTATCCTACTGTGCAGGATTCAACTTGCAATAAATGTGCAAATTCCAAATGATTATGGTGGTCTAGGAGGAAAAGCAATCTATATAGGTATCTCCTAGTGGATGGGTTGTCATATTAGCCATCTTTTATTCCTTATAACCTTTTAACCAAGATTGAGTGTTTCTGTCTGGCAGATACAGAAGGCAGCTTCATGGTAGAGCGTGCTTTTCAAATTGCAGAAGCATGTATACAAGATACCTTTAATGATTTTGACTTTCACAAAATGATTTTGAAGCTTATGAGGAAAAAATGCAGCCTAAAGCTTTTCTGGCAAACATATTCTATTTTCGTATTTGTAGCCATACAGAACAAGTTGCTGTTATAAACTACTTGGACAAATTCATTGCAGAGCACAAAGATGTGAGCGGAAAGACGTGATGTTTGCTTTTAGGTTTCTCTTTCTAGTTTAAAATTTATGTCTAAAAATAATTTTGCGAGCAAATTTTGTCATATAAATTAGGGGTATGGCAGTAGTTTAGGGTGGGCCATAGACTGCTATCTTAAAATAGGGATGATTACCTCTTTTCTAGAAAAGAAAAATTAGCATGATTTCTTTCAAAATGAATATCTGAATCAAGGAGGCCTCATCCAAACTAAAAACCATATTTATTTCTTAGCCTGCACCAATGTCCCATGTACAACAGCTTTTATGTATCACTATGAAATTCAAAACATGTATGCTTCTGAAAAATTTAAATGAATGTTTAGCTCCAAAAAGAATACCTTTCCTTTGACATTGTTGTTAATGTGCAGCAGTTGTACAGTGTTTTTGATTCTGTAGTTTTCTTGCAATGACAGGTAAAAGTAGTTGTAATTGACAGTGTTACTTTTCACTTCCGTCAAGAGTTTGATGATTTGGCTCTGCGAACTCGTCTTCTTGGTGGAATGGCTTTGAAGTTGATGAAACTTGCCCAAAAATATCGCCTGGCGGTGAGAACAGAAATCTTTTGTCTCTCTCTGCTGATGAATGCATATTGTACTTATTCATAAAAATAGGCTGCTGTCACTGATTCAAGAGGTAGTGTCTGTGCATGGCAGCTACTTGCATTTATATATGAAATTCTGAGCTTCAGAGGCATTTTTAGTTGTATAACTTATATGAGTCAGCTCTCTCTTTATATGCCTAGGGGCGCTACTGAACTTTTGTTTTCTTGCACTCTGTTAATAGTCTTTTGTTCTTTTTACTCAATGTTACAAATGGGAAAATCATACAAGTATCTATTTATGTCGAATCACAAATCTCTCAGTTTCCTTTCTTTTGGTGCCACAACCATGTCAGTTGCTGTTTTTGAAGTTATGCACATTGAATAGATCTGTCTTAATAAGTCTAAGAATGTGAAGAAGATTTTAGAAGTGCTGCGTAATCTGTCTTAAGTTTTGTTCTTAGAGAATTGTAAGGACCAAGTGGCATGATTTTGATTTTTAATACCTTCCATAGTATATGCTATTAGGTAGCAGGGTAAATTTTGTCACTTTACTAAGATAGACTTATTTTTGCTTTGTGTACAACTGGGCTTTATAATGAAGTGCTTAAACCACTTACAAATGGATGTTTGCTTTGAAAATCTGGTTGATTAATTGAAAGCATGAGGGAGAATTTTTATTTTTATTTTATTATTATTTTTTTTTTTTGGGAGGGAGGGGGTGGTGAGCAAGCGGGAAGAGAACGAGTAAGCAGTGAGAGAGAAGAAGTGTGCAGCGAGTGAGCGGCATGCAAACTATTGGGAGAGAACTAGTGGGGAGAGAGCCAAGATGGGTGTGCAAGCGAGAAGGCAGGGAGTAAATGAGGTGGGAACAAGTGGGGTGGGGGAGAGTGAGTGAGGTGAAAGTGAGCAAGGCAGGTGTTAAAGCGAGGTTGTGGAGAAGAGCAATTGGGGAGTGAGCAGGGTGGGTAAAGAGCGAACTGGGGGAGAGAGAGAGCAGGAGGAGAGAAGCGGACAGGTGGGAGAGTGAGAGAGCAGGATGAGAGTGAGCGAGCAGGGGAGAGTGAGAGAGCAGGAGGAGAGTGAGCAAGCAGGGGAGAGTGAGAGAGCAGGAGGAGAGTGAGAGAGCAGGGGAGAGAGAGCAGGGGGAGAGGGAGCAGGGAGAGAGTGGAGGGAGAGAAGAGAGAAGAAGGAGAAAGAGAGAGCAGGGACATAGGGAGAGAGCTGGAAGAGAATGCTCAGAGAGACTTGCACCTATGGCAGATTAACTTTGCACCTAGGCGCATTTAAATTATACTTTCTGTCGTTGCATGTTTTGACTAGCTATGGGAATATTATTTCAATATTTGTAGTTTTTTTATTCCCTCAAGATAGGCTGCACTGCTGGTCGTGTAGCTTAAGTGCTGGATTAGTTATTTGCGTTGATGCTGCTGGATTAACATGTGGACTGTTGTTGCTCATATGAAGTCTTTTGTACCTGCTCCGTGTCTCTCTTTATTGAGTTTAATTTATGACTGGAATCTCTGATTTGGAATGCCAATTTTGAGTTGATACAGCTAGGTGTATAATTGATGCTGGTGATAACATTCTTTTATTACCAGCATTTATAGAAGGTATGTGAGGAGAGCCAATTTTAAACAGAAAAATTGTGTTGTTTGTTTTAATTCATGCTTGTTGAAATGCGCCTATATATTGCGACTGGGTGGCTATTAATTACAGCATTGATTTTTATTACTGCTGTACATATGATGGTGATTTCTGACTCTCTGCATGGAGATTCATTATTTAGAGTTGGTTATTTGCTGCCTTTTAATTTCTTAGTTTGTGGAGGCAGTTTTGCTCATTTATTGCTAGTCTACTCTCTGCCAAAATTTCTGCTGCTGTGATAATTGGGTTGGTGGTCATTGGTACAATAGTAAAAATTGATGGTTTCATCCTCCTTCCAGTACCTTTAGGTACATGGTCCTCACTATTGCATACATGGTACCATGCACCACCACTGCTTCAAAGCAAGTTCATCTGCTGCAGCTTGACTTATTAACAGTCACAAACTTCTGACTTTTACTGGTTGGAAAGAAATCAAAGTTTTCATCACCTTAGGAATCGTGCCAAAACCTGTTTGTCTTGTACAAAATCACCTGTAACTATTGCTGTTGTCTTAGAAACTCTCTTAAAGCTGAAAATTATTAGTGCTATCATCATCAGTAAACATTATAAGTGTTCACCTCTGCTCAATTTCTACTATCCAACTGGTTGGAGAGAGGAAGAACATGCTTTTGAATTCAATTTCTTGCAAGCATCACCTTCGCAACATCTCCGCTTCTACTTGAGAGAGGACTAAAAAAGTGCTTTGGAAATTAAATTGTCTACGAGTCACACCTTTGAAATATATCGGCAATGACTTGAGGAATAGTAGTGAAAACAGGTTCTTAAATTCTCTGGTTCTGGGGTTCCATCAGCAGAATGAAAGGTGACTCATTCCAGTTACAACAAATTCCATATATGGACAAAACTCGTCCATTGAGGATACTAAAGACGTCTATTCCTGTTTTTCTTTTTTAATTTGACCTCCTTTTTCATATCCATTCCTAAAGGGACACTTAATTTGTTATGCCTTTTCTGAAGTTAGCAACCAGCTGTTAGGGGATGACATTACTTGACAACAGAACTTTCTTCTGTTGTGCCTTCTCTTTTCCGCAAACCCTAATCTTCTAACATGTTTCATCGTCATATCATCGATTGTTTCTCGTATTTCATTATGAGGGTTATAGTCAGAGGGATCACAAACTGAATCAAATTGAGTTTTTTTTTTTTTTTTTTTTGAAAATTGTGTTTCATTTTGTATCAAAGAATTTACATTTACAAAGTAGCTCAGGGTGCAGTTACAACCAGAGATTGTTGTTGCACCCCTTGCTTAGCAAGACTATCAGCATGGCCATTTGCACTTCTCAATACATGGCACCATGATATTACATGACTTGTGAGGCTTGAAATTTCATTAAAAAGAAATCTAAATATCCAAGGTGGCCTAGTATCCTGTTCACACCATGATACTTTTGAGTCCCCTTCCACATGAAGGTTACATTTTAAATCTTGCAAGAGACTAAGAGCTTCAACCATGGTGGATATTTAAAAAGGAATCAAATTGATATTCTGGTTGGATATTTGGATTGGTGATGAGTGCCTTAGAATTGAGATTTCCAAGACTATTTCTGTTGCTGAGAACCAACATATTTTGGTGGCGGATTTGATTGGAGTGGATTTGACTCAATTATGGGAGCTGTCTGGTAAATGGACTAATGTTTTTTCTCCAGACCATTACCGGTGCCTGAATCTCAAGATTTAACTGCTGAATTATGAACTATCAAAATTCAAACAAACAGGTCAGATATTTGATTTGGAAGCCGAATTCTAATGGTACTTTCTCTACTAAATAATATTATCAGACTTTGATTCAACCTCAAGCTTGACATCATGCAGCACTAGTATGGGGTTATCTGGTACTCAAAGAACAAATTTTTTAATATGAATGTCTTCTCAGGAAAACTCTCACAAGCATGGAACTTCAAATGTGTGGTGTTTAGATCTCATTTCTAGAATACTTATTATGTGGGAGTCATGAGGATAACATTGATCGTTTACTAGTTCAGTGCCCTACCTTTTGGGCAATACGGACCAACTTTTATCAAAGTTTCGGCTCCCATCTTTGCATTCCTAGATCCTTTATTAATTTGGTCACCAATTTGCCTGGTCCTCATCTGCCATATTTTGGTTGTTTGATGGTTAAAGCATGCTTATTGTTCTTTGCGTGGGGGCTGTGGAAGGAAAGAAACCAAAATTGTTTCTCTAAAAGTGTATCACCTCTGTCACAAGTTCAGATCAGGAATACAACACTGAACAATCTCATGGCTAAATTCATGGAAGTGTGTCATCAATTGATAGCGAATTATTAAGGAAATCTGGAGTGGCATGGTGATGCCAAGAGTCCCTCGTATCTCATATCCATTTTAGTGGTGCCTCATTAGGATTTAAGACTGTGTGTTGATCGATCTCCACAGGTAATCCAAGATTAGCTGGGATTGGAGGTAGTGTATGTGACCAAAATGCAAGAACTTTACTCACATTCTCTGGTCCAGCCGGTTTAGTTGATCTTGGACTCATGTAAAAAGATTAGCTAATGGCCAAGCAACTCTTTAACAAAGAATGGGGCTTCTCTTTAACAACTTATTATTAGAGAATTTCCATAATTCATGTATTCTTTGACTCATGTGGTCTAAAAAATAAAGTTTGATTTATCAGAAAACTTTAATACGCAAAAAACACTTTTTATGCATCAAATTTTAATTCCTGTTTTGGCAAATGCTACCTCTGGATCATAGTTCAGAGATGACAATTGGGGTACAAACTAATCAGGGCACTAATTGAGCCTTGCAAGTGGATATCTTGCTCTAGTTTTGGCTATTCTTGGATATTATTCTTCCAACTAAATATAATGCCATGAAAATAGAAGTGTTATCATACTTCTAATTATGATTTATCATTTATTTGAGCAGGTTGTGTTGTTGAACCAAGTTACAACAAAAGTTACAGAAGGTTCATTTCACTTGACTCTTGCACTAGGTATTTTTCCTCTGATCTTTGATGCAAGGTGTCAAAAACTGCCCAAAAAAATGTGTGGAGTTACTCATGCCTTTAAACTGTGTGAATTTGCTTAATTTGATGACCTGAATTCAGTTTTGAATTGTTAACTTATATATTTACTTCATGCGTCAATGCTGGTGGATTCTAGAATAACCTGGTCCTGCTCATGCCCTTTGTTCTGTTTAGACTTTAGAACAAATTGCAAAGAGTAAAGTAAGGAAGACATTGTATTTATATATAGAACATTTCGTTAAATTCTGAAAACTGCATATCTTCTCAAATAAAATGTTTTGGACAAAGCATACTTGAATGAATTGTTCTTCTTGTTTTGGTCAAGTCCTTTTTTGTTGGTCCCAGCATTGTTTGTTTCAACATATCTTTATCTTTTGATTTGGGATGCTAATGCATTTACCTTGAGCAGGTGACAGTTGGGCTCATGCTTGCACAAATCGGATTATTCTATACTGGAATGGCAATGAACGTTATGCGCACATTGACAAATCCCCATCTTTGCGTTCTGCATCAGCACCCTTTTCTGTGACAAGTAAAGGGATTCGCAGTTTAGTCTCAAACTGCAGAGGAATCAAAATGATGTGAGTGATCTCTGGACATAAAAGTTAGTCACCTTTGTAGTTGCGTAATCAAGCACTTGCTCTAGTTGGGATTCTAAGAGATCAAGTAAATATCAAGAAGAATCTTTAGTAAAGTCTAGTTTACGAAAGTACGTAGTCCATTAGTAGAAGCCAAACTGTGATTCAGTTTCTAAGTCCATCTAAGGTTTGTGCATATAAATAGCCTCATTCAAGGTTGATTATACAAAATGTAAGATATAAGGATACTTGTGCTTTGAGTTTTAGAGAAAGACTCCTCGTGTGCTTTTTTCTCTTTCTTTATTTTCTTTATAATAGGTTTCAGCCCAAGTGCTGTGTATCTTCGCAAATAGAAAATGATCCCTGAGAATTGTTCCAGAGCAGAGAAATGGTTTTTATTTTCTCCTGTAGACGAATGGACCAGAAGTTTCAATTGGGATGTTGCTCAAGAATGATATCCTACTGAGGTTTGAAGATGCTGGCTTGCCTGGTGGCTCTGATATGTGGTGGTATCTTTCAGGATAAATATTCTATTGAGGGCCAGTTTACCTAGGCATGCGAGCTGGCTGGTCGAATTCAGGAAAGGAATAAGCCTTGTTCTGACCCTCTTTAATTGACCCTTGGAGAGGCCAAAAAAGAACCGTGAAGTTTGTAAACGGCAGTCGTATTCATCTCTGACTTTTGATAGGAGACAGGCACTGAATGACGATTAAAGTAAACCCAGAAAAGCTAGGAGAGGCCCTTAACTCGAGTCGTCAGCAAAACATTTCATTTCACTCATGTTCAAGTATTTTCATTCAATGCAAACTAATTTTTTCTTTATTTTACACTAAAAACATGGTGGGTTTTAATTTATGTAGGTTCAAGGCAAGTTTGAGCTTGGTTCCAAAACTTTAATATGTTTTCGAGTTCAGACAGGGATGAAAACCCTTGATGCCAAAGCCTGGACATACCCGGGTTCAAGTTATTCGTTTTCACCTTATGAGAAAAATTATATATCTGTACTCTACTGGGCATAAAGATAAAAGAAAATAAAAAAAATAAACTATGCTCCCCTTGCTCCTCCACCTACTTCAATTGTTTTTTTTATTTAAAAAGAGCTCCTGGTTTAGATTACCAGGATATTGTTATAATACCATTCGGCAACTTGCACGCTGCATCCCTTACCAGTCACCACTGAGGCACCTAACCCTCACGTTCTTACCAACCCATGACTGAGCTTGAGTAGGTAAATAAAGCGACAAGAGAGTAAAACTGCTTAAAAAGTGTGCAACGCCTTTTTTTTCTGGGCTTTTGCAATGTTTTGTCAAGAACTAAAGGCCGGCTTTGTTGAAGATCTCTGCTTTGACCTGACTAAACTTTACACCCCTTGATTTTCGTTTTTACTGAAATGAAATTTTATAGCTGCCGAATGGGTCCAGCGGCCATGACCCTTTTTTTTGGAAGAATCTTTGTCTCAGTTCCCTATTCTGGGTCATTTTTAATAAATGCAAAAGGAGAGGATATAGGGAAAAACTGGAGGCAGTCATTCGCTACCCTGATTCAAGGGCTGGGATGATTCAACTCCAAAATCTGAGGGTGAAGTAGAAATCCCAATCACACCTCGTGTGCGCCGAAGAGGATCAAGATCTATTGGCTCATGCGCCCCCTTCTCTAGGCTCAGAAAAACCGATCTCTTCTGCGGAAACAACCCCAATTCCTTTCATTTCATTTCATTTCAAATCTAAGGTAAGCGTAGAGGGAGAAGAGAAGCCGCAGCTGTTGAACCACAACAGCTGAAACAACACCCTCCTCCTTTTTAGAGTCTTCACCGATCCCCCCCCTCGGTTTCTCCGCAGCCATGGCGGCTTCCTCCTCCCTCACCGTCTCCCACGCTCTCGTGGCCCGGGCCACCGCCCACCACGGCTCCTCTACCCACTCCGAACGCTCCGCATTACCGGGTTTTAACCTGGGTGCCTTCGCCGGGAGGGCTCTCAAGGCTTCTTCCTCCTCTTCGTCGCAGTTTTGCCGCAAGGGGCGCAAGCTGCCTGCAGGCGCTCGCAAGGCGCCCGTCCGTGCCGCCGCCGTCGAGACGCTGCCTAAGGCCGACACCGCCCTCGTGGAGAAGTCGGTCAACACCATCAGGTTTCTCGCCATTGATGCCGTCGAGAAGGCCAATTCCGGCCATCCCGGACTGCCGATGGGATGTGCGCCTATGGGTCACATCCTCTACGATGAGGTGATGAGGTACAACCCCAAGAACCCCTACTGGTTCAATCGCGACAGATTCGTGCTTTCCGCCGGCCATGGGTGCATGCTCCAGTATGCCCTTCTGCATCTCGCCGGATACGATAGCGTCCAGGTACTTACTATGTGAATTTTTTTAAATTTGTATGTCCGGGTACTGTGTAGGTGTTCCTGGGGAGCTGCTACGGAGAGTTCTGAATAGAACTCCATTCCTGGGCTGCTCATCTACTCTCCTGTCCTGATTTTTGAATCCTTTTTTTTTTTTTATTGTAACTCGATTTTCACATTAACATAATGATCAGCAGATCTGGGTCTCTTTTTGAAATCTGTAATTTGAGCGAGTTTTACCCTTTTTATGTTGTGATGGATTTTATCCTGTTTCTTCTCTGGTCAACTTTGCTAAGGAAAAGATATAGTGAATGAAAAGGGGAGGAACGAGGAACCTTTAGTAGTCTACTTTTATTTGTTATCGTGAATATATACCATTCTTCTGTTCACCCAATCGCTCCTCTGCAATTTTCTGTAGGAAGAGGATTTGAAATCCTTCCGCCAGTGGGAAAGCAGAACTCCTGGACACCCTGAGAATTTTGAGACTCCTGGTGTTGAAGTCACAACAGGTTTGTTATTTTAGGTTGTACTGATTCTGCTTAATAAAAGAAAATAGATGAAAGGCCTGACGTATTTTCTGTTTACTTGTTCTCATCTAGGCCCTCTTGGACAGGGTATCGCAAATGGAGTGGGATTGGCTTTGGCTGAAAAGCATTTAGCTGCCCGATTCAATAAACCTGACAATGAAATTGTTGATCACTACACGTAAATCCCTTTCCCTCTGAATCTTTTTTTTTTTTTTTCCAAAAAACTCAAGACCATTTTTATGTATTAAAAGCTACCTTCTTATTATATTAGATATGTTATTCTTGGTGATGGTTGTCAAATGGAGGGGATTTCCAATGAAGCTTGCTCTCTTGCTGCACACTGGGGTCTTGGAAAGCTGATCGCGTTCTATGACGACAACCATATTTCTATTGATGGTGATACTGAGATTGCTTTCACTGAGAATGTGGACACCCGTTTTGAAGGTCTTGGCTGGCATGTAATTTGGGTAAAGAATGGTAACACTGGTTATGATGAGATCCGTGCTGCCATTGAAGAAGCTAAAGCTGTGAAGGACAAACCAACATTGATTAAGGTGTGGAATCTTCAAATAAATCTTTCAAGAGCTCTTCATTTTTAGTAAATTGGATGCTGGCTTTTTACGTTTGTCCGTGTCGTTTTAATAAAGGTGACAACCACGATTGGTTATGGATCCCCAAACAAGGCCAACTCATACTCTGTGCATGGTAGTGCATTGGGAGCCAAAGAAGTGGATGCCACAAGGCAAAATCTTGGATGGCCCTATGAGCCTTTCCATGTGCCTGAAGATGTGAAGAGGTTTGTGCAACTTGTCCCGTTATTCCTCCCTCTTGAGTAAAGCTAACAATTTATTCAGTTCTGTTGATGGGTACTTGATGATGCTTATGTAGCCACTGGAGCCGTCATACTGAAGCTGGTGCAGCTCTTGAAGCTGAGTGGAATGCGAAATTGGCAGAGTATGAAAAAAAGTACAAGGAAGAGGCAGCAGAACTAAAGTCTCTCATTAGTGGTGAACTTCCTGCTGGCTGGGAAAAGGCTCTTCCTGTAAGTACTTAGTGATCATATGACCTGTGTGATATATCTTTTTTGTCTAATGTTGTCACTTAATTCTTTATATGATTGTTCACAGACCTACACTCCCGAGAGCCCTGCAGATGCCACCAGAAATCTGTCCCAGCAGAACCTTAATGCTCTTGCAAAGGTTCTGCCAGGCCTTCTTGGAGGAAGTGCTGACCTTGCATCTTCCAACATGACCCTGCTAAAAATGTTTGGTGACTTCCAGAAGGACACTCCTGGTGAAAGAAATGTTCGTTTTGGTGTCAGGGAGCACGGAATGGGTGCCATCTGTAATGGCATTGCCCTTCACAGTCCGGGGCTCATCCCATATTGTGCAACCTTTTTCGTCTTCACAGACTACATGAGAGCTGCCATGAGGATTTCAGCATTGAGTGAGGCTGGAGTCATTTATGTGATGACCCATGACTCAATTGGACTTGGTGAGGATGGTCCTACTCATCAGCCAATTGAGCACTTGGCAAGCTTCAGAGCCATGCCTAACATTCTGATGCTCCGCCCAGCCGATGGTAATGAGACCGCTGGAGCCTACAAGGTTGCAGTTCTGAACAGGAAAAGGCCATCTGTTCTTGCACTCTCCCGTCAGAAGCTTCCCCAGCTTCCTGGAACTTCAATTGAAGGAGTTGAGAAAGGAGGGTACGTCATTTCTGATAACTCCTCCGGCGGCAAACCAGAAGTTATCTTGATCGGTACTGGTTCTGAATTGGAGATTGCTGCTAAGGCTGCGGATGAACTGAGGAAAGAAGGGAAGAAGGTCCGAGTGGTTTCCTTTGTCTCCTGGGAATTGTTTGATGAGCAATCTGACGAGTACAAAGAAAGTGTTCTACCATCCGATGTCTCTGCACGGGTCAGTATTGAGGCTGGTTCGACATTCGGCTGGGAGAAGATCGTGGGAAGCAAGGGCAAGTCCATCGGCATTGACCGGTTCGGTGCAAGTGCTCCTGCAGGAAAGATATACAAGGAATTGGGAATAACAGCAGAAAATGTCATTGCATCAGCCAAGTCATTACTATAAATTGGTCGCGTTCAGCATCTTCTCTAGTCTCATTCTGCGTTCAGATATGAAGCATTTTGGATTAGGGTCCCTTTCTCCACACTGGGAAATGGCATCGGAGAAGAAGCCAGTCTAAAGAGATTTTTAGTCTTTGCCGTTTGGACGAAAATAAATTCCCCCATTTTGCCTTCGACTTTTTGTGTTTCTTATTTGATTGGCAAAGCTTTCACCTTGCTCTTATTGAACTAAAACTCCTGAGAATGTACTATTTGGAATCTGTTTCAGTAACAATATCTCTGCGCAGAACGATGAAACCGTTTTCTCTCCTTTCCAAGTATCATTCAGTAAAGCCAATAAACTACTTTCTACGGATTCCTGAAGTGTCTCACTTCTCGTCCGCAATTTTAGTCTTGTGGCCTGCGTAGATCAACAAAAACAATGAAGTTTCTTGATAAGCCGTTCAGAGATTCGTGGTGGAGTTCATCGGATAGCTTATGGCAGCAGATAAAACGGTCTTCAATGGATCAGGCGGCGCATACGGGCCATTCGGTTTTGGGTAAGGCGACCCCTCTTGGTTTCTGTGACTGGAGTGGAGTGGAGACCAATAAATGTTATAAAGCGTTAAAGCTCAACTTCCTTATCAAAGCCCTGTCTTGTCTTTACTGTTTCATCTTTCTGGGGTTTTCTGCCATTGGAGCTTTTCACAAAATCAGGCACCCGCTTTTAAGAAGCGCATATTCCACTGCCCTCTCGAGTGAATCGAAGGTCAGACAAGACTCCTGAGCGTCGACAGTGGGTAGCAATTTACACGAGGCGTTATCATGTGGAGAAATAGATAACCAAAAGTTCGAGTTCTGTGGGGAAGCAGATGCTTCCCTATGCTTTTTTCTTTTTTTCTTTTCATTTTTTGTTCTCTATAACTGAAAGTTTTACCATTTGAAGAAAATCTGGGTTGAGAGAGGGAATGATACCCCGATATACCCGAGGAAGAAGACGCAGGTTTTGTTTGGGTGTGGTAACAATGACACTGTGAGGGTGACCTCGCCGATTGAGGAAGTCATTGCAGTGGGTCTTCCCCTGTAGAAGTCCTTATAGCATGGTTTGCTAAATGCCAAACTGTGCATTGACTAAAGAGTAGGATAGGCACCGTAGTTTCTTTGGTTCCAAATAGAAACCTAATGTTTAGATTTTACTCTATTCGAATGGTTGTTCATCCTCTGGTTTTGGTTCACTACGGTCCATTTATCCTTTAACGTCTGTCGCTGCGCTGTGGAAACCTGTGTACTATTGAAGTTGCGGTTGAGTATGTTGATTGCCCGAGATTATTGGACTTTGGACTGCCCTCAAGTTTAACAAAATATCATGGCGGGCTGTACTTGCAGCCTGACCTAGTTTTTCGAGTTGTGCTCGTGTCTCATACTTATTATAAGCCAAAAATGTGAGGGAGATTGTTGAGTAAAAATTTTCACATAAAAAAATATGATCATGAAGAAAAAAAGGTTAAGCATTCTTAGGTAGCATATCGTTTCTTTGGGTTGGAATCAGACTCGATATTTTACAAGGTGTCTTATTACCTTGGGATTTCAACGTTTTCATAAATCATAGTCAATGCCATGTTTGTGAGGAATTCTCACCCAACCAGCCTTCTTTTGAGTCTTGTAAATGCTATTAACTTAATTGCAAAGACTTGCAAATCATAAATTTTCTTGCCAGGTGGTAATTTAGTGATTCTTTCCACCATGGATGTTGAAGTGCTTCCTCGTGATCCTTGGCAAAAGTTATATTAGACAGGGAGTTAGAAAATTACAACAATTCAAACATAGTTCGTGATTGGAAACAGGATTAGAGATGGGTTTGATGTAGGTGGTCTAACAGGAACAAATCCTAAAATTATTTTTGAACAAATAGATCTAAGGCAAGGGTGAGGTCCACAAATAATAGGATTTAAGTATAGGTGTGTAAAAGGAAAGGGTATAAGAGATGCATTACTTATGTTTTGCCAAGGGATGAGCAAGGAATGAGGTAAGGAGAAGAAGGTGCAATAAATTATGCTTCAATGGGTTGTCATAAATTTTCATACAGTGGCTCAAGTGGTTTAGTAATCATTTCAAAAAAAATCAATATAGGTGGTGAACATGAGGAAGAGGACAGTGAAAGCGTTTGTGTCAAATTGGGTGTTGAGCAAAGTGGGGTAACAAGCCACTATTCTTCAACAGTTACAATCAGTGATCGACCTAGTTCAAATCCCCTCCTCTATTGTTGGCAGAATGATAAAAAGCTCTCAGTAGCACTGAGACCCCCTCGAACAAGAAGAGTTCCTCCAGCAAACTGGATGGATGTTTCTTTGATGCTTCAATTCAATACTTCATGTTCTCCTCAATAATCTCTTCTACAAAATTTGCTTTCCTCAGTTACTGGCCGCCTAAGCATTAAGTCAAACAATCTAGAAAGTGTTAAATAGGCAAACTGTCACTGAAGAGTTCTCAACATACTAGGTAACTTGTGCAAATCTTCGAGAATCAAATCATCCATATTGTTGAAAGCTATAATCTTTGAATTACATACATAAAAGTTGTCAACAAAAAGTCTGACTATCACATAGACTATTGTAACTATCTCCTCTTTTGGCTTCTTTTAAAAAACAATCCTACAGCAAATACATCCATCAACCACAATAACCTAGAATGTGAAAATAGTTACATAGAGTGTTTAAACTTTACTCCCCTTAAATTGTTGCAACACCTATAATAACAATTTTTGCAACACCTATAGAAACACTGTTTGCCACCATAATAACAACATTGTTTGCAATATTGTTCACAACGCCTGTAATTACACTAGTTGCAAAATACCCAACCAACACAAAAGCACAATAACCATTACAAATGTCCATTAAAACCGAAAAACACAATCAACCATGATAAGAAAAAAAACATGTTGAAATTCATCACCAAACACCACTACTACCTTTTTTTTTGTTTTTTTTTTTTAAAAAAAAGGGGCAAAAGCTAGCAGGTGCAAACTACTACACCTGCTAGATTGCTTTCTCCAGGACCTCCAAATTGATGATCAAAGCAACAAGCTCCTTATCCTCCTTGTTAAATTTCTTTCTCGCCTTCTCCATGTCTGCCTATCTCCTCCTCAATTACTCCAACGTCCTCTGTTGGACCTAGTGGGTAAGAAAGCACCTAATTAAACAAATAATCAAAAGATAGACAACTCTTTAATTTAATTGTAAGAGGAATTCTAATAAACTTACCAGAATTTTAGTGAAGTGGTTTTGCTAAACAAAGATTACTAACACATATAGCTACACAATTGAAATTAATCAACAACTCAAGTAATCACTTTAGACATTAACAACATTGAGAGACACTATAAATTCAGAGGCAAATATAATAATACAAAGATGAAACTCACAATGAGAATTCAATTAATAGAATACTGAAATACTCTCTCTCAAACAACTCTAATTGAAACAAGATAACAGGATTTAAATAAGCAAACAATAGATCCTTAAATCACAATAGAAACATCATCGACTACAGAATTATCTCAAATTCCAGCATGCTCAACATATAATATTAAACAATTAACTAACCTATATAAACAAAGCTACAAATAGAAAACTGCATACAATTAAGTTTAGATTACAAAATTACAGCAGCAAGTGTAATAATATTTTTAATCCCAAAACACTAAATACACAATGAGGATTGGCAATTTCAGAATTAATATCAATTGTGATTCAACACAACTTACTGTTAATCAATACACTAATCACAGAGGACAAATAGTAATCAGATCAGAATTAATAACACAACTAATGACTAAATATTTAATCACAGCACAAACAGATAGCAATCTGATAAATCAAATCAAAAATAAAAAGAAAAACTTATCGGCTGCGGCGTGGAGAAATCCACTGCCTTAAAGACGTTATCGGCGACCACGGTGCAGAGTCACGAGCCGAGCGTCTCCCAAGGATACGCAGCACTCTCAGAGGGACGTGCACTCGTCGCTGAGAGGTCAGAGTCGTTCGGGAACCCAGAACAAAGAGGATTTGTGCTTGAAGAAATTTCGCTTGAAGAAGATAGCACGAGATGAGGAGGATGGCAGCGAGAGATGAAGAAGAAGACCGTGAGAGATTAAGAAGAAAACCATACGGGGTTTTCTGTCTCTTCCATGAAGAACAACAGGAGAAGTTTTGCCGAGAAAGAAGAAGCTGAATCTCTGGTTTTTTTTTCCCGTCTATCGGGTTCTTGGGGAACCCTTGTTTTAACCCCACATCATGAACGGGCAGAAGCCCCGTTCGTGTTATGAGATCCGATTTAATCGGATCTCATTTAATGACTTTACCGTTTTGAAACGGTAAAGTTAGAAACTGGTATGGGAATCGGGTCTCGACTATTAGTCGGGTCCAGAACAGTCATTTTTCCCAACAATCCCCCACAAAATGATACACAAAAGAATTAATACTTGTTCTGGGCATAGTAAGAGTCGAATACTTAAGTATCAATATCTTTCGATTGAATTGATACGTAGTGAAATGAGGCAACAAACGGATCCACCAAGTGAAGTACTCTTGAACTTCGTCAACCTTATTTGAGACCCTCATAACACGCAGCGAACTCTTAAAGTTTGAACGAACTCCGCGATAAAATGTTGCGCTATTATAAGGCCATGCGCTTACCTCAGGATCTCATGAGTGCTCTAGCAAGACAAAGCCCTAGTCTTCCATAGGAGGCGGCCACACCCCCACACTCATGTAGGTGGATCCATTAAGTGCGTCTCTCTAGCACAACCACATATGGGCTATGAATCCATTAAGAGCAACTACATGTTCAACCTCACTCAATAATAAAACCGTCAAGTCCATCTATAGGACCACCCAAAGAAAGGGCTACAATTTCTCACATTTGAGTCGAAGCTCTGTATCACATCATGAAACCGTCAAGTCCGTCTCTGTAGGACCACCCAAAAAATAGGGCTACAGTTTCTCACATTTGAGCATAAAGCTCAAACTCACGCCATAGGGATGGAAAATAATATCAAGAAGAAACTGGCTTCGTTTGACCACAAGAGAGGTATCCACTTCTCCTCAATCACAGGGCTTTAGGCCCATCCCCCTCGACGTATCCAGAACAAACTTTCTAGACAAACCCTTAGTAAAAGGGTCAGCAATATTTCTTTCAGATTTCACATAATCTAAAGAAATTACTTCATTTCTCAGCAATTGTTTGACCGCACTATGTCTAATGCGTATATGTCTCCTTTTGCCGTTATATACACTGTTGTTGGCAATCCTAATAGCTGTTTGAGAATCACAATGAAGGGAGACAGGTACACTCGATCTCCCCCACAGTGGCACATTTGCAAACAGATTTCTCAGCCATTCTGCCTCTTGACCTGCTAATTCAAGTGCAATAAACTCCGACTCCATAGTGGAGCGAGCAATGCAGGTCTGCTTTCCAGACTTCCAGGAGATCGCTCCTCCACCTAAAGTGAAGACATAACCACTAGTAGAACTAACTTCATCATTATCAGACACCCAGTTGGCATCACAATAACCTTCCAACACTGCAGGAAACTCACTAAAATGCACTCCCCAATTTATAGTGCCTCTTAAATACTTCATCAAGTGATAAAGTGCAGTCCAATGCTCACTACTAGGGTTATGGGTGTAACGACTCAGTCTGCTGACTGCATAAGCTGTCTGGAAGTGTAGTTCATGAGGAACATTACACTTCCTATGATTTTAGCGTACTCAATTTGAGACACACTCTCACCTCTATTCTTCTTAAGGTGGATACTAGGATGATAAGGTGTTTTAACAGGCAGGAGATTAAAACAGTTAAATCTCTTCAACATTTTTTCCACGTAGTGAGACTGACTCATTGAGAAACCTTGCGCAGTTTTTGTTAACTTCACTCCAAGAATAACGTCAGCTTCTCCCATGTCTTTCATGTCAAATTGGGAGGACAGGAATCTTTTGGTTTCAATCACCAAATTCTCATTAGTGCCAAAGATTAACATGTCATCCACATATAGACATATTATTACACAATTTGATTAAGATATTTTAGAATACAAACATGTGTCTGAGGCATTTACTACAAATCCATGTGTGATCAACGTGTGGTGAAATTTCTCATACCACTGTTTTGGAGCTTGTTTCAATCCATATAGAGACTTTTTCAATTTACATAACTTATCCTCTTGACCTTGAACAACAAACCCCTCTGGTTGTTGTATGTAAATCTCCTCTTCCAAATCTCCATTAAGAAATGCAGTTTTAACATCAATCTGATGCACAACCAAATTATGGATAGCAGCCAATGCAACTAGAGTTCTTATAGTTGCTATTTTGGTCACAGGAGAATAAGTGTCAAAATAGTCAATGCCTTTTTTTTGTGTATAACCTACAACAACCAATTTGGCCTTGAACTTATCTATAGAACCATCAGGTCTTAATTTCTTTCTAAAAATCTATTTACACTTAATAGGTTTACACCCCTTAGGCAAATCTACTAAGTCCCATGTATGGTGGGACTTTATAGAGTCCAACTCACAGTTTATAGCCTCTTTCCAAAAGCTAGCATCCACAGAAGTTATTGCTTCTGTATAAGTTTTGGGATCATCCTCGATCAGGAACGCTGATACTAAATGTTCATCTATCCTATTAGGGTTCTCAATAAGGAAAACAGTAACGAAATCAGGTCCAAAACTAGTTTCTGTCCTTTTCCTTTTACTTCTTCTAGGCTCATCTTCAAATTCATTTGCTCTATGAGAAGAACTAGGCAAAGACAACACTACACTAGAGGGACCAGGATCTACGCTAGTGTTTTGTTTTTTCCAAGGAAACAAGTGCTCAAAGAATTCAACATCTCTAGATTCAGATATTGAATTTTCATCTAATGACATGAATCTATATGCAGTTGAATTTTCTGCGTAACCTATGAACACTGCATCATAGGTTTTGGGTCCTATGCTAGTCCTCTTAGGAGCCGGTAAACTCACCTTGGCTAGGCACCCCCACACTTTAAGGAATTTCAGGTTGGGGGTAAATCCTTTCAATAGCTCGTATGGAGTTTTATCTAATTTCTTATGAGGAACTCTGTTAAGTATATAACAGGATGAAAGTACTGCTTCCCCCCACATGTTGTCAGGTAATCCAGAACTTATAAGCATAGCATTCATCATATCTTTCTCGCCTTCTCCATGTCTGCCTATCTCCTCCTCAATTACTCCAACGTCCTCTACCTTTGCATTGAGATCACTAAATCAGAGGCAGAGACTATACCAGTTCTCCATAATTGCCCCTAAGCATTACTTCCTCAGACTCTAAGGAGTCGTCACCCTACACATCATCTATGTGTTTCCCTTGCTTGAGCTTCCCAGAGACCAGAGTTCTGCAGGTATAATTTCCAGTTATTAGATGGTAGGTTGACATCCTTCTGGCACATTAAATATGCCAAAAATGCAAGAGATCCAAATTAAATTGAAAGGAAGAGTTGTACCTTTTTGTAGAAGAGGGAAGCCAGCGGCTTCTTCACACTCTTCGAGCAGATCAGAGAAGGCATCTAGTTCTTCAGTGCAATTTTATTAAGTACAGAGTACTTCAAGCTCAGATTAGCAGCAGGAAAGCCTTCATAACTGGCCATCTCTTTCTTGCACCAGAAATCAGTTGAGCAATTGTTTCTTCATAGTCTACTTCCGTATCTTTTGCCTCTATGGGAGCACCAAATTGGTTGATATTCTCTATAGAAAATCATAGGTGCAGCCAGAAACATATACACATCTCATGCAGCATGCTGGATAGGAGATTAATAATCTCCTTCTAGATATTGCGATAAAACTTATAAACCATATTTTTGGAGAATTGTTTAGAAAACTCGATCCATTGTTTTCTTCAAATGATAGGACTCCAGCAACTTCAATGCTCTATTTTCCTTATTGGACTGGCCTCTCACATTATAACTATTTTCACATACGGACAGATGCCATGCATATCCTCTAACACTGTTTCATTAGTGAACATTTCATCTTTCTCTACGTACTCTCCCTGTTTAAACCCTAGGATTTATTCCCTTGCATGCTATGTTCGTCATCATCAACAGGGTTTGTGACAATTCGTTCTGAATCACAACAATGTCATACAAAGGAAGCAAAAAGTTGGGTTAGGAAATTGTAGTATCAGCAAAATCGGAATGAGTGGACAGCTCTCACCATTTTGTGTAATCTTGCAGCAAAAGTAACTCGTTCAACAAAAATCAGTGATTCAAAGTTCAGACAATCTCATTCAATTACAAGATGATGAAATTGTTATGTATACAAGATCTGAAGAAGATTGACAGTAAACTTAATTAGAACCAATGACAATAATGAGAGATTAAGAATTTGCATTGTAAATAGATGAATTAGTGGAAAAGGCTTACAAAAGGATAGATTAAAGTAGAGAAATCAAGCCTCATAGATAAAAGAAGATGACCACATTGAATAGCTACTATTCCTTTTTCTATGTAGCAGTTTCTTACAATTGATACAGTAGAAGAAGGCTAGGTAAAAGATAAACAAGCCGAACTCTCCAAGCTTACGACCTCTGGTTTTGTAACCTTCCCTACTATCTATGCGTGTTGTTTATGCACATTTGGATGTAACAAACACAGCAGTTAATCAATATGGTGAGAAAATTGGTTGTAGAACACGAGAAAATTAGTAGTACCAAACCTGACATGGATACCTGCAGACCTGAACATTGGTATCAAACCGAAAGACTGGTCTGTACCAGACCCACATGATCACAGGTGTTGATAGATATTATCTTGTTGCATGCAAGAAGAAAGCACAGAGATCCAGTATTTCTAATACATTACCATCAATTTGGTGGCATGGACTGTTTTGATCTAACCCAGTTAAACTAAGTTCAACTATAGAATGAAATCTAGGTCGTTACAACAACATTTTTTCATATGTATATTATTTCAAACTTGCAGTCTTAAATTGCTAGGCTAGTGACCTCAGTAGGCACTTAGAAATTAGTGGACACTCTGCTATTCTAATTCATATAACCAAAGAGAAATAGAATGACTAAGAATGAAAAGGGTCATATGTTGGGTCGAATACATCTCCCAAAAGAGCAGTCAAGTCAGGAAGATCCTAATTACCCAACTAGTAAGCCCACTAATCTGGTGAAGTTCACCATACGCTAATCTAATTTATTTTTTCATATAAAATTCAAATTTATGGGTCAAAAGCTGTTACGAATCTGAAAGAGTTGTCAGGTCTCAGGTTTGGTAGGTTTGTTATGGCGTTTGGTACAACCAACTCTCAGGTGTTATACCACCAATTCTGGCAAGCACATTGAATGATAGTATGGTTTAGTAGAGTCAGTCAGAAAAGCCTAAAAACGGTTATAAATAGCCAGTCTTCAGCCATTAGAGTATGCACAAGAGAATGAGTGTCCTCTTCTTTCCTTTAGCCGCCTTCTATTACGGTTTTGGTAAAGAAACAGCTAGAAGAAGAGAAGTAGCTCTTCAAAACATTTAGTCATCCTCTTTTTAGGCCAAGTTTGTCTACTTAGTGCTGTAGTCTATGCAGTCTATCCCTTTTGTAAGTCATGATTTCCATTTTGATCTTCATCCATTCTTCATTATTGGTTTCTGTCGTTTTTTATGTATCTCCCTAATAGATGAATCTTTTTCTGTGATCTAAAGAGTTCTTTTTTTAGAGCCGACGGTTAATTACCGTCAGTTAAATGTTTGCCCGACCTGGTAACGAGCCGACGGGTATTTCGCGTCGGGAAATTCTTAGCCGACGGTTTAGTCTGTTTAGCCGATTTTTCTACCTGTTTGAACCAATCAAAACCCATCTGCCTCGAGCTTTTCATCTCAAAATGCTCGACCCAAACGATTTAGCTAGATGCCTAGCTGGTGGGATTGAGCATTCTTTAAACGGAAAAGTAGTTCTGTTCCTGGGTTGAGCATTTCAATTTGAAAGTTTTCATCGAGGGGTCTTCCTCTCACAGGACATGAAGCAGATGAGTGGAGGTGTAACTCGAGTGCATTTCCAATCTCCTCAGGAGACAACATCAATCTTCACTCACGACCTCAACTAGCAGCAAAGGAAGGGCTAATTCTCAAGATGGGGAGACCCAGAAACAGCAACGGTCGTCTCAGAGAGAAAAACCCTTCTTCATCCTGTTGCACATTCTGAGTTTGTGGTGCCGCGGAGTGCCCAAACTGGTTCTGCTTCACCCTGCTGCAAATTCAATCCAATATTCAGCAAGATGGCATAAATTTCTCATGAAGAGATTTTCGGAGCAAGTAAGAGTGAACGATGAATGTATGATAGTATTTTATAGTAGAGATTTCAATGTAAGAATAGATTCGAGGATGTATCTTTTGTTTCTCATTTTCTTTGTAATGAAATCCATATTATGTAAATTGTAAGCCATGATCCTATTTCTCAATTAAACTATAATTACATGCTGTCAATATACAAACGCAATAGATTAAGCCCAAGTAGAACTGAGATAATCAATAATTAATAGTAGTTGTCTCAGGTACGTATATAGTTGAAGTTAAAACAATCAATAAAAAGATTCATGTCCAAATTATACTTTGTAAAGCCATCCTTCTATCATACTGATCCCTTTTTAAGTAGAACTTGGTTTTCTCCTCCTACATATATATCACTGGAACTAAGTTTTTAACATGCATGTAAAGTTGAGTTTCTGTGTTTGGCAATATCAGAAAAGAAAATAAGTCAGGGAAAAACAAAAACACTGAATTATTGTGGTGAAAGTATCTCTAGATAATTTGAATAGCAGAATTAAGCATACCCAGTAGATATTAGGTTGTTAATATAAAAAGAGAACATTCAAAGAAGACGAGAAGAGATTTCATGCATGGTTACGTTATAAACATTTCAATATCTTTGGCTACTAAATCTAATTAAGGGACATGGTATATATTTTAGATGACCTGCGTAAGCTCATCTGGAGAAAACAAATTTTACCATATCTAGAGGAAAATTCTCTGATGAACTTATTTGGAGCTAAAAATATTAATAAACAAGGAAATATATATAGTCTTGCTGGTCTAATTTGGAGGCTAAAAAAATTCAAATATGAGACGTAAAATTTATACAATAATAAATTCCAAATTATAAATAAAATTTACGTACATGATTTTCATCTTGGAGCCAATAGGATTATAGATGTCGTAATAACAAAACTTCAACAAGCAGCTAGATGTTACTAGCGATTCTTTATGACCAGCCAAACTGGATTAAAAAAACATATCCGGTTGTAAAACCATGGAGGTTTTTGATCAAGCGATTTAACTATTACCTAGTAACAAATATGGTTCATTCCCCTCTAGACAGAAAACCGAGATACATCTAAAAAGCTACATAGATTTTGACCATTAATAGTTAATTTTTAGATATTAAAGACACTTGAGATAGATCCACCATGGTTGTCATTCATCGAAGGTTGTTGTACCATATCAAACCACGTGTAAATTTTACTTGTATCCTCAAGAGAAACGATTATCAAGTACATATCTAGTCTACAAATAAGTCAATGTATTAAATATTTTTGTTTTTAACAAGTAAATATATGTTTTTATCTTAGTTTTATTAGTTGGACATAGCTCCTTAATTTCAACCATTAGATAATTTAGTATTCCCCGACTTTTATGACTATGCAGAATTTTATAGACTCCAAGGATGAGTTGATAACCCTAAACCGTTAAATCATATACATACCAACCCCAATATAAACTTAGCTGCTTATATTGAACTTCAAACCTTACTCACGTGGTCTTTCCTTATTAGCCCTATTCCCTCCCCATAAAATTACAAACTTTCCTCCTCTAGCTTAATAGGAAATGCACCTAATAACAACATAATAAAATAAGTAAATCTTTAAAATAACTCTGTGGAAAACCTAAATATCCTTATGCGTAGAAAGCCACTGACTAAAAACACTTATTTTTCTTGCATAGATGGCACAAATCAATATTCTACTTTGAAGAAGCTGCCTTACTTTTTATACAAGGATATATTCTTGAATTTTGGCTTTGATTTTTCTTCCATGATTCTTTTCTTTGACACTTTATAACTTATATCTTTGTGCTTAATAATGTTTAGGACTACATAAAAAACTCCTCAGAAAATTTAGAAACACAATTTCCATATACATTTACAGAACTCTAGTAGCATGGATGTATCTCATTCTGCTTAAGTGGAAACCCAAAAAACCAAAGTAACAGATAATAAACATGGAGACATGAATCTCTAGAAAAGCTTAAGACGAAGCACAACAATTGCTTGAAAATATATGAGAGGTGCATATAGAATCAATTGTTGTACATATTGAGAAACTATAGTGGAAAATGGACGGGCAATAGATAATAACGGTTCTTCTTTGTGCATCTACAATGTCTTATATACACACCAATCATCCAATTTAAATTTCTATGTTAGAGGTTTGTATGGTAAGTTTTGTTCTGTGTGCTCGCATGCATGAAGAGATCACTGAACCCATTCATCTTGATTTATAGGATCTACTTATCCTATCAAAGAAAATTTATTAGACTATCTTGCTAGTATAAGTCACAAGAAATTGATAATCCCCCTATTACACATTCACTTATATCCTATAACATATCCACTCTTATGAAGGTGGTCATGGATTAGATATTGAAATCCAACTGCCACCCTGATAAAAAATCACCGCCAAAAAGAACGTGTGACGAGGTGGATGCCTTTTGCAATGTTCTTATAAGTTAGTCAAAATACAAAGGAATGATAAAATAAAACATTTTTAAATATGTTACTGGGAAAGACAAGATTATCAAGGGGTATGCCTGAGAAGGAAAAGAAAGCTATGGCTATTAATTACTTTACAGGCACTTGGATTTCCATAAATTGTAAAGAGTTAGAAGGGCTGACTAAAAACGACTTACTCTTATGTTCATCGAAGGATGAAAAACAAAAGAATTGGTCTTCTTTTCATTCATCAAGCTTGATAGGGCCTTTGAGGAGGATAGTTAATTGTTGATGGTGATGAGAGATTACAATCTGCACACTCTTCTGAAAGGATGAGCTTAGATGCGTTGAAGCTAAAAGCGTAGTAGAGGAACAAATTTGAAATGTAGATGAGGAGCAAAGGGGAAGTAATTTGTGGAAGAGAAATCGAAAAATTTATGATGAGGAGAAAGTGAAATGATTTGGGGAAGAGAATGAAAAAATTAGGGTTCTTCTAGACAATAGGAAGAAAATAGCAAACTGTTCAGGTATTTAAAGTGTTGAGACAAATTGGTTATAAAAATATTAAATATTAGTTGTACCAAACATAAACATTGGTTTTACCGAACTCACACGTATAGGTCGTAGCGGATATTACTATGTTAGCAATGGTTTTAGAATATATGCAAGGAGAAAGTTCTAGAAGGTGGAGACCCAATGTTACCATACCAAATTGACCAACAAATTGATGGCAAGGTCGGTTGATGTATGACCTATTTAAACCAAGTTCAACTATCGGTGGAACCAAAATAAGTAGTCACACTATACTTCATGTATAGAATAGGTTGGCCAAATATTGGGATTAAAACTTATCCCAAAATTTCTTATCAAGTTTGGGAGTTGCTTCCCCAATTAATAAACTCAAAACATTTTTTATGTATGGTCTATTGTATTTATTTTATAAATTTTAAGATTAAAAAGTGAATTTTAAAAATATCACCTTTATATATACATTGTCTTGTTTGTTATCTTTCATTGTAAAACATAATTGGAAGCCTTTTATTATGAATTAGTGTAGTTAAATCAAGTTCTTAGGTTTGGAAACCGCTCAAATGATGGACCTCCAATAACTTAATGCACCTGAATGAAAACCAATTACTTCAAAATTACAATTTTTTTCTCTTTTTGTATAATGATATTATTAGTAATGTGTTGTTCCTCCTTCCCCAATTAATATATGGTTCCCGAACTGACGTGCTTCAACCGCAATTAAAACCTTCAGATTACAAAATGGATGTTTTGTAGCATTAACTTGTTGCTGATGAAGAGTTGTTAATGACTACCTCTCTAGAATACTCATAGAAATTTCAAGTAGTCTTCGCTTCCTTTGTAATTCCTAATTACCAATAGTTTAATCTTCTCCCTTAAATTTCTTATTATTTTTTAATTTCAGGCACGCCATAATTGTTGGTGGACATTTGAATTTCCATCAATTGTTTGTTCTAGTTAAATAGAGAGAAGACAACTAGGTAAAGTAATGTGATGAAGATCAAAAGTTTGTTTGATTGTTTTAGATCACTATCAAATTTTTTTGTCCCACGGGTTACTCGACTTAGGAGGTGGAATGAAATAACGCATATCTTCGATTTTCATCCCTCGACGATGAGTGTTTGTCATCGACTTAAGCAAGATTATCACTATTGGCTGATGGAGTTCAAAGGACAATATTTCTGTCACCCTGCACACCAGTAGAAGTTACCTCGCCAGCACAACAGTAGAAGTTATCTTGGCAGCATAACAGTAGAAGTTATCTTGGCAGCACAAGAGTAGAAATTTCCTCAGAGCCACAATAGTAAAAGTTAACTTAGTAGCACAACAATAGATGTTACTTCGGCAGGAAGAGTTACCACGAATTAGATTAAGATATCCCCCAAGTTGCATATGCTAGCACACCTATTATTTGAGCCCATTCTTCAGTAAAGTCTTTTATATTCATGTTTATTTGTTCATTCACAAAAGGAATGCAATATTATAATTTTTTTACCAACAAAATCTAAAACTAAACACTCAAAAAGGATATGGTAAAGTTGTTTTATTGATTACTTAAATATGTGGACATCACATACATATTATTGATGTTGCTTTGTTATATGTATCGCTATAACAATCACAATAACACCGTTTTCCATCGTTTCTTATCATGCGGTTTGGTGAGCAATCAGTTGGGCAATACAGATGGTCCTTAACTCCATTGTTGCAATCACAATGACAACGTTTTCCATCTGTCTTTTCTACACAACCTGGTCCACAAGCAGTGGGACAAAACACTTTGATTGACTCTTCGTTGGGTTCTAGTCGACCTATGAAAATAGAAATTTAAATTTTAAAATATTGATTAACGCATTGACTCACCTAATAAATAAATGACAAAAAATGAGGTTGAAAGCAAGAAAAGCGACTACAACAGCAATGGTGTTCATTTTGTTGTCGTGGGATATGTATAAGCTTATGGTCATTGTCGGGGTATTTATAGCTGAAATGGAAACTGCTCCCGTGAATAGCGAGAGAGTGAATATAAACAAAATCCATTTTAACCCATTTCGTTGATTATCATGGACAGATTGTGATGAGATGAGAATATCGAATAGAAACGTGAAATAGATTAATCTTCCACTCGACATATTCATGGCAAAGAAAAACCTCTTGCCTCTTCCACAATGCTAAAAATATCAAATGAGTTAAAATTTGGTTGTATTGTATCTCTTAGGAACAAGAGGACACTAAAAATTGTTATATCCAAATAAATGGTATGTATGAATATTATTAAGTTCTTCCATTGATAAACCAAAGAAATACTTAATCCTTATTGATGCAATGCAACCAAAGTGAGAATCATGACCACCGATTGTAAAAATATCTTTCAAGCATCTTTATTTTTAAAACTTTAATCAAGTAATATTGGCTCAGGTGAAACCTTAGTATCTTTGCCTCATCCTCCCGGTCACCCCTTCGGCCAACGACAACAATAGAGTGTTGGCAAGTCACCTCATATAATGGGGCTCTTTCTTTCCTTTTTACCTTTGTTGTCGACTTTTCAGCCACTGCTGTGGCTACATATTAGTGAGAAAATTGTCAGGTGATGGTCGGCCCCAATTATGTTAGGGTCCCATCATCGGACGACTACAGAATCCGGTGGGCCAAAAGCCTAACTTGCAGTTACAGTGCTAATTGGCATAGACAATCACATAATAATCCAAATCCAAGAACCACAAATATTCTATTTAGGAAAATTAATCCAAGCACCATACGAATAAATTGAGAAAAGATGTCCATTGTCTTATTTTTAATAATATTTTGTATGTATGTATGTATGTATGTATGTATGTATGTACGTACGTATGTGTGTGTGTGTGTGCACGCATGTTTGTATATTTATATATTTATAAATCCCTACTTTGAAGAAAAGATATATGACTTGTCCAATATATTATATGTAGTTATTATTATTCTATAGACCATTTGATCCCTATTTTGCAAATGCCTAATTATAAGCACATATTCTAATACTGTGCGTGGGTATAGGTCTTTTAGTGGTAAGTTTATGAAAGAGTGAAGTCAAAAAAGCCCAAGCAATATTGAAAAATAAAACCCTATTCTGATCCTATTCCTGAACCATACAACTATATCCCCATCATGTTCCCCTTCTTGCAACCCTAAAACCACCCCATCCCTGTAATCTTTGATTATTTTTGCCCATTGGTTCTTCATGATGCATTGTTTGCTCCTCAGTTTGATTGTAACCTGCAATATGTTGGCACTATGATTGGATCTTATCAGTTTAAAGTTGACTTATTTAGTTTATCACTTCATCATTTAGGATCTTACAAGCAAGAAGATGATTGGCAGGGAGAAAAAATTCAAAATCTTTATGTTCTTGTCACAAGAAGCTTCAGTGATGGATTATGTTCTCTTTCAGCTTATGCTAGTCTGTTCATGATTGGCATAACAGATTAGGCCATTTGTCTAATAAACATTTAGAACTATCGACAGATCATCTGAATTTTGACCATTCAGGTTTACGTATAGAGATCTTCGTTATGTTAATTTGTCCTTTAATTGGCTTAACAAAGAAGACTTTCTTTTATTTCTCATAACGACTTGTCTGAGTTTCTTTTTCACGTAATTCATCGAGATGTTTAGGGACCATATAATGTACCTTCTCATTTTGGTCATAGATTTATCCTTAATTTCGTTGATAATTTTACACGTTTAACTTGGAAAATTTTCCTTTAACAAAAATCAGAAGTAAACAATATGATATCCAGGTTTTTCAACATGGATTATACTTAGTTTGGCAAGCATACCAAACAATTTCATTCAGCTGATGCTAAAGAACTGGCCTTTACAAATACGTTCAATGACAAAGTAGTTCTTCATTGATTTTCTTGTGTGGATAGGCCCGAACAAAACTTCCTGTTGTTGAGAGGAAGTATCATTTAAATGTTGCTCATGCTTTATATTTTCAATCTCGAGTTCCGATTCAATTTTGGTTCAACTCTTCCTTCTCATCGTACAAAGTTTCAATCTTGGGCTGCGTATATGTACTTTCCTTGGTTATCCACTAGGTACAAAGATATGAAGATAAGTGTTTTCCTTTTCGGTCTGTAACTGATATAAATAATCTAGTTGATCCATTTCTTGATTTATTTTTGCCATGTGCTTCTTTAGATGTTCTAACTTGGAAACTTCAGTTTCTTCTCAACCAGTTTTACATGATTCTGAACCAGTTTCTTCCAGTTCACTAGTTCCTATTCGTCATTCTGCTCATGTTACTCGTCCTTCTTATCTTTGAGATTTCCATTGTAACTTTTCGTCTATTCATTTTAATTCTTCTTCAAATGTATTTTATCCCATCAACAAATTTTTGTCATACAATCTCTTATCTCCTATAGACAGGCCATTTGTCATACACACCTGATGTAAGATTACCAAATCTTACCTCCTTTTTGTGACTGAAAAGCTTTTGTACATTTGTCATCTGGGCCTGTAGTTCACACTTTCTATTTTAATTTAGCAAAAGAAGCAGAGGCTCAGCTTGGTCAGATCACAGTTGGACAAAATATGGTTTAGTTTTATGTTTATTCTGATGATTAATTTATGTTGTATTTCAAGTGATAAACATCAGGTGTGAGCAGTAGTTTGCATATTAAGCTGGAATGGAAGCTCTAGGCCTTGGATATGCTAGTGGAGTGGCTGTTTCTACCATGCAGCTGGTGAAAGCTAGCATTCCAAGAGAGACAGATTTTTGAGTTTAAAGTTTCCGCGAACTAGCTAGATGGAGTGAAGATGCCTGAGCTAGCCTCTGAAGTGTCTATTTCAACATGTAAAGTACTATAACCTTGCAAGTTCTCATCAATTATTGTATATCGTTGTCTCTCATGAATCACTAAACCAAAACCTTCAAAATGACAGGGGGCAATATTCTCTCTTTTAGATTTCAGCTCCTATTATGGCACCCAGGTTGAGGGATTCAGTGCAATTAATAAATTAAATTAAAGGAACCCTCTTTCTTAATTAGAACAGAGAGAGAGAGAGAGAGAGAGAGAGAGAGATCAGGGAGAGGGAGAGAGAGAGAGAGAGAGTGCCCCATTCCCACCTCGAAAAATCATACACCCATATATGTACACCTTGTTTATCATGAGAACTTCAATATCGCAGCTTCTAATACTTTTAGTACCCATGAAATGCATATGTTCAAGGATTACCAACCTTGCTCCGGTTACAAACATTACGTTACAAATGGTAGGTCGCCACCGCCCTGAGGTGGTAAAGTCCCCGTAGAAAAACACAGTTTAACCACTTTCGGTTGATAATGTTGTATATGATCAGCTGAAAACGTCCCTCATCATCGCTCCTCAACCTTTTTTCTTGTAATGGAGCCATTAATTTTCCGTGCTTCTAGTCTTAATCGTATTCACGACAAAATCAGGAGACTTCAACGCTGAGTCCCAAGACTTGGACATCGGCCTTCTCGTCAAGATCAGCTTTTATAACCTGAGCGGAGGCACTCTAACGCAACATGGTGAGGCAATCCTGGAATAATATTACACTGCTCCATCATGCGTGAGTTTAGCTAAGGAAACCAAGCTACAGTACTTTAATAATTCTCCTTTAATAGATATAATAGAACACGGGTTGGGGATCAACGATGAAAAGATAAGTAATTAGCTGATCATAAGAAAATATCATAACTTATAATTACATTCTTATATATTGTCGTTTAAACTAGTTAACTGATCCACGAATTGAATGACCCTCGCGATTGTATCCCCTCATCCATGAAATAAAAAACCCAACAACTTAACTCATGAGTAAACTACGCAAATGAGGAAGGATTATATATATATATATATATATATATATATATATATATATATATATATATATCCATCTAGCTAATAGTACTACTACAATAACAAGTACAATAATATTTTGGAACTTTGATATTTATTTGTGGAGCGAGTTTTCCCATTCAGTATATATGTACTGTACTTCTGTGTCTAATTTTAACATAAATAAAGTGTTGTTTATGAAGATCTTCTTCGAGTTTTTGAGTGTTGTTTATGAAGGTCTTCTTCGAGTTTTTGAATTGGTACTTAAATATTGTGCAACTTATCTTCTCAATCGACACTGAAACCTTTTTGCTCAGTTTTATTACTTCTAAGATATACAGAAAACTGAAAGTCAGATATGGAAAACTCTTTTAACTTCTATTGCTACACAACTTGTACTTACGTTTTAAACTTGTAATTTTCTAATTAGCACCTTTTTAATTTGCCAATCATCACATAGTACCGAAGAATCAATTAATCAATATCTTTTGCCAACTAATTTCTAGCCTAATTATGGTGAACATAGCTTAGTTAATCTCTTAAAATACAAAATAAAACCATAAAAGATGAAGAAAAGATTAGAGATTGAAAAAATTTTCTATCTCATTCCATGAAGTTGACAACGAAAATTAACGAAATAATTTACAAAACTTTTTCAGGGCAAAAGAAGGGATAACCTCCATGAATGGCTTCAATATAAATCTCTCAAAATGTGTAGCCATATAATCTTAATTCTAGTTATACAATGCTTCAATATGTCGCATGTACAAATTTGATCATTTAATGTACCATTTCTTTCAACACTAAGATAAAAGTGACTTCCTCCCGCGGTTTGAAAACTGTTGGTGTAAGAGAAAAAAAAACCGCCTGCCCTATTTTCTTTAGTGGTTGCCAACTTCCACGTATCTACCATGTAGGCAAAACCTTCCACCAACGGATATAAACGTAGTATAAAATAAATTTTTGGCTGGGGTTCCCAACCACCAATAATGTTGATCTTCTTCCAATGCGGCCAGTTTGCAACCGCCGGAGGAGTTATAAGTTTCTCTACCACAGTTTGCAACTACTGGAGTAGACCGTCATGTCGTCTCGAGTAGACTATCAACATGTCCGGAATAACCGTTTTAATGGGTTTTATTGTTTGTTTATACCGGCAGTTGGAACTAGAGGTATAAGAGTTTTTTTCCTTTTTTCATTTTCTTCATGTTTAATGTACTTGTAATAATATCAAACAAACATACAAGTATTCAAAATAACAAAAAATTGTCCAAAAAACACAAATTAGTCATGAAAAAAATATAAGTGTCCAAAACAACATATAATTATACAAAAAATAGGTGTATAAGTGAACTTTTACAAAACAAAAATTATGAATGTTGTGACAAAATTAACATTTACAAAAAAGAGCAAAAAAATTACAAGTTGAGAAACATTGACATACAATATGGATAACAACTACCAGTCAACTACGCCTAGGCTCCCAGCATAATTGATCGGTCATTCCTGCCAAATTTTGTAAATTTAATGACAGACGAACTTTACCAAAAAAGGTATTCAAATTTAGAATCAAAATTGTTTCAAACCTGTTCGTGACTGCATATAGGATTGCCATTGTAGCAGTTTTTGCAACTGTTGTTGCATGCTCTACACCGCAGCCCTCAATGCATCCCTATCCTCACATACCTCATGCAACTCTGCTTTCATGGGGGCAACTTCAGTTGTGTTGCCAGAGGTAGACGCAAAGTCGCCCCTCCACAGGGACGCACCAGTCCCAACTCTCTTTCATATCCCCCTGGTGGCCCACATATACCTCGCTAACAATAGGTATCATATCCACATGATTGTCGGAAGGGTTGACTTTTATCTTTCTCTTAAAATTTAATGAGCTCTCAAAACTTTTCTATTTGTCAATAACCAGTTGAACCAATGGTTCACCCCGGTCTAACCGGTTCAACCAAAACTGGACATACTACTAGGTTGATGGCCAGTCCGGTTTTTAAAACATTGCCACAACCTATTCTATTACCTTCTTGCAAATATTTCAAAGGGAGAATTTATGGTTAAAGATTTGCCAATGGGGGCGGGGGAATTCATGGATGAGATTTTCGTTTTTTTGCAATGGAATCTTATACACTATAGGTTATCTAAAATGTTATCCACTGGTTCTGCCAAACTCTTTTATTTTTTCTTTTCAAATATTGATTTTTAAGTATATTGTAAGGTGTATGGAGGTTCCAGTTTTAAAATTATAATGTGTATGTACTAGCTTATCTAATATATGTACCCTTTTAGATATTTGTTAAAAGCTCTTGTGAGTCAGATCTATTTCCTTTTCTGTCCAACCTTTTGACAAGGATAGTTGATTTTAAATGGCGCGGGGAAAAAGTATTATTATTCTTATTGGCTTCATTTTGTTACTCTAGATTTACATATTTTAATTAGATTATCAAACGTTTACCCTAAAAGTATATTAAAAAAATTTGATATGAGAATTATATTATGTAATCTTTAGCATATAGAAGAATTTTGTTGTGCTTAAAGAATTTTTTTGTTGTTAAGAAACAACTAAATGTATTGGAAATTTGGAAGGACACCATTTATGATATTGCTTGTCTAAAAGTGCAGTCTGTAATTATAAAATATCCTTAAAAAAGAGGAAAGTAAATTTACCTATAAATTAGAATAATTGAACGACATTAAGTAGCATAACTTAGATATGAAGATGGATACTTCACACAAAGCCTAAAATATATTATATAACTCAATAAACTTATCACTGCATTTTTTATCATTTAATTATTGCATTAATTAATAAGTTTCTGGTCGTTGTTTTTTTTTTTTTTTTTGAGTTTGTATGCCTGTGGATAATTGTAAGTATTGAATCAAAGTCTTTCTAATTAGATTGATATACTGATTACACTATGAATATGTCTTTCTAAGCTAGATTAACTTGCTAGTAAACTATAATATGAACTTGTTCTTCACACTAGGGATGAAAACATGCAATCAAGTTTAAAACTCCAATTACAGCATATATATGTTTCGATAAACAAAAAAAAACAACAACTAGATGATAAAGAGTGCCAGGGTGTTTATTGTTGTTTACAGTTGATGGTTAAACCCATGGAATACATAATCAGTGTAATTGTCTTTCACTCTTAAGTTATTAGAATATTTCTTTAATATATATATTGAGAAATACAATATTCGTTTGAGAAGTCATAAATAGGAATAAATTTGCCATGCTTGAGAAAAATAATATTTTATAACTTAAACAGGTATAACACTATTTATCATTTGTAAAGATGGAAAAAGGAATGCAAACATGATCAAGAGGATGGTTAGAAAGGATTGGAAAATAGAAATTTTATAGTAATGATGAAATTAATTGGTATTAGCTAGATTGGTTGTGTAAATGAAGGAATTTCAAATCCTCGTTCAAGAAATTATCCTTTATTAACCCTATAAAAAACCTTTCCAGTGTTTTAAGAATAAAGCACAAACATTAGTCTCTATCTTGAATTTTTTTTGTGGTTTTTAATTAATTGCTCATTATATTCTAATAACTTATTTATAGATCAAACAAAATTTAGGTTGAGAAGTGATAAACGCCACTCATGCTATATGCTATGAAATGAACTTATAAAAGCCACTCATGCAATGTGTTACGAAATAAACTTGAAAATATTTAAGACGTAGATATAGGGGCATGCCGCATTTGGGTATACAAAGGGAATGAAATAGAGTTATTCCGCATAGTGTTATTACGCCCGGTCCGGTAGGCTTGTCCGGCTGCCCCTTCGGCCCCTCCACTCTCCATCTCTGTATTTTTTGGCCTTGGCTGGTATCTCAATGATGTAAGCATGGTTCAACCTGCTGGCTAAATCGATCGAACCATTTTGACCCAGCCTTTCGGGTCAATCAACACTTCCGGGTCTGATAACATTAATTCCACATACTGATCAATTATACATTGGCTATCCAATATATGAATCTACTGAATATGTTATGTGTACTGTTTACGGTTTACTGATTAGGTGAATGGGGTATTTGTTACTAAGTTTTATAAAGGCATAATTTAAAATAAAATCACTCTAAAATTAAAAACAAGAAAAATTTAGAATACTGTGCCATAAGTTGAATATTATATCACCGAAAATAAGGATAAAATTGGAAATAAACCCAATATGTACTTTTAAATTAGGGTACAGAAAGTTATATTCATATTTTATACATAGAAATATAGAATTACCTAAGTACTGGATAATTAGATGTCGATATTGTATATGTGGTCCAAATAATAATCGATAATTAGACGTGGTAATATAATTTGTAGACCAATCAAAGATAAATGCCCCTTCAACGATGACGCCGATAAGTACAAAACAGTTTTAAAGTTTTAAACGCGAAGTAGCATATCTGGTTTCCTTTACTCTCTCTGTCTCTCTATCTCTCTCTCTCTCTCTCTCTCTCTCTCTCCGTCTCTCTCCGTCTCTCTCCGTCTCTCTCTCTCTCTCTCTCTCTCTCTCTCTCTCTCTCTCTCTCTCTATCTCTCTCAAAGTCTCTCTCTCTCTCTCTCTCTCTCTCTCAAAGTCTCTCTCTCTCTCTCAACGTCTCTCTCTCTCTCTCTCTCTCTCTCTCTCTCAAAGTCTCTCTCTCTCTCTCAACGTCTCTCTCTCTCTCTCTCAAAGTCGCTCTCTCTCTCTCTCTCTCGAAGTCTCTCTCTCTCTCTCTCTCTCTCGAAGTCTCTCTCTCTCTCTCTCTCTCTCTCTCTCTCTCTCTCTCTCGAAGTCTCTCTCTCTCTCTAGATTGCGGTTACATCATTCCTAATTTTTTGAGATCAAACTAAGCATTTGACATACTAAATGGATAACAACTACCAGTCAATTACGCCCAGGCTCCCTGCAATGTTGATCAGTCATGCCTGCCAAATTTTGTAAGTTTAATGACAGACGAATTTGACAAATAAAAGGTATTCAAATTTAGAATCAAAATTCAAACCTATAGGTGACTGCATAGAGGATTGCCATAGTAGCAGTTGTAGCAGATGTTGTTGCATGCTCTACACCTCCGCCCTCAATGAATTCGTACCTCTTGCAACTCTGCTCTCATGGTGGCAACTTCAGTTGTGTTACTAGAGGTAGACGCAAAGTCTGCCCTCCATAGGGACGTACCAGCTCAACCTCTCTTACATAGTCCACCTGATGGCCCCCATACACCTCACTAACAATAGGTACCAAATCCACTGGATTGTCGGAGGTGTTGATTTTTATCTTTCTCTTTAAATTTTATGACCTCTCAAAATTTTTCTCTATTTGCCAAATTGTTTTCTACTGTCCAATGTATTAAAAACCGAACCGGACCAGCCAATCTAACCAGGTTGAACCACAATTGGACTCTTTTTTGGTTCAGTTTGAGACCAAAACCGTACGTCCCGCCGGATTTATATAGTTTGTTCGCGAACCATTCTAGTGGAACCACTCTAGTTCACAGAAAATCAGTTGAAAAGAGAATAAAGAGGTTAAATGCCATGTGAGGGAGGCAAGATTAGAAGCCCCCGACTTGTTGTTTTGCCCTTAAACCGTGTAATTAGCGCAACACCACGGTTTTTTGCATCATTTTATGGATTGAAACTTTTCACACGCAAAAATATCAACTTTCAACATTAATCGGTTGAACCAATAGCCTATTATATTACCTTCTTGCAAATGTTTCAAAGGGAGAATTCATGGGTAAAATTGACCACTCAATGGTCACATATAGGGGGAGATTTTGGATTCATGTATCAATCTTTTAGGGAATTAGAGGTCAGTTTAAAAAAAAAGGATAATTCATGGGTGAGGGATTTTTTTTTTTTGTAATTGAATCTTATACACTATAAGTTATCTAAAATGATGTCAACTAGTTCTGCCAAACTCTTTTATTTTTTCTTTTCATATATTGATTTTTAAGTATATTGTAAGGTGTATGGAGATTCCGGTTCTTAAATTATAATGGGTATGTAGTAGTTTGTCCAATATATACACTTTTAGATAGAGCGGTGATATAAGTACTACGACTTTTTACTTCTAAGACTTTACATCATGACGTGGCGTCCATGTTGCAGTCCAGGTAAGAGATAAACTTGGAGATAAAATCTGCAAAAATTATTTTTCTTATAAAATTTTATCTACCTATTCTATGGGTAAACCCTAAACCCTAGATTCTCTTACATTGACCACCAACTATGCAGCCACATCACAATGTAAAACTTAGAAGTAAAATCAGGAAGCATTGATATCATTTTTGTTTTAGATAATTGTTAAAAGCTCTTGTGAGTCGGATCTATTTCCTTTTCTGCCCAACCTTTGACAAGGAGGTTGATTTTGAATGGCACGGGTAAAAGTATTATTATTCTTTTTGGCTCCATTATGTTACCAGAAATTTACATATTTCAATTACATTATCAAAATTTTATCATTAAAGTATATTTTTTATTTGAGAATTTTAGTATCTAATCTTTAGCATATAGAAGAATTTTTTTGTGCTAAAAGATTTTTTGTTGTTAAGAAACAACTATAAATGTATTGGGAGGACACCACATATGATATTGCTTGTCTAAAAGTGTGGTCTGTAATTATAAAATATCCTAAAAAGAGTGAAGTAAATTTACTCATACATTAGAATAAATGAATGACATTAAGTAGCTTAACTTAGATATGAAAATGGATACATCAGACAAAGTCTAAGATATATTATGTTACCCAATAAACTTCTCACTGCATTTTTTATCATTTAATTATTTCATTCATTAATAAGTTTCAGGTTTTTTTTTTTGAGTTTGTAAGGCCCATGGATAATCGTACGTATTGAATCAAAGTCTTTCTAATTAGATTGATATACTAATGAAATTACATTATGACTCTGTCTTTGTAAGCTAGATTAGCTTACTAGTAAAATATAATATGAACTTGTCCTTCACTCTAAGGATGTAAACGTGCAATCAAGTTTAAAACTCCAATTACAGCATATATATGTTTCGATGAACAAAAAAATATATCTAGATGATAAAGAGTGCCAGGGTGTTTATTGTTGTTTAGAGTTGATGGTTGAAACCATGAATACGTAATCGGTGTAAGTGTCCTTCACTCTTAAGTTATTAGAATATTTCTTTAATATAAATTGAGAAATACAATGTTCGTTTGAGAAGTCATAAATAGGGATAATTTTGCCATGCTTGAGAGATAATATTTTATAACTTTAACACGTATAACACTATTTATCATTATATTTGTAACGTTGGAAAAAGGAATGCAACGTGATCAAGTGGATAGTTAGAAAGAATTGGGAAAAAAGAAATTTTATAGTAACGATTAAATTAATTGGTATTAGATTGGTTGTGTAAATGAAGGAATTTCAAATCCTCGTTCAAGAATATGAATTATCCACATAAGCTGCTGACTCGACAACTAAAAAACGGGGTCTAGTTCGACCCCGTTTTTCTTCTCTCTCTCTCGCCCTGGCCTCAGCCTCCCACGGCGGAGTCGCCCTTGCCTCTGCCTCCCACGGTGGCGGCCTCGCCCTCCCCGCAGCCTCCCGTGGCGGCGGCTTCATCCTCGCCTCAGCCTCCCGCGGCAGCAGCTTCCGTCCCGCCTCAGCCTCCCGCGGCGGCCTCGCCCTCGCCCTCGCCTCAGCCTCCCGCGCCCTCGCCCTCGCCCTCGCCTCAGCCTCCCAGCGGCCTCCTCGCCCTCACCCTCGCCTCAGCCTCCCCCTTGGCGGCCTCGCCCTGCCCTCACCTCAGCTTCCCGCGGCGGCCTCGGCTGCGGCCGCCCAGCGGCGACGCCTCGGCCTCAGCCTCCCGCGGGAGGCCAGCTGCGACGACACCAGCCGCGGGAGGCCGAGGGAGGCCACGAGAGGCCGAGGCGCCGCCGCGTGAGGCTGAGGCGAGGCCACTACCGCGGGAGGCTGAGGCGGGCGCCACCCACCGCCAGCGGAAGGCTGAGGGAGGCGATCCGAAGGGGCGTCGAGGGCGACGTCGGAGGGCGACGCCGGAGGGCGACACCGGAGGGCGAGGCCGCCGCTGCAAGAGGCAAAGGCGAGGGCGACTCCGCCGCGGGAGGCAGAGGCCAGGGCGACTCCGCCGCGGGAGGCAGAGGCCAGGGCGAGAGAGAGAAAGAAGAAAAACGGGGTCGAACCAGACCCCGTTTTTTAGTTGTCGAGTCAACTGCTTACGTGGACGGCCACGTAAGCCATCCACGTAATTAGTGTGCAATTTATGCGCACTCCCGGAGTGCGCCTAGCATTACTCTTTAAGAAAATATAAAGCACAAACATTAGTGCTCTCTATCTTGAATTTTGTTTTTTTTAGGTTTTGAATTGCTCATTATTTTCTAAGAATTTATTTATAGATCAAGCAAGACTTAAGTTGAGAAATGATAAACGCCACTCATGTTCTATATTATGAAATGAACTTGATAAAAGCCACTCATGCAATGCGTTACGAAATAAACTTGAAAGTATTCCGCATGATGTTGGCATGGTTCAATCAGCGGGCTATATCAATTGAACCATTTTGACCCAATTAACAGATCGGGTCTGATAACATTAATTCCACACACACACTGATCAATTATATATTGGCTGTCTTATATATGAATCACTGATTAGGTGAAAGGAGTATTTGTTACTATATTTTATGTAGGTTTAATTTTAAAAAAATACTTGAAAATTAAAAACAAAGAAAAATTTTAGCATACCATGCTATAAGTATAAACTGTATATAATATGACCGAAAACAAAGATAAAATTTTAAAAAATAATACTATGCCCAAGGCCCCTCAAAGAGCATTATTTTAACACAAAAATCAAGGGCATTAAAATAATATCGTGCGAAGGGCAGCCGTGTGGACAAAACATTACTCAATTTAAAATAACCCCACTATATACTTTTAAATTTAGGTATAGAAAGTTATATTCATATTTTATGAATAGAATTATGGATAATTGGGTCCCGATATTGTATATGTGGTCCAAATAGTGTTTTAAAAACCGAACCGACCCGGATGGTTTGACCAGGTTCAATCGGGGATTTGAACAGTTCGGTTTGCTCAAAAACCTGAAATGGCAAAAAACCAGTTGACTGACCGGTTTTAGTGGTTCAACTATTGAACCGTAAAATCGGACCGGACCGGTTGAACTTAGGTTTTTAACATTTTTAATATTTATTATATTTTTAAACTTGTTTTTTGTATATAGAAATATTATTATAAATTTTTTTTAATAAGAAACAACTCTTGAACCCGGTTGAACTGGTTGAACCAGAATCGAAGCTCAACCGGTTCGATCGGGTTCGGTTTTTAAATTCTGTTTCCAAAATAATCATCCATAATTAGACATGACAATATAATTTGTAGACCAGTCAAAGATAAAGGCCCTTCCCCGCGACGATAAGTACAAAACAGTTTTAAAGTTTTAAAAGCCAATTCCGTCAATAAACAAACTGATCCGTGTAATACTCTCTCTCTCTCTCTCTCACACACGAAAATCTAGTTCAGAGTCGCCTCGATTACCTGGTTTCCATAAATCCTATGAAGATCGCAGTTACATCACTCCCAAGTTTTCGAGATCTAAGTAAGCACTTGATCAATCTGGAGGTAGCTTCTGACCTATGCTAATATAAATTGGTTATTATAGTTTTATAAAGAAAAAGGATGAAAAAGTGAGACATAAAGATCGAAGGAAACCTAATATCTCCTTGACTCCCATTCTCATCATTTATTACGGCTTTTGACTCTTCTTCTGCTTCTGCTTGAAGCCCCCGAATTCTTTTTTTTTACTCGCTTCGTCCTCTGCATTCGCATCCGCTCCCTTAAAATTTTTTTTTTTGCTGGTTTTCTCACCCTCTTCCATTCTCTTTCTTCTCCGGCCGGCCATTAGCTCTTTTACTCGCTCTTGGATCTGGGTTTTTCCCTATCGGGGCACTTTAAAAAGCGGGGGACAGGGAGGCAGAGAAACCTATCCAAGTAACGCAAAGATTCTCCAGGAAAGCGCTGAGAACAAACCCTTGCGGCCGAGAGAGACTGTTCCCATTCCTCTTCTTCTTCCATTTTCGTTTGGGAAAGATAAGGTGGACAACGAAAACGACACCGACCCTTTCGGGTGCTGCTGCCACAACCCTAGTTTCCCGAATTAGGGTTTCTTCTTTGCCCCTTTTATGTCGCAGCTGAAGACGATTTCGCATCTCGACAACATACCTTCGACGCCCGGAAAATTCAAGATGGATAAATCGCACTACATTCATCGCCTCCGCTGGCATTCCTCCCTCTGCCGAATTGGTTTCTGGTCTGTCGTATTCCTCGGCTTCATTCTCATCTTCTTCCTGAGATCCCCGCCTGCTCCCTCGGCCGGGGACCCTGCGCGCCGGATCCTGGGGAACGACGTCTGGGGCGGCCCTGCCTGGGAGAAGCAGGTGCGGTCCTCCGCGCGTGTTCGCAGGCACCACGGCCTTTCGGTGCTCGTCACCGGCGCCGCTGGATTCGTCGGCACCCATGTCTCCACCGCGCTTAAGCTCCGCGGCGACGGCGTTCTCGGCATTGACAACTTCAATGACTATTACGAGGTCTCCCTCAAGCGGGCGCGCCGGGCCCTCCTGGACCGATCCGGCGTCTTTGTTGTCGAGGGCGATATTAACGATTCTGCGCTTCTCCGCAAGCTCTTCGATGTGGTGCCGTTCACCCATGTCATGCACCTCGCAGCACAGGCCGGGGTGAGGTACGCCATGCACAACCCTGGCTCTTATGTCCACAGCAACATTGCCGGCTTCGTCAGTCTTCTCGAAGTGTGCAAATCGGCAAATCCTCAACCTGCTGTCGTTTGGGCATCCTCCAGCTCTGTATATGGCCTGAATTCCAAAGTGCCATTCTCGGAAAAAGATCGAACGGATCAGCCCGCTAGTCTGTATGCTGCGACCAAGAAAGCCGGAGAGGAGATCGCCCATACCTATAACCATATCTACGGTTTATCCATCACAGGGCTTAGATTCTTCACGGTATACGGGCCCTGGGGCCGCCCGGATATGGCTTACTTTTTCTTCACTAAGGACATTCTGCGGGGAAAGAGCATACCTATTTTGAAGGGCCAAGTCATGAAACTGTCGCCAGAGATTTTACATACATTGACGATATAGTAAAGGGCTGTTTGGCTTCATTGGATACTGCCGGGAAGAGCACGGGAAGTGGTGGAAAGAAGAAGGGCTCAGCACCTCTCCGGGTCTTTAATTTGGGGAATACCTCGCCTGTACCAGTCACAGAGCTTGTTAGTATATTGGAGAGGCTTCTGAAAGTGAAGGCCAAACGGTTGATGCAGAAGATGCCAAGGAACGGGGATGTCATGTTCACTCATGCCAATATTAGTCTTGCACAGAGGGAACTTGGATACCAACCAACCACCGATCTTCAAACGGGTTTGAAGAAATTTGTCCGGTGGTACCTGAGCTACTATTCAAACTCGAGCAAAAAGAGGGTTGGCTAAATTTGGTGGTAGAATGTATGTTGCGAATTCTATTTGATTTTGATTCTTAATTTTTTCCCCTCTTCATTTCGCTTGTCCCACTTGTGCTTATTCTATTTCTTCATTGTCATATAAGGAGGAAATTGGTGGCCTGCCGTAATGGGTGGTCTCTTTAGCATATTTTTGCAGGACATTGCTTACTCTGTATCAAAAAATTGAAGAATCCGTTTTCTTTCTTTTTATTGTCTCATGTAGCTTTCCTGTTCTTTGATAGTGGTTGGAATGGGTAGTTTCAGCATTGTAAAATCCATTAAAAGGGATGTTTGGACAGCCTTTTCTGAGTAAGGACCTTAACTCTCATAGCACAATTTTAATAAAACAGCAGTTGGTATCTCGGATTCTCAGTTCCTTGTCATTTGGTTTGTAGTATAATTGGGTTGGATCTTGAAACGGGTTAGGTGATATTGTACCGATAAAACGCATGAAAGTCAGAAGGTCATCTACTGCATTTTGTGATGCATTAAGTTTTTTTGTTAATATTCCAATTACCTGTTCCCCTTTCATGAGATGATCTTGGCCAATTTCTCTCGATCAACCTTTTTTGTAGAAGGAATGTTATACCATCGAAATCTGTGAGCTGCTGAGACTTGAATTCAAAGACCTAGTGGAGAAAGCACTCCGTGTTTCTAGAAACTCGTTTGTGTCTTCATTGAGCCAAAGCCTTGAGAACAATGTAGCACTATTCAGAATTAGTTTTACTCTTTAATGAAAGTGAAAGATTTGAAGAATTAATTATGATGATAATTGCTTGATTCCGAAAGTGGGTTTGTCATATTTAGTTTTTATGATGATATTTTTCTTTGAAATACATTGTGAGAAATTGTCTTTCTGAAGTTTAATGCCCTGTTGTTTTACTGGAGGCACTTGACTTCTATAGAGAGAGAACTTGGTGGATATCCTTCTTTCCTTTTCTGTTTCCAGTGGCTGCAGGTCTGCAGTTCTCTTTGCCAACTGTGCCTCTTGGTCCTTGAGTAACTATGAGGTACTGTATTTGTTGGGAAATTGTTTGCTGGAATTTGTGGATTTAATTTTTCTTTGTTCCTCTGATTTTGAAGGATTTCACCCAGTATTGAGTCTTTTTCATTATGAAAATTCGTGTTCCCTGGTCCTCTTCCATTTTTGTGTTTCAGTGGCTAGATTTCAATCGCATTGTAGATATTGTGAAATGGTGGAATGTGATTGCAAAATGTTACATGCTCAGAAGAAGACTTAGAAACTTGTATTTTGGGCTTGAATTTCTTTTCTCATTCGAAGTATATATCAGTAACTGACTGTGTTGTTCAGGAAATTACCTATCGCTCAAGAACCAGAAATTAAATTTAAGTTTATGTTCTGCTAATTTACATACTCTTTTAGTATAAGGCATTATTTATCTCTGCATAGACAAGCATCACCTGTTTTTTTCCTTTTTGCTTTTGTAACGAAGTATGCAAGAGTGGCAGATAACAGTTTATTTTGTTACCCTGCAATTTTGTATTAGGTATAATAGAAATGTTTGATGCATATTTATTATGAGGGAAGAATTAGTATTGCCATCATGCGGTTTTTGTAGGTCTTCTGCAAAGAGCTATAGATATTTTTCCCACCAATTTTCCACGAAGAAGTAAACGAATAGATAATTAATGATAATGAAGAGGATAGAATAGCTTAAATTCAGGTTACATCAGTTAGGCTTGTGATTATTTAGGTTTTGGTCTTATATCCGCAAAACGTGTTGTTAGAAATTTACTATGCCGTGTGATTTGTTGAAGTGATTCATGGCAGATTTTGTCTTTCTTGTTACTATTACTGACATATGATTTTCTTTTAATTAAAGCATCCGATGATTTTCACCATTTTTCCTGTTCCAGACCGTCTTTGACTTCCTCACTTTTGTCTCGTTGTTTCAGTTTGGCATGTAAATCTATAGTGTTTTTTTTTTTTTTGTGATTAGTGTTCCTTTATTTCGACTATGATGTATTTTTGAAGATTCAGAAATTATTCGATAGTGTTAGAGTATAAAACGGTGCACAAATTATATGAAAATTTTTTAATATTACAGTGGATGAGGGGTGAGGGGTTCTGTAGAGTGATTATCAAATGGAATAATCTGATTATATATTTGGATAACTTTATAAGTTTACTAATCTATTGTTTATTAAATGTACAGAAATTGATTAAGGGTTATAACCATATTACAATTCAGTTATTTGCAAGAATAATTCCGAGTTCATAAATTGAGTACATGTAAGTTTAAACTATTATATGTTTTAAGTATCATTATATGATTTTATTGTTCTTCTAAAAATTGTATAATATTTTTTTAGAATATATTTTTATACATTGAAGTCATAGGGCTTTAGGTTGAAAATTTTATCCTGTTGTGTGGCAATTCAGGGATGGAGTTGAGGTGGAGCTGTAAGGCTTAGTTTTTGGAAAAACTAATCCTATTGTCTCTCATCTCATATTTAAAATTATAGAATTAAATGGTTAGGATAAGAAAGAATTTAACTGGTTGTTTTTAAAACAATGGGCCATTTTGAGAATTACTCTTTTTTCAGAGAAAACGACTATACATGTCAAAATTTCTTTTGACTGGCTTCTTATATATGAGAACTAGTTTTACTGTTTATTCCTGTGCATTGTGAAAGTTCTTATAAATAACAAGTATACAAAGAAAGCATGGATAGTGGGATGAGGAGCTTAGGATGTTGTTGTCTCTTGTCATCAGATGTTCACAAGAAGTAGCTTGCTGTCATTGCTTTTCCTGAACAGTGGGTGGAGTGGGTTAATCTATCCATTCTACAACGGAAGTCATGCTACCTGTTTGACGTTTTGCCTCACAGAACGCTTTCATCAGCAGATTTTATTGGATCCCTTCTTCTAATTGTGGGGGGAGGCAAGCGAGTAGTGGAGTTAGGTTGAGGAGTATCTTTAATGATTATCCAGGCCCAGTGGCATCAGTTTAAGGTATTTGAAAGTGTTAGCCTGTTATTATTACTAAGTTGCTTACATCTTGCTTCACCATTTATGCAAGAAATGCTCTCTGCTGCATCTTACGTGCGTAACAACCCAGACCCCGAGAAAGGAAAGACAAAAAGGGTATCTAATAGGGTAATTAGTAAGGCACGCCATTGCTCTTGCTGAAGGTACTGGGTGGGTCTCTGGACAGCTGACACTACAGAGTGGTGGCAGCAGCGCATGTGATTACCCAGTCTTGGCTTCAATATGTTGATTCTTCCTGGAAGATGGGTTTGGAATATGTGATGCAATCTTTGCGGGTAAGCAAGTTTTGGTGTCCAACTACCACCAGAAGAGGCACAAAAAAGTTGTACCTCTGTTTAACCTTTGATTCTTCTGGTAACTTAGGAAGATAAAAGAACCATTTTGTCTTCTTCTTGTAAATAATTGGAAGTGTGAAGGGATTAGTACCGAGAACGTCTGTTGGATTAAGTTTTATTACCTGATTAATCGTTCTATTATTGGACTGATTTGATTAGTAAACGAAAGAAAATGGAAAAAAAAAATATGTAATCTACTACATACTAAGCGGGTAATTTACAAAATTTACTTAATTACCTATTTATCATTTACTAATATGTCATCCCCATTACCCGGTTATTAATTATATGCGGTAAAATAGTCATTTGGTAATATTTTGCATGTCTATTTCATTTTTCAATTTTAAAAGATAGGGATATAGCAGAAAGAATTGAAACATTTATTTTGGTAATATTTTCAATTGTATCATTGTAGATGTTGTTTCTTAAGCAAACTTTGAAACTAACGCAAATATTTTCTCTAGTAAAGTAAAATGGTGTGTAATAGTCTCTGTTATCTATATATTAAATCTCTGTCCCACAAGGGCTCTTATGAATCAAATTCCATTTGAAACTAGGCATGGCAGGAAACCATCTATGAGAGAATCTTTGGGTGTACTATCTATGCTTTTGTAAATTCCCAATCCCGTCATTAACTTGATGAAGAATCTGAAAAAAAAAAAAAAGTTTTGTACACAATTCAAAAGATGTAGATTATGTAACATCTTAGTGGCAAGGTTTCAATTAGAAAATTACCTATTGGTAACATTGATGTGTTATTTTTTAATTGTCTATTATAAAATATTTAATTAGTTATGTAATGGATGTATGTATAAATTTATATAATTTATATCAAGTTTCCCTTGTTTTTTTTACTAATTTAGCTATTTAAATTTGAAATACTAGAGCAACTAATATATTTATCCTAGGTTTATATTGAACACTTAAAAAATATATATTTAATTTTTATAAATTTATTTTATTTCATTAAACTTCAAATTAACTGTTCTTAAAACTATATCTGTAGATTTTTCATATCAATATTAATAATTTTTTATTCTTGTCATATTATGAATATCATATTAAATCATATAATATTATAATTTAAGTTTCTTAATCAAATTTATTTGTCATATATTTGTTCAAAAGTTTCAAAACTTTTCTTCCTCTTCCGACGCTAGTATTACCACTGACGCTGCGAGAGCGATGCCGCTCAAATTGAAAAGAGATGCCGGCAAACTTGCAGTTTCCAGTGATCGTAGGGGCCATGTTTGGTAATACACCGGAGGAAAAACAAAGTTGACGACGAGGGTTATGGCGGGATCCCTCTGTAGAGTTCCTTCAGTGACGAAGAGGAGCTCCCATCGTCTCGCCATTCCGGAGAAAAACTTCCTCGCCGGACGTTCTTCAGCTCGTTGACTGGCTTATAGGTACGTTTCTCCCTCCCCATTTGTCCCTTTTGCCTCTCTCAACTTGTAACCATAAGAAACCTGCGCACTTTAATGCCTATAAACATCTAAAATCGTGCAATTCTGCTGTTCTTCGTCATTGTATTGCGAGTTATATCCTCCGGGAGTATGTCTAAGTGTTTGAGACGAGGCATGGTCGAATTGATGCTTTCCTTGCTAAAATTCGAAAAGTGCAAAAAGTTTAAGGTTGGCGAATACCCTCTAGAAGAGAATGCCTACTGAATTTTTTTAATTTTTTTCCGTTGGCAAAGGTAATATTTTCCTTGCCGAGAATTTAGGAGGTGTACGTGGAACTTTTTTTTTCTTCTGATTTCAACTTTGCTATTATCAGCTGTGGCATTTTATTTTTATCCTTGGTAAGTAGTCACAGAATATAATTTAACCTTTCTTATTCTTTGTCAAGTTTTTCACATTGGCAGAAGAGCTAAGAACTCCTGACTTGCAAAGGAAAATGCAGCTCTTGCAATGCAGCATTTTTTGGTTTCTCGATACATATCTTTATAAGACTTTGTTTAGCTTTGTTTCAGGCGACAAACACTGGTTTTAAGTAAAACTGCCTGACTTCTTCAAGAGTGGTGACAAAAACCCTTCTTTATGTTTACATTTGGATGATTACAATGGAGAAGAAGGCCAGCATTGTCCAAGTGGAAACAGCCTCTTTGTAGGTGTTTAAAATATTCCTCTTGTACCCTCTCAATGGAATGTTGATGGCTGTTGTGTTGCATACTGGTTATAATCTATTATTTGTACATTTATAAAGCTATTTTCATATGGAAGTCTTGAAAATCTAACCATTATCAGTTGACCCGATTAATATGGCACTCGTGAATAGCAGCTACGAAGAAGGCTATATATAGACTAAATGGTTCTTCTGGCTAGAAGTAACCCTTCCCTATCTGTAGTAGCTCAGTGAGACTTTTCTTCCTTTTGAATTTAACAGCAAATTAGATAACGTAATCATCCAATAATTCCAACATATACTGATGTCATGGAGAAATATTTTATTTATTTTCCTTTTCTAGAGTTAAGTACTAACTGCTGAATTTAATAATGACTGGCATCTCCATTTAGGAGAACACCTTGGTGACATCGAAGCCCTTGGAAAGATCTCTCTGTTTTCCTGTTTTAAGGAGAAGTAACCCTTTCTCTATCTGTAGTAGCTCAGTGAGACTTTTCTTCCTTTCTGAATTGAACAGCAGACTAGATAAGGGAATCATCCAATAATATCGACAAATACAAATCTCGTGGAGAATTTGTTTTTTTATTTTCCTCTTCTGGAGTCAAATACTAACTGCTGGATTTAATGGCAACTGGCGTTTCCATTTCAGAAGTACACCTTCATGACATGGAAGCATTTGGAAAGATCTCTCTGTTATCCTGTGTTAAGGATCTTTATGTTTGGAGCCATGTTGAATAGAAGATGATTTGGTGGAACTCTTCCTTGGGTCTTTTGTGGTATCATTGTGTTACAGGAGGCTCATGAGACTGGATTCTTTTGGTTCATGATGCTTGTACTCCTTGGACATTGTCAAGTTGCCCTGGGGTCCTCTTTATCTTATCTGAAGTGCATTACATGGCATGATCGTTACTTTTTGATAATCTTATTGGGCATGGTTCACAAATCACTGGCCTAAGGTGCAGTGATTGCTGCTTTCTGGTCAAAATATTGATCACCTATTGAGCAAGTGCAAGTTTATGTGGGTTATTTAGTCTTTTTTTTTTAAATGTTCAGTCCACTTTGTCTTGAGATCCAAACTCCTTCAATCAGAGGTGTAAATCTGAGAGAAGCTGCTGCAGGATAGGAAAGTCATAGGTTATCTGTCATACATGATAACTAATCCCTACTTATGTAAAACTAAGTAGATGAAATTACAAATTACAAAATTTCCCCTTTCCCTTATTATGTCAAAGAACGTTTATAGGGACTGAGATTAAGCACGACCTAGCAACTCTGCTATTTTACTGAGAGGAGGGATAGATCCCTTTACTACGGATCAAGATACAATTACAATTGTGTTCTTGCACTTATTCTTTTAGCCTTTTAAATTTTAAGAAGGAAACATGATTCTGCAGCTAATACAATTATCAGTGACTGTTGCAGTTCTTAATTCTTAGGATTCTATAATTGGAAAATAAGTTTTGAACACATAGTCTAGTTTTGTTCTCTGAAATCCAGCTGGCAAGCACATCACTGAGCAGTCATCATTTATAAAAATTTGCTTAGAGGATTCAGTCTATGTTTGATTGTTTTGCACTTTAAAACTTGCATATTCATTGATTATATCACCCATTCTTTATCAGATTTTCAATTTAAATACTTATTTTTTCTTTTCCAGTTATTCTATCTTTTTTTTTTGTCATTTTTATTTTTGGTATCAGCGCAATAATAGTGTAACAAAAAACGCTTGAGCAGCACATTAGTGGGTTTAGAAATCTTTAATCCTGGTCTTATATGAGTTGCTTTTATGCGTATTAAATTGCTATTATTCTTCCTTGCAGTAATAAAAGTTTCAAGTAAGCACAGTCAAGTACCTTGAGCGCTGGTGAACCTAATGGATCTTTCTACAACCTTTTTGGCTGCTTGTGGAGGTGACACTGTCAAAGTATTTGACATTTCAAAGGCAGCCCAATGATCCATGCACCTTAAGCTACTCTCCATCACCAGGATCCCAAGTGAATTCAGTGAAATGGAATCATACCAGTAAGTATGGTGTCATTTGTCTTATTTACTTTCTGTTTCTTTTTCATTTTTTTTGTTTTATGAAAGGTTCAGATTTAAAGATGTCAGTGTTACTCATTTTTTTCAATTCATTCACATGGTCTGCCACATTTGCCATTGCCATTTTGGTCTCGCTATTTCTATTTACCGCTTTCAGAGTTACTATGTCAAAGATAGATGTAAATGATCTGTTAGTCTGCCAGCTGGATGGTCATTTATGGAATTTTGTTGTGATTTTCTGTCTCCCTAATCCTGTTCTAGGGTAGTTGCCTGCGATATGGTCCCCTCCAATTCTTCACCCGGAGAGTGCAGCAATGATGGAATTTCAGAAAGTTGAATTCACTATGTAGTCGCCTTTTTTAGAAGATCCCAAGAGAATAAGAAAAATGAGTAGAGGAGAAGAAGAAAAAATGAAAGAGAAAGAGAATTTAGAGAGAAGAGATAAGAGAGGGTTGAAAGAGGAAAGGAAGAGGAAGGGAAGAAGATGGGAAGAGGAAGAGTCTTGGAGAGAAGAGAGAACCGACAAGGGAGAAGAGTGGGAGCTAGATGAGGAACAGGAGATGAAGAGATAAGGGATATTTTTTTAGATAATTGTGCTCTACCCTCAATAGTAGAAGCAACACTCCTTTTATCAGTGTCAAAATTATAAATTTATTATTATGCCCTTAATGTCCATTGGCGAGTTACAAACAACTAAAATAAGATTCTTCCTTACAAGTGCAAACCAATTATAAATTTATAATAAGACAGTAACATAAGGAGACTCGTAAGTGCGGGTATGATAATTGCTATCTTGAGCAATCTTTATTTGTGGCTTTTTGGTTGATGTAAAAACTTACTGGTATTAAATGGTTATAAGCGTATTACTATTAAATGAAATCTATTCACCATGATTTGACTTTCATCAGATTATTACTTTGATTTTAATGCCTTTTCCTACATTTTAGTTTAATCTTGGATACTAGCTGGTGCTTCATGTTCCTAATATGTTTCATTTTATGCTGTCATGCCCTTATTCTTGGTGATGTTAATAATTTTTGCTTGAGGTACTTACAAATGAAAGCAGGAAGTGTCAAGGGTTATCTTAAGGATGGAAGAATGATGATGGGACGGGAGAGCGAATCCTGCTTCCCCTTTGCTGGCGAAGGAGACAATGAGCGACAAAGAGGAAGAGAACAGGATTAATCCTCAAGAGGGTGAGTGGAGGGTTGTAGGCGCAGAATGGTAGAAACCGTGAAAGGGCGAGAGCTCTAGACATCTATAGGTTTGGCAATTCTACTCTTACAATGGAGGAAGAAACTGGAAGGCGATTGGTTCAAATCCTTGTTGAAATGGAGGACAAAAGGGCTTTTTATTCCCATTTGTATGCATTTGACGAGATTATCTTTGGCGCAGCTTTTGGCAGTATTAGGTTTGGTGAGAAGATTCCCAATACACTATGTTGATTTTCAAAAGGGAGATTTCGGAGTGTAAGTTTATGCTTTTTAGTGTATAGAAGGTGTTGGTGTGGGCATACTTGCCAGAGATTGGTGCTAATAGCACCTCCCAATGGAAGTTTCTCATCACCATCCTTAAGGGATTGTTCTCTGAATTTGTCCAGAGTGATGAGACTCCACCCCCACCCCCAGATTTTAGAGAGCCTGCTGGACGCAAATTTGAAGGATGTTGTTAATGGTGAAGCGGGTTTGTTGGCTTGTTGATCGGGTGACAAACAAGAGGACGACAACCTTCAAAGGCAATTGGAGGAGAAACGGGAACAACGAAAAGCAGTGTTGAAGAATGGTGTTACCGTTAAGCTAGAGTGGTGAATCCTCAAGGCTGATGACTTGGATCAATGGATTCAAAGTCGTCAAAGTCTTGATTACTCACCACGACCATCATATTTGGGTGAGGGTGACTGGTTGATCGTTGCAGGAAAAGTTGAGGTGAGTGACATGATACTCAAATGGGACCACACGAAAGATATTTTGTGTTGGGATGCCAGGAAGTGGGAGGAAGCAAAAAAAATGAGGCTGATGGTGTGTCTATTGATCTGGGGAGTGCCACTAGAGTTGTAGGACAAGGAAATCTTAAAGACGTTGCAAATTCTTTTGGTTTTCTTATGGATTTGGAAGAAGCCTTCTCAACTGGGAGAAACATGGCATACACAAGAGTCGTGGTCCGACCTCGGAAAAAGCCTATTGAGGAGCAATGGACTGAATTGCAAATTGAGCTATGGTCAAGCGTTGACTCCCCTTCACTTGGACAATGGAAGGAAGTTCAGATTTCCGCACAGAGGCTTGAGTGTCAGATTGCCTGCAACCTAGTCAGGAGTGTTATGACCAATCAAACCAACACCTTGATTATCCCAATCCCTGTTAATTCTACCGGTAATAATCCACCTACCAGGCTCAAATAAAGCTACACTGCCTATTACAAGTAGCCCAAATTCAGTTTTAAACCATCCAACAATGGTGACCCTGTTCTCCCATCTTCCCCCGCCAGAAAAATCTCATCAGCCACATATGGGATGTGAACCCTTTTCTCCCCAGTGTCAACAAGGATTTGAACCATGTCTCATCCAATTTCTTCTTCCCCTATAAGAGTAGAATAGCAAAATCTACACGTGTTGAGAGTTTTCGCCCTTTTGCAATTTCCACCAAATCCTCGTCATCTGCATTCCACAACCCTCCACTCACCCTCCGGAGGATCATAGTTGTTCTTTCCTCTCTGTCACTCATCGTCTCCTTCGCCAACAAAGGGGGCGGCGGGATTTGGTCTTCCCTCCCATCGCTCTTCTCTTAGTTTCTCCATCAAAATAACTCTTGCTAGATATTTTAAGACAAACTTTACAAAATAAAAACTCAATTTGTCTACTAAATATTGATTTATGTCTTTTATGCATCTTGTGCAAGATAACTAATCAATTATCAACTCTACACTAAAATTTACACTTAAATTTCCTTGAGTAGAAGAGTTATGATGGTCTTTTCTAGCTGGATTTCAAGCAGTGTCTGATTCATTAAGTGGTCTGATCTTATATATTTGCTAGTGTCCTAGAATTTTTGAAAAGTGTGCCTAGGTTTTTCTTCAACCGAAGTTTGCTATCTTACTTCAGCATTTTGTGCAGATTTAGTTGTTGCCAGTGCTGGGGATGACAAAAAAATTTCACTCTGGCACAAAAATGGACAGAGTATAGGAAGACTGCCGCTTTTGGAAAGTGAAACTGGAGATAACATTGATGTGAGTTTTGTGAGCTGGTACTTTTAATTTGAAACATGTTGTAGTCTGTGATTATTTTTAGTGGAGGATGTTCTTTGCCCCTATCTTCATCATTAAGCATTTATATTCTGTTAACCTCCGTTGATGGTTACATCATGCTTAATGAAAGGTTGTAGTACAAAATTAGAAAACTTTCTACATCTGTTTCTAGTTCTTTTTGTCTTTGCACAAACAAAACCTGTAATTGAAGAACAGGATTAGAAAACCTTCAACATGTGTTTCTAGTTCATTTTGTCCTTGCACAAACAAAATCAGTAATTAGTGTGTTCTCTTCTGTAAGATCTTATCTTCCTCAAATTCAGGTTCACTCTCCTTGCAGGAATCCATATTGGCCATTAGCTTTAGCAACAAAAGTTCTAGGTACCTTTGTTCTGGCGGTAGTGGCCAGGTTGTAAGAATATGGGATTTGCAGAGGAAGCGCTGCATCAAATGGTTGCGGGGGCACTCTGAAACCATCACTGGTGTAATGTACAACTGCAAAGATGAACATTTGGCATCCATCAGTGTAAAGGGAGATATCGTTGTTCACAACCTTGCATCTGGGGCTAGGGCTGCTGAACTCAAGGATCCAGATGAACAGGTCATTGGTTGGTCCTTAATCTGCATTACCTTGTTATATTTGTTTCCTATTTTCTTGTGCCAAAAAAGATTTACTGATAAGTACACTTATTTAAATATAATGATAACCTGCTTATTTTCAAATTCTGGAAGAACAGGTGTTGAGCGTTCTTGACTATTCTCGAATTAGCCGGCATGTCTTAGTGACAGCTGGGGATGATGGTTCTGTATATCTATGGGACACAACTGGCAGAAATCCCAAGGTTTGTAAAATCAAAGTGTTCTTGGCTTGAGAAGAGACCTATTTTTCATTCTTTACTCAATGCAAGCATATACCCTCAGCAGTAAGAGTGAAGAAATAAATGAAATGAGTTAATTTCAATATAATTTACTACTACAACTTCTTAATTTTTAGACTTTTTTAAAGAAAACTATTACTATTTTTGCAAATTAATAAATTAAAATTAATTGGTTTGTCCTATGTTGGGTTTTCATTTGATTTCATATCAAGTCCATTGAACAATGTCTTTTGAACTACCAAGTAGACATAAAACATATGTCATACTTTTTGAAAGTTATAACTAACTTCATTAAATATGTGCATCTGTGCCTGGACTTTGAACTGGTAATCTCTTTATCTTTATCAATTCTTTTAGAGAATTGTCCCACATAGGCTAATGACTTGAATGATCTTAGGCTTATTAGTTGGGAAAGAGGCTTTGTAACTTGGATAGTAACAAAACCAAATTACCGAAATAGAGCTGATTGATACGGCTGTAGTGTAGAAACTTTCTTGATTTCATTTTCTAGAGCTAATTGATGAGGCAGGAGTATTGAAAACAGAGCTGATTGATGAGGCTTGAGTATAGTAACTCAACCATTATCTTTTCAACTATAAGAAATTTCGAGATTTGTACAAACCCAACTCCACCTCCACCTAAGACATATTTTAAAAGACCACATGGAGGGGAGTATAAGGCTATTGACAGCCATGACCAAGTCCAACTCTTTCAGCTCTTGGGAATTGAACATGTGGCAGAAGGACCATCAACCAAGAAGTGTTGTTATCTCCTTGATTCTCTCGAGCACGTTACCAGACAATTCTCCACTTAGTTATGTTTACCCACTTACTCACTTGCTCACGTGCTCACTTTCTCCCCTGCCCACTCATTATCTTTTATGTATCTTTGAGCTTTCTAGATGTTCTTCCACAAGTTTGCAAATTGCAAGGTATTACAGCTAGTCACTGTGAGATAGGCCTTGGGTGCAACTTCACAAATTCCTATGTTATGTCTTCTTTTTTGTGGGGAAGAAGTTATTTGTAATAATTACAATAAAAAGTGTCAAGATGTACCACAGCACCAGGTTTTCAGAGCAGTGAACTATTATGCCAAACTTCTTTAGCCATTTTTGTGCCCTTTCTGCAGATTTCATGGGTAAAGCAACATTCTGCTCCAACAACTGGTGTATGCTTCTCTCCTTCAAATGACAAGGTCGAATCCTCATTTGACTGTTTATCATCCCTTATGACAACAGAGATAACCTTCAGTAACAACTATGTTCCCTGTGGCAGGTTATTGCAAGTGTGGGTCTAGATAAAAGACTGGTTATATTTGATTCAGGTACCAGAAGACCAGCATCATCTGTTTCTTATGAAGCTCCATTCTCTTCAATAGCTATTAGAGATGATGGTTGGACATTGGCTGCGGGCACAAATTCTGGGCGTATAGTATTTTACGACATTCGTGGAAAGCCACAACCTACCACTGTTCTACGTGCTTTTAGTAGTACAGAGGTAGCTGGGTTTTGTAATTCCATGAAAAGCATAATCATTTCAATCCTTTACCTTTTGGATGGAAAATTTTGTTAAAAAGCTGATCATATTATTGCTGGCACGAAGTTATACAAAGTTAACTTCAATTATCATGTTAAATTATGCTAACTATTAACGCTTCCTAATCAGGCTGTCACCAGTTTATGCTGGCAAAGGTCGAAGCCGATAATTATCAAGCAGAGTAATTGCACTGCTGAACTTGCACTTTTAGGGGGCTCTGGGGAAGACTCAGTTCTTATGCCTGATCAACTTCCATCGACAGCATCAACGAGCCTGTCATCAGCTTCAATTGGTACAGGTTCTCGTGGTTCTAGTCGTTTAGTTTCTTTGGCTGAAACATCAGTATTGACAACAGCAAGCAGTGGGGCTGTATCAAGCACATCGTGTTTATCTATAGAGGACACTCTACAACGGAATCATCTACGGACTGGTGGAGCTTTGGGTAGGTTACAGGCCACACGTACTGGCTTTAACTTCAGTGATGACATGGATGTTTTTTCCCCTGTTGTGGAAGTTCAGCCGATTGCGCCCTCTCTTGGTTATTGGTGGGATGATAAAGAAGAAGTTAAAAAGGATAATGGTGGGGATAAGAAGTCAACTCCGTTGCCTTCATCTTCTCGAAGATTCGCATTTGGTGAAGAAGGAAATACTGATCGTCCTTCATCCGACAGGAAATCATATTCAATCACCAGACAGGTTCAACCTTTTTTGTCTTTTCTTCAAGATGACAAGAGAACTTATGTGCTCTATATTTATTTAAGAAACCGAAAGATTTCCAGTGGAAATATATCAGTACCTCTCAGAATGTAGTTTTCTCCTGGAATATCCTTTTATTGTACTTTTTACTGTGGTTATTTGCTCTCGTTTCCCTAAAGAGATTGTTAAATTACTCAAATCCAGAATATGGGTACTTGATAGAACTTCCCAATAAACACTTTTAATTCGAAAATTATCAGTATACAAATTATTACTTCCCTCCATCTATTTCACCCTTTCATTTTTACTGAATTCTGTCCAGTAAAACAGGGTTGAGCCAATTTCTGACCCTATCTTCTCTCTCAGCATCAAAGAGAGAAACCATTGGGGGAGTTATGCCTTTCCCTGGAACGCTGAAGAGGCTGTATGGAGCCTCTGCTCTTGCATGGGGCAAACTCTCTCATCCAACCCCTCCCCATACCATGTGAGAAGAGGGAAACACACCGGCTTCCTTTCTCTCTTCCTTTGGGTTTTTTTTTTTTGAAAGTTGGTATTTGATTTTAATTTAATTCCCATTCCCCTACAGAGAATTGAACCCAAGACCTCCCGTTACAAACCCCCCATGTGACCACTGAGCTATGCTCAAGTTCACCTTCCTTTGGTTTTAATGAGAGGGATTGAGAAAGAGGTGGAGGGTGGAGCCTCTCTTTGGAACTTACTGTTTGAAGGGATTAGGCTGCATTCTTGTGGATGCTCCACTTCTCCAGCTTCTGTTTTCCTTCAAGCAAAGGAGGGAGGGTCTCCCCTGCTTTAAAAAAAATTAAGATAGTTTTACATCTCTTTTGCAGGAGAGAGAATAATGAATTTGAAAATCAGGGAAGTGAGAGAAGTTTGTCTAGTGTATGAGAGGCTAGCAATATTTTTATTCGAAAGTACTTTAACAATTTTTCAGGACAGATATAAAGGGGTCTATTAGGGTCACATTCATGTCCATGCTTTCTGACATTAGTTGTGTTTTCATGCAGGAGGATTCTCAATCTACTTCCTCATCATTGAGTTCCACGCCAATCACATCTCTGAAGAGTGACTCTTTTTTACCAACACCACCTGAAGCATGGGGTGCCAATCTGCCATCAGATAAGTTTAGTCAGTTCCGCCAACCACAGTCTAAGCCATCTCGCTTCCTGCCTATGAGCACTCTGTCTTCGTTTGGTCTTACATCTGGTTCTCAATTTGCTGGCTTACAAGAGTCATCTTTATCCACAAATTATACAACAATGAGTTCATTATTGAATGCAAGCATAAATTATACTCACCTTCAGAGTAGAGAAATATCTAACCGTGAGATTACATCTGGGCCTTCCGAGTCATCATCTGCATTTAGCTCAATTTCTACATCGTTAGGTGGCAAAAACGGCACCGGATCAGTTAATCTTGATCTCGCAGGGTCACACCTGTCAATTCCAAGAAGATTTTCTACATATACTGAGCGAATAAGCACTGGTTCTTCCTTCAGTGAAATGGGCCTTGGAACAGCTTCACCAAAACTGAAAAAGACGGGGGTCAGAAACTAGAGAAGAGCCTATGAATAGTGCTGTATCAAGGTTTGAAACTTCAGCTGCAATTGGAACTGGGGCAACTCAAATAGTTAATGTACGGACCATATAAATTTAATTTTAGTCCCCAGTTTATTTGATAGGATTTGATAGATATCATGTTTAAATCCATTGAGGAAACTCGATGAGATTTTAATTATATACTTGATGTTCCCTTTACCCACTTTTCCTGTAACTCTGGAAACTCGATTTTTGACAGGGTTCAACCTCTCAACCACAAAGGGATATAGATCAGACAGATTTACAGCAGGGGACATCTTTTACACTTCAGCTGGTACAGCGAACTCTAGAAGAGAGTCTGACATCTGTCCAGAAGTCGATCCATGAGGACATGAGGAATCTTCATATCGAGATACTCAGGCAATCCCATATACAAGAGGTTGCTGCATTATTAAGTGCTTCACTTTTCAGTTTCCATTGCTCCAGCATTTCGTTTTATTTATCTTTATCTGCTCATATTGCAGACAGAAATGTTTGGCATGCTGAAAACTGTTCTCGAAAAGGTAGCTGAGCTAACGAATGAAGTACAATCTGTGCGAAAAGAAATCCAACAGTTGCGCCAGCTGCTTTAATATGGCCCTAGTCAGCTGCTTTCATATGTTTTTGCAGTGCCAATTTGTTTCAATTGAGATGTAGGTTGTAAGGTGAGTTGTGAGTATGTTAGTTGAATGTAGCACAACCATATTTTTTTTTAGTTGTAAAGTTCATGCATTTAACCATCTCAGATGGCATTGGTTTTCGTGATTCTCTGATTGTGCCTTAGGTGATTCTTCGGCAGAACCAATTATGGCTCTACCAATTCCTGTTATTCACTTGTGGAAACATAGTGGAAACCAATTTTTCAGAGGAAATTGTGGTGTGGTTCACTAAAAACCAATTTTTCTAGTTACGCACAAAGATGCTCTTTGGATATTGCATGAAATGAGCGAGTGCAAGTTCGTTCCAGATGATTTTATCCATTCCTTTATATTTTTTGATATTAAATAGAAAATGGCTAAAGTGTTTTGAAAACCAAACCGTTCAAATCGTAATGTGGCCGGTTTGGTCAGATCATATGTGGTGGTTGAACCATGGCGGAATGTTACCATTGTACTTTCGTTTCAATTGCAGCGAAATATTATCTTCCGTGCTACTTTCACAGCTTTGAACAGAGAAACAAATAAAATTATTTCATTACCTAGCAGCAGCTATGTTGCTGGTGACAATCTTTCAGGACGTTGATAACCCTCCAACAAGTGAGGTTATCGTTTTTTTTTCTGCCTGGATGAGTGACACAAAGTTGATAAAATTTCCAAGTGCAAAATGCATGAGAATGGAGGATGGCAGCTTCACAAAATGATAATACGCTGGAGGAGATATGGGCAGGGAGGAAAAGGGGATAGGTGGAGGAGGATGAGGAAGGGGATAGGTGGAGGATGAGGAAGGGGATAGTGGGAGGAAGATGAGAAACGGTATCAGGGGAAGGTAGCTGCGAAAGGGGACGAAGGAAGACTAAAGCAAGCAAAGGAAGATAAGAAAGGATCTTTTGGGGAAGATGAGAAAGGGGAGACCCGGAGGAAGGTGAGGAAGGTGATGACGGGAGAAAAATGAGACTTGTATGGGTGGGAGCTTGGGAAAATGATACTGAAGAGACGAATGGGACTTTGTACCAGGAGAAGAAAGGGATTGGTGAAGTCAGATGAGAAAGGGGAGATGGGAGGAAGCAGAGAAAGGGGATCAGGGAGGAAGATTTGGAAGGGGATCAGGGAGAAAAATGAGGAAGGGGTCTAAGAAAGATGAGGAGGGGGACTAAGAAAGATGAGGAAGGGGACTAAGAAAGATGAGGCAGGGGACTAAGAAAGATGAGGAAGGGGACTAAGAAAGATGAGGCAGGGGACTAAGAAAGATGAGGCAGGGGACTAAGAAAGATGAGGAAGGGGACCAGGGAGGAAGATGAGGAAGGGGACTAAGAAAGATGAGGGAGGGGACTAAGATGAGGAAGAAGACAAAGGAAGATGAGGAAGGAGACGAAGGAAGGCCAGGAAGGAGACAAAGCAAGGCCAGGAAGGAGACGAAGCAAGGCCAGGAAGGAGACGAAGCAAGGCCAGGAAGGAGACAAAGCAAGGCCAGGAAGGAGACAAAGCAAGGCCAGGAAGGAGACAAAGACGAAGCAAGGCGAGGAAGGAGACGAAGACGAAGCAAGGCCAGGAAGGAGACAAAGCAAGGCCAGGAAGGAGACGAAGCAAGGCCAGGAAGGAGACGAAGCGAGGAGACGAAGGAAGGGGAGGAGGAGACGAAGCAAGGAGACGAAGGAAGGGGAGGAGGAGACGAAGGAAGGCGAGGAGGGAGACGTAGGAATATGAGATTTGGGAAAAAGAAAGAAGAGAGGAAGATGAGAATAGAACTAGGGATGATCTAGGAAGATGAGAAAGGGATCTAGGCAAAGAATTGAAGATGAGAAAAGGCATAGAGGGAAAAATGAGCAGCGAGATGCTGACAGGGGGAAGGGCAAAGGTCGATAGGACCGAAAACATCAGCCCATGATCCATATTACACGCTACGGTAAATTGTAATTTTGTAAAAACCAGATACAAAACAAAACAATTTTACTGATTCATCGTATTGCAAAACGGTCCATATGACAACACATTCTACTTACTAAAACGAAGGGATCCAAAACCCAAATCTGTCATACATTCTCAAAAGAAAAATTTATCTCTAAAGGTATTACTCCAAAAACTCTCCATTGCGAACAAAACACAAAGAAAACTCTTGGTTTTCAAGGATCTGCGATGGTAACCTCAACCTCCACACCAGGCTCAATAGTGATGGAGGTAATTTGCTTCACCACTTCAGAGGAACTAACGAGGTCAATTACTCGCTTGTGTACCCGAAGCTCAAACCGATCCCATGTGTTCGTTCCTGAAACAGCGGAAACAAACCAATTCAGTATACAAGTCAAACAACTTAACCACAGAAGCTCAATAAGATCCTCCATAATCCATCAAAATTAAAAAATCCACCCAGGGAAGTAGAGAATAAAAGATTAGTAAGAAGCTCCATCATGTTGCTTACACAGCAAAAGATACATTAGAACAAATAAGTTGCCTAGGACAAGAAAACATAAATCAAAGAAAATAATTTACTGGCATCATCTACCTCATTAATGAACGAAGATGAAAAGATAAGCACACCAGAAAACATTAGACATAGAAATGAACTGTGGACACAGAGTAAGAAAGAACAACAAGCACAGGAAAGAATAAAAACCAGCTTTCCAGCAGACACTAACCTACTAGCACATTCCATTCACTACAATGCAACTTATTGAAAGATAACACAGCAAAACGACAACCATCTTAAAAATTTAACAAAGCATACCCCACACACACAGACTACCAATGACAAATATCTCAAGAGATGTCTCTATGCAAAAAAAAGGCACAAATTAGTAAAATTCTCCCAAAACAAAAAATAAATGATAGGTATTTGATTCATGATCAAAACAAGGATTCCAAAAGTGATAAATCAGCTCACCAAAGTCAAAGAACATCCAACAACTTGCACAAGTTCAGCAAAGATAAATGTTTTCCAATATTCTAAAGATCAGGGATAAATCAGCTCACCAAGGTCAATGAACATCCAACAAGTTGCACCAGTTCAGCAAAGATAAAATGATATCTCAAGTCCACATCAAGCAAACAGACAGAGAAAGGCAGTTAAATACGTAAATAATTTTTCTACTAGCATTTAAGGATAAAAAAAAAATTTGAATCCATGAAACTCCGATCAAAAACATAAAATTTAGGAAATTATATTATCCAGGTAACATAAGAATGTCAAGTTCAAATATATAAGATAACTAAATCAAATAATAAAAATTTACTATTAACAATGAACAAAAGAAGTTCATCCTAGTCGTTCAGCAAAAGAGCATGGGGATCTACTGCTAAATTAGGCATGTGCAGCAAGTACCTAAACTGAAGAATAAGATGAACTAAAGCCTTCAAAATTCATGTGGTACAACACCAATGATGCACTGATATGAGTGAAATAGAAATAAAGTTTTTTTTCCTGAGTGTTAGAAATAAAAATCTTTTAATGGACAAATATTTTGGAAGAATACCATCCATTGATAACCTATCGATTGCATTATCATATCTTACATTTTAACCTCACACAGTTCACGTGAAATTAGAGGGAAGTATTTTGAAAAATAGATATGTTTGACATTGGTTTTGGAAAAAAAACAAATCATTAATTAAAACATCCAGCAAAGGCTGACTGAAAGCACAGAATAACACAAGAAAACTCAATGTAACAAGAACAAGAGAACTAAACCACAGGAGCGAAAGAAACAGTAGGACGAACTTAATAAGCACTATCCACAAACAGACACGAATACAGAAGACTAAAAGAAGCTCAAGTGTGATAAAAAACTAAAACAAAAATCCTACATAAACTCAACAGCTCCAGAAGTTAAAAAGCGAGATATACCTTCACCACATGGGGACTTCCGGGTAGTAATGTGAAGAACCTTAGTCGGCATCCTGACCGGGCCCTTCACTCTCAATCTCTTGTCCTTGGCACCACGGACGAGATCAGCACACACTATATACCGAACACCAAATAGTTCAGATAACACAATAATACAGATACCAAAAAGATTAAACAAGTGTACTACACCAACGAGTTGGAGAAAAAATCGACCACTAAGAAAAGCCCAGAATGAAGAGAGAACAATTCAACTAACCTTTCTCAAGGTTCTTAACATTCTTCGACGAAAGAGTAATTCTAATGCGATGAACAGGCTCCTGGGAATCTTCAATTCCGGGCTTGGTAGGTTTCATTGCAGCGTATGCCATGATTTCGCTGCACAGCACACACGATATCAGATTAATAACAGAAAAAAACGAATGGCTGGAACAGAAATCCAAAATGATTCAACAGCTTCGTAGTTCATATACAGCTGAGATCTGATGAAAGAAGGTTGTTCAGTTACCTATCCGGCGAAGATGGGAGCCGCTGCTCTCGTCGACCTAGGGTTTCTCAGCCAAGAAATATGAGATTAGGGTTTTGGCAGGACAGATGAGGAAAACTTATATAAAGGGCGGCCACTGTCGAAGCAAATGTACACTGTGAGGAAACAACTTAAGGATGATCTAGCCGTCCATTGTGCGGTCCCACCAGTCGAAGAAGTCTCAGGATCGATGCAAATATAGCTACTGACCCGGCCGATCCGACCGACCCGAACCAGTCGGCCGGGTCATTCTTAGCCAATTTGTGAACTTCGTGTAATGCAGATCATAGATTAGAGGATGATACGGTTTAAATAAATCATAAAATATAAAATAAAAATTTTTAAAATTTTATCCATCTCATTTTATTTAGATCAAAATAAAATACTTTGTCTAAATTACCTATGAATAGATAATGAATCCAATTATGAGGTTTGTTTGGACTAATGAAAATTATCAATTAATATGTTACAATAGGAACATTTTCTACTCCTAGACTTAGATCTACCTTCTGATTTTTCCCAGTGATTACAATATGTTAATTAAAGGTCACTTGTTTTTTCTTCTCACCTCTCAATTGAACATACCATCTTTACATCCATTGTGATCTTCCCATTGGAGATGAATTATTAAATGACAGTAAGGTTAATTTCCCAAATATCTGGCAAAAATCTCAATAACAAGAGTATCTACTCTTCATCATCTAATAGAAGGTTCATATTGGATTGCTCATTCAATAACTCTTGGAAACTACTCAGATGCTTTGCAACATTGTGATCGTCCTTGTACCTCAAATTTATAAGTTTTGTGATCAAAAAGCTTTACTCTCTGCAGTCTTAAATTCGTACAAGTTTGCTAATTTCTGGATATATAGCCAAATTTGTCATTCCCCTTATGCTGCTATCCATGACTATGGTAGCATTGGAAAACCTTGTGACCATTCTTTCCACACACAACATAGCATGTTATTGTTCTACCCAATCTTCTTGCCACCTTTGTTGATACCTGCTTGATTTTTTTATCCCCTTTGTTATAGCCTTTCTTTGCACCCTTCTTCGACCTGTCCTCAGTTATTGAATCACCAATTTCAACAAGATTAGCTTTAGGAACATTAACATAAAATAATCTTGCTTATGTTTGTCTTTTTTTTTTTGAAAAGTTTGATTCCATTACATGTGAATTTAATACAATGCTACTTTGATTACGTTGAATGGGTAGGAGTCTCCGTGAATCGTAGCTGGCTTAGGGAAACTCCCCCTCTTGCAAGGCTTTCAGCCTCAATAATGGTCGTACGTGAGATGTGGTTCCACGTGCATCTCATTGTGTTGCCTATGTGCCATATCTCCTTGAAAAGGTGTTGGAGTCTCACTTTCATGACGTCCCCCTATATCTGCTGGTCTTGGGTTTTGTTGGGAAAATGATGGGATCCTAATATGGAGCCGACTAAGGGTCTGGACCCGCTGCCCATACCCGTTAACTTTTACCGTTTGTAAATGGTAAAAAATATTAAAGAGAGATCCAACTAAGTCAGATTTCATAACACGAGCGGACATTTAGTCCATTCGTGATTTTGGGGATAAAAGAGGGTTCCCCGAAACTCTATCAACGGAAAAAAAATCAAGAATTACAAAGCTTCACCAGAAATCTCACGACTCTTCCTTGTCTTCTCGGATTGATTACAAGTGAGTTCTCATAAATTGTTCAGAAATCTCTCTCGTTGCTTATTCTCTTTTCTTCATCAACATTTCTTCCTTTGCCATGTGTTTGTTTTTCGGCTCAAAAACATCTCTGTTCGTGTGTCTTCTTTGTTCTGGGTTCTTGAATGACTCCTAACCTCTCAGAGACGAGTGCATGTCCTTCTAAGAGTGCTACGTAACCTTGGGAGACGCTCGCTCGTGACTCTACACCGTGGTCGCCGATATCATCTTTAAGGCAATGGATTTCTCCATGCCACGACTTCAAATCGATAAGTCTTTTTAAATATTTTAGTTAACTGATTGATGATTTTTCATGCTGGTTTTGGACAACATGTCTACGTAGTTTTCAAGGTATTACATGTTAATATATGCTTAAATTTTGAATTAATAAACTCTAGTAGTATAAATCCTCTGTTGTGGTCTTCATATGCTTATTATTATTTATTGATTATTTTGTCATGATCATTAATTAGTTTAGGGACAGAATTCGTATGAACTTATTTGTTGTTCATATCTTTGGAATAGACAGACATCCACATTGCCACAAGGGATTTTACTTTTGTTGTATTTAAGATTTCTCTCTCTTCTCTCTCTCTCTCTCTCTCTCTCTCTTATATATATATATATATATATATATTATATATATATATATTTGGGTTATTACTTGGTGAATCAGGAAGATCCTATAGATTGTCATTGTTGGTTTCTTTTGTTTAATTAAAAATTCTGGTGTCTATTCTGATTTACAATAAGTTGTGACTACAAATTTATTACAATGTGTTAGTTCATGAAATGTTAGTGTGTTAATTTTTATATTAGATAAGTGTTGTTTTAATTAAGTTGGTTTTATAGTTGTTTGTTAACACTCCTAATTTTGTCAACTAAAGTTAAGTTAATTTTCTGTTTTAATTAATCTGAAATAGAAAATTTCTATATTATAAATTGTCCTAACTCTTGTTTTGCAGAACTACTTCACTAAGAAAAACTGGTCAGTTTGCTCTATTTCCTCTTATTGTTGACAAAAAGAGTTGTCTCTATTCTAATTGCATTATAATTAGGTGGCATCTTGTCCATTAGGTCCAACATTTTAAAGACGATATTTACATAATTCACCTAATGGGAAAGAAGTAATTAGTAGACCAATCAAAATTGAAACCTTTGGACGGGACAAATTGCAAAAGGTCGCCCCAAAAGCTGTTGATATTTTTAAAACAATTTGAGGTAGATTGTGTTGTTTTTTATCCTCCCTCTGAGACAAACATGATAGAACCCCCTGCTACACCTCAAGTAACACCCCCATCAACTCGAACTAAAACTTCAGAAATAGAGGCAAAGGCTAAATATGAAAAGGGCAACAAAAAGGTTAGGGGGCATTTAATAAATCACATGACAGACAATCTTTTTGACCTATTTGTAAACCATAAATCAGCGAAGGAAATTTGGAAAATCTTGGAGAAAAGATATGGAGGAGATGATGTTGGAAGAAAAAGAATGTGGCTGGAAAATGGCTTCAATTTCATATGGTTGATAATAAATCCATGATAGAACAAGTGCACGAGTACGAAAACCTAGTCACTGATGTACTCAATGAAGGTATGAAAATGTGTGAGATCTTAGAAACGAATAACTATTGGAAAAATTCCCACCATCTTGGAGTGATTATAGAAACCATCTTAAGCACAAAAAGAGAGATCTCACAATGCAAGAACTCATTAGCCATATGAGAATTGAAGAGGCTAATCACCTCATGGATAAACAAATATCTAATTCATTTTCTGTTCCAAAGGCTAATTTAATTGAATCAAGTAACTTTTCTTCAATGAACAGGTTTAAGAAGAGTCAAAAGAAAGGACAACATAAAGGAGATAAAAAGAAGTTGTTTGGCATCATCAAGTCCAATAATAAGAACTTGAAAGCTCAATGCTACATATGTGGAAAGCCTAGCCACAAGGCATATCAATGCTATCATCATCAAGGGCAGCAACAGAGGATCAATGACAAGGCTGACAGCAAGTCAACAAACCAAGCTAACCTAGTTCAAAATGATGACATTGTTGTTGCGGTCATCGTAGAAGTGAACTTGGTGGAAAACAAAACCGATTGGGTGTTAGACATAGGAGCTACTAGACACTTCTGCGCCAACAAGGAGTTGTTCCATGATTTTGAAGAAGTGTCAGATGGCGAACGTATCTATATGGGTAACTAAAGTGTAGCTGGTGTGGTTGGCAAAGGGAAGATTCTCCTAAAGTTGACTTCTGGCAAAACCTTGGCCTTGCAAAATACTCTTTATGTACCCTCCTTGCATAGAAACTTAGTGTCAGCTGCCTTATTGAATAAAGCTGGTCTAAAACTTGTGTTTGAGGCTGACAAATTGTAATGACAAGAAACAGAGAGTTTGTGGGGATGGGTTATCTCAATGGGGGATTATTTTTTTTGAATATTATATATGAAATTATTAATGAAAATCCATCTTCTAGTTTTGTTTATATTGCTGGTTCTATTTATGGAATGGAAGACTTGGACATGTAAATGTGGCTTCAATTAAAAGACTTAGAAATCTAAACTTAATTCCTTTCGTGAGTACAAAAAATTTTCTAAGTGTCATGTGTGTGTAGAAGCTAAATATGCTAAGAAGTCTTTTAAATCAATTGAGAATAAAAAGACTGAACTACTAGAATTAATTCATACGGACTTAGTGGATTTCAGAACACAGTTAGTAAAGGAGGTAAAAGGTATTATGTGAGCTTCATTAAATATTTTTCTAGATACACTAGAGTTTACCTTCTAAAGACCAAAGACGAAGCAGAGGAGATGTTTCCGAAATATAAAACTGAAGTTGAAAATCAATTGAACAAGAAAATTAAAAGGGTTAGGTCTGACAGAGGAGGAGAATATAGTACTCTATTCCTCAAAAAATTTTGTGAAAAGAACGGTATTATACATGAATTTAGTGCTCCGAACACTCCCCAACAAAACAGTATTGCTAAGAGGAAAAATAGAACCCTCAAGAACATGATAAATGTTATGGTTATAAGTTCTGGATTACCTAACAACATTTGGGGAGAAACAGTTCTTTCAGCCTGTTATATACTTAACAGAGTTCCTCATAAGAGATTGGATAAAACTCCATATGAGTTATGGAAATGATTCACCCCTAACCTAAAAATCCTTAAAGTGTGGGGGTGTCTTGCCAAGGTGAGTTTACCAACTCCTAAGAGGACTAACATAGGACCTAAAACCTATGATGCAATGTTCATAGGTTATGCAGAAAATTCAGCTGCATATAAATTCATGTCATAAGATGAAAATTCAATATCTGAATCTAGAGACACAGAATTCTTTGAGCAACTATTTCCTTGAAAGAAACAAAACACTTGTATAGATCCTAGTCCATCTAGTGCACCATTGACTTTGTCCTGTTGTTCTCATAAAGAAAATGAATATGCAGATGAGCCTAGAAGACGTAAAAGGAAAAGGATAGAGACTAGTTTTGGACGTGATTTCTTTACTACTTTCCTGATTGAGAACCATGATAAAATAGATGAACATGTGGCTGCAGCGTTCTTGATCGAGGATGATCCCAAAACGTACTCAGAAGCAATAACTTCTATGGATGCTAGCTTTTGAAATAAGCTATAAATAGTGAGTTGACTTTATAAAGTCCCACCATACATGGCGCTTAGTGGATTTGCCTAAAGGGTGTAAACCTATTAAGTGTAAATGGATCTTTAGAAAGAAATTAAGACTTGATGGATCTATAGATAAGTTCAAGGCCAAATTGGTTGTTGTAAGTTATACACAAAAGAAAGGCATTGATTATTTTGACACCTATTCTCTTGTGACCAAAATAGCAATTATAAGAACTTTAGTTTCATTGGTTGTTATCTATAGTTTGGCTGTGCATCAGATGGATGTTAAAACCGCATTTCTTAATGGAAATTTGGAAGAGGAGATTTATATACAACAACCAGAGGGGTTTGTTGTTCAAAGTCAAGAAGATAAGGTATGTAAATTGAAGAAGTCCCTATATGGATTAAAACAAGCTCCAAAATAGTGGTATGAGAAATTTCACCACACGCTAATCACACATAGGTTTGTAGTAAATGTCTCAGACAAATGTTTGTATTCTAAAGTGTCTGGATCAGATTGTGTAATAATATGTCTGTATGTAGATGACGTGTTAATCTTTGGCACTAATGAGAACAAGGTGATTGAAACAAAGAGATTAATGTCCTCCCAATTTGACATGAAAGACATGGGAGAAGCTGATATTATTCTTAGAGTAATTTTAACAAAGACTGGGCAAGGTTTCTCAATGAGTCAGCCTCACTACGTGGAAAAAATGTTGAAGAGATTTAACTGTTTTGATCTCCTGCCTGTTAGAACTCCTTATGATCATAGTATCCACCTTAAGAAGAATAGAGATGAGAGTGTGTCTCAAATTGAGTATGCTAAAATCATAGGGAGTGTGATATTCCTCATGAACTACACTCGTGCAAACATAGCTTATCCATTTAGCAGACTAAGTCGGTACACCCATAACCCTAGTAGCGAACATTGGAATTCATTTTATCGCTTGATGAAATATTTAAGAGGCAACATTAATTGGGGACTGCATTTTGGTAAGTTTCCTGCAATGCTAGAATGTTTTTGTGATGCCAACTAGATGTCTGATAATGATGAAGTTAGTTCTACTAGTGGTTATGTCTTCACTTTAGGTGGAAGAGCGATTTCTTGGAAGTCTGGAAAGCAGACTTGCATTGCTCGCTTACTATGGAGTCGGAGTTTATTGCACTTGAATTAGCAGGTCAAGAGGTAGAATGACTCAGAAATCTGTTAGCAGATGTGCTACTGTGGGGGAGATCGAGTGTACCTGTCTCGCTTCATTGTGATTCTCAATCAGCTATTAGGATTGCGAACAATAATGTATATAATGGCAAGAAGAGACATATACACATTACACATAGTGCGGTCAAACGATTGTTGAGAAACAGAGTAATTTCTTTAGGTTATGTGAAATCTGAAAGAAATATTGTTGACCCCTTTACTAAGGGTTTGTCTAGAAATTTAGTTCTAGATACGTCGAGGGGGTTGGGCCTAAAGCCCTGTGATTGAGGAGAAAATGGTGGATACCTCTTTTGTGGTCAAATGAAGCCAGTTTCTTCTTGATATTATTTTCCATCTCTATGGTTGAGATTGAGCTTTATGCTCAAATGTGAGAAACTGTAGCCCTATTCTTTGGGTGGTCCTACAAAGACGGACTTGACGGTTTCATGACGTGATTCAGAGCCTTTGGCTCCAATATGAGAAACTGTAGCCCTTTCTTTGGGTGGTCCTATAGACGGACTTGACGGTTTTATCATTTAGTGAGGTTTGAGCATGTAGTTGCTCTTAATGGATTCATAGCCTATATGTGGTGGTGCTAGAGAGACATTTGATGGATCCACTTACATGGGTGTGAGAGTGTGGCCGCCTCTTATGGAAGACTAGGGCTTTGTCTTTCTAGAGCACTAATGAGATCCCGAGGCATGGGCATGGCCATATAATAGCGCAACATTTTATCGCGGAGTTCGTTCAAAATTAAGAGCTTGATGCATGTAATGAGGGTTTTAAATAAGGTTCACGAAGTTCAAGAGTACTTTACTTGGTGGATCCGTCAATTGCCTAATTTCACTATGTATCAATTCAAATCGATAGATATTGATACTTAAGTATTTGACTCTTGCTATGCCCAGAACAAATTTCCGTTTTTCTATGTGTCATTTTGTGGGGGTTGTTGGGAAAATGATGGGATCCAAATTTGGACCCGACTAAGGGTCTGGACCTGCTTCCCATACCCGGTTACCTTTTTACCGTTGGTAAACGGTAAAAATATTAAAGAGAGATCCAACTAAGTTTAATCTCATAACACGAATGGGCATTTAGTCCATTCGTGATTTTGGGGATAAAAGAGAGTTCCCCGAAACCTTATCAACGGAAAAAAAAATCAAGAATTACAGAGCTTCTCTAGAAATCTCACGACTCTTCCTTGTCTTCTTGGATTGATTACAAGTGAGTTCTCATAAATCGTTCAGAAATCTCTCTCGCTGCTTATTCTCTTTTCTTCATCGACTTTTCTTTGTTTGCCGTGTGTTTGTGCTTCGACTCAAAAACATCTTTGTTCGTGTCTCTTCTTTGTTATGGGTTCTTGAATGATTTATAACCTCTCAACAACAAGTGCACGTCCTTTTGAGAGTGCTGCATAACTTTGGGAGACGCTTGACTCGTGACTCTGCACCGTGGTCGCCGATATCGTCTTTAAAGCAGTGGATTTCTCCACGCCACGGCTTCAAATCGATAAGTCTTTTTAAATATTTTAGTTTACTGATTGATGATTTTTCATGCTGGTTTTAGACAACATGTTTAGGTAGTTTTCAAGGTATTACATTTTAATATATGCTGAAATTTTGAATTAATAAACTCTTGTTGTATAAATCTTTTGTTGTGGTCTTCATATGCTTATTATTATTTATTGATTATTTTGTCATGATCAGTAATTAGTTTAGGGACAGAATTCGTATGAACTTATTTGTTGTTCATATCTTTGGAATAGACAGCCTCTTGCACATTACTATATTGGATTTTACTTTTTGCTATATTGGATTTTATTACTTGGTGAATCAGGAAGATCCTATAGATTGTCATTGTTGGTTTCTTTTGTTTAGTTAAATATTCTGGTGTCTATTCTAATTTACAATAAGTTGTGATTACAAATTTATTACAGTGTGTTAGTTCAGGAAATGTTAGTATGTTAATTTTAGTATTATATAAGTGTTGTTTTAATTAAGGTGGTTTTATAGTTGTTTGTTAACACTGATTTTGTCAACTAAAGTTAAGTTTAATTTCTGTTTTAATTAATCTGAAATAGGAAATTTCTATATCATAAATTGTTCTAACCCTTGTTATACAGAACTACTTCATTACGAAAACTGGTTAGTTTGCTCTATTTCCACTTATTGTTGGCAAAAAGAGTTCTCTATTCTGATTGCATTATAATCAGGTGTCATCTTGTCCATTAGGTCCAATAGGTTTCCCCTTGATGAGCCATCAACATTGTGCTTGAAAGCGTGTTACAGCAATGGAGTTGGGGGTGTTGCTGCGTGAAGTCCAGCAATCATTGCCCATAACGCCCTTAGGTTTAGACCTGTGTCTAGGTGAAATTCCTTCGTGGTGGACAACCAATCTTGCTAATCTTTGTTGCAATTAGTCTCTTCCGTTGGCATGTGCCTGGTTCTTTGCCTCATTGAGTACATTAGTGGTCAGATTGTTATACAGGTGCACTTGCCCCATGATCTATTTGTTATCGACTTTCTAAAACCACCACCACTTCCAAACGACATATTTCTTTTTCCTTGGATCATCAACTCCATACTTTTATTTCCGGATAGTCCCATAAACGAACAAGTGAAAAGAGAGAAGAGAGATCGTCATGTGGTTGATTAGGTGACCTCTCACTAATTTGTTGTCTTTTTCATATTTATTCTTTGCTTTTACTTCTAATGTTTTGGTGTGAACATCGGGATGTACGTGTAGCCACAAGTGTTGCAGGGAGAACAGTGGAGTTTCAAAGAGTGTTTGTTTCACTGAAAAGGGCATGCCAAAAACAGTACATAATCAGCTTGAAGTTATTTACTGAAAATCAGCAAATTTTAAAGGACCAGTGTTTTATAGTTCATTCCATCTATTGGTTCCAGTTTTGACAGGTCAAGCAAAGCTTTGTTCAGAGTAACAACCATTATAGACACTATCGGTTTCAAATTGTTGGATGGAGACTGGAACACGAAAGACTTGCGATCAAGAACAAAATCAAAAGGCAGTAAGAGCAAAATAGACTTACTGGAAATTTGTTGTGTTGTGAAAATTCACAAGAATCTCATATCTGACCCACCTAGAATTAAACACAAAAACTGCTCTTACCCCACATTAATATTTAACCATGAGGACGATAATTTATTCAAAAACCTTAACATAAATGAACCCATTCAATATTTTCACCCAAATGATTGCCAGCGCTCACTCTAAGAAGAAGATAAAACCGAGTGATGATCAGAACAGCAACCGTTCTGAAGGTCTAATTTGTACAGCAGTGTCAAATACCATAAAAATTTAATGAAGTACAAGTAATAATCAATCTTAATAACAGCAGTTTTCAATCAATAAGCGACCAATGTTTCGAAGCAATGCAATCCGTCTAATTCCACGGCAAATCGCGGTGACTCGACCTTCTTTCTCTGTGTCTTCGTATCGCCCCCTCTCGTCGTCTTCTCCGCCTGAGTCTCAGATACACGGTCGCCATCGGGGCACTGTGGGAAAACACGCAGTAGGCGAGCAAAATCGATGAAACTGGTTCAACAAATGCTTCCATGGCAGAAAAAGTCCAAGTACGAAGGAGAATAAGAAGCTTACCCTGGTTTGAGCGTGGACCGTCTGGTGATGGCGGAAGAAATAGATCCCGGCTGCCACAGCAACCGCCGAAGCTGAGAGAGACAGGGTACCCATAGCCATGGACACAAAAACACGAAAAAACAGAGCACGGAGGGTCCAAGCAGAGGAAGAAACGAGACTGATATACAAAAAAAGCGAAGCTGCACTTGGAAGAAAGCGAAGGGAAAAAGATACGAATAACAGGGATCGAATTTTGAGTAGGGAAGAAGAAGAATAAGAAGAAGCAAGGAATTTTGGGCGAATGATTTGGGAAGCAACGACCCAGTTCGATTCAATGAAGCGCGGATTTTATAAGTAACCCAAAATTAATAAAGTGAAATGTTTCTAGACACTTTGTGTTTTTTATCTTTCGGTTCAGGACGAAAACAACCTGGATGGGGCTTTTCTGTTTCAGCCATTCCATGAATTTACCCATTTCAACGAGGTTCAGATTAGACTCAGGAGCGGATAAGGCTATCGTCTATTTTTATCAATCTATTCGGTGTTGTGAATTGATAGCAAGCCACATCGTAGCTCGAACCGACAGCCGACCATATCACATGGAAAGGTCGACATGGCGGCGCCTTTTCCTGAGCAAAGTGGATTAAGAGCCTTGGAAGTTACTATCACCGTTTCGCAAGTCTTTGACATGAAAGTGTTCGACGAAATGCCGCAGAGACAAGAAAGAGATACAAGTTATAGAGGAATCAAGAATGAATTAATCGGAAAATTGGGGAGTTCCAATATACATAGGATTACATAATTGTAATCGTCGCAGGTTTTATTCAGTATACAAAGAGCCCGCTCTCGTGTTTTTCAGAGAAGTATTGTATTCAAAAAGGAACCATTGTTTCGAAACAGTTCAGCCCGTCGAGCTCGGGAGCAAAACGCGGCGCCTTCTTGCGAACCGTATCAATCTTCGGCAAAGCCGATGGCTTCTTGTTATCCTTCTCCGCCTTCACCCTCTCGCGATCAGTGCTCTCTGGTTTATGCCCCTTCTTCTCGAAGAAACCGAACCAGCCCTGCAAAACCCAAATCATTTAGACAAAGTCTCGGAGCGAAAAGATCAAATTAATCCGACATGCACAACTCAAAATCCAGGAACTCACCTCATCGCCTGATAACCCAGCTGAAACGGAAGCAGAATTCGGCATCTCTGGTTCCTCTGTCAGGCTCCCCTGTATCTACCCAACAAAGAAAATACAAATTGCCGTCCGAGTTTAGAGCTGTGGAAAATCGAAGTACCCAAAACCTTCTTCAACGATGACTGAAGGAAACTCTCCTGGAATGGAATTTATATAGGAAGGAAGAGATGAAGAAGAGGGGAACGTGTAAGTGTGGATGAAGCTTCTGGATTAGTAGAGTTGAAACTTTCTGAGACAAAACGTGGAAAAGCATGCGTGTTCTGACTTTTCTTTCGTATTATCAAAGGAGACGCAACTCTTAACGAGTCTCGATTCAACGAAATTATTGGACTGATGCAGGTGCCACACGTACGAGTCTTCGCGTGTCTTCGTCATGGTCCTGGACGGCTCCGGAAGGTTATTTCGTTTTGGTAGGCTTCCAGCCTTCCCAACCATTCTTGGAAGCTTCGGCCAGCAACTTGGCTAAGTCGACTACCTAAATACGACCGCATTTTTATTCATGTAGATTTTAATGATAACCATTTGACCTGTCTATAATTTAATTCTTGTTATAGCTTATAAGGATAAAAATACCCCTAAGACGGTCGACTTAGGTGATAATCAATATCAACTATCAACTCCTTTTCTTTATATCGTAATAGAATAATGCTAGTTGCACTTAGCCCACGCACCTATCCCACACACTTGTTAATCTAAACCATTGATGCCTAGAGTTTATCCTCTAGAAAATAGAATTTTATAATAAAAAAATATTTTTAAGGGCTTAGATTAACATGTACGTCGGATACGTCCGCTAAGTGCGTCTAGTATGGTCTGACAAAATGAACAGCATCCTTATAACAAAGATGGCTTTTCCAACAACAAAAAAAAAAGATGTGGGCAACGTTTGGTAGAGTCGAATCAGCTTCTCCCCCCTCTCTCTTAATAAAATATGGGAAATAAAATCCTTCATGCAAACATAAGTGGACATAAAGAGACAACTAGATCGAGAGAAATAAATGGAAGTAGTCTTTAAAGTTTAACCAACATAGCTTATGGTGATATTAATGCCCACAATACCAACCCAACTAGATTGTAAATCACACTTATAAACTATAGAAACTTGTTTAGACCTGCTCCTCGCGTGATTTTTGTTGTAACTTGCTCCGTTGATGATTTAGGAGCATAGACGTTCAACCTAACTCTAGTCAATTTACATAAATAATTTTTTTAAACTCAAGAATTTTTTAAGCTTTTGTTCATTCATAATATATAGTTCAAAACTAGAAATCACTACCTTGCAATTTCAAATGTGCGACATCAATTTTGATGACACATGAGGAAGACATGCCTTAGAAGAATTTTTCTTGGACTGGAAATTGGCAGTAAATATTGAAATATTAATTCGTTATTTGTCGTAGCCCATTGTTGTATGACTCGATCGGTTTAGTGACGACTTGACCGTGTCAACTCGGGTTATGGTTATCCTGGTTGAGTAAGTGGGTAGTCCGCCTCTTCTATAAATCGCTCAATTTTCTCCGACTCAAATCAAGTCCAACCAAGTATGACATCTGACACTGAAACCATCAAGCTATTGCTTAAGTAATTGAAAAAAAAATGATATCAGTACTTCCTGATTTTATTTTGAGGTTTTACATCGTGACGTGGCTGCATAGTTGGCGGTCTAGGTAAGAGAAAATCTAGGGTTTAGGGTTTACCAATTAAATAAGTAGATAATATTTTATTTAGAAAAATAAAATCTTGCAAATTTATCTCCAAATTTATTTCTTACCTGGACTGCAACATGGCCGCCACATCAGAATGTAAAGTCTTGGAAGTAAAAAGAGGCAATACTTATATCACCACTCAATAGAAAATATGAGATTGATAGTATATTCTTTTGGTGATTTTAAAAAGATACAATCATCCGAAATATTTAAAGTTGGGCTTAGACATGCCCTCAAACAATCATTCATAAAAGAGTTCTTCACAAAAGTCGGGATCTTGTATATCCAGATACATATTTGCCTCTCTCCTTTCTTTGCAAAAGAAAACCCATTCTTCGCCAATGTGTCTGCCACAAAATTAGTCTCCCTATACTGATGAAGAAGCTTCACCTATGGCAAGTTTGCAAAGTGCTTCGGCATGTATTGACCCAGTGCATTAACTTCCAATGTCCATGTTGCTCTGCATGAATTAATTGAATTACAAGCTCTGAATCTCCTTAAATAATAATAGGATAATTTGGACAACCTTGTTTGAGAATAAGTAAAGTGACATGCAATGCAAGAATTTTTGTATCGTTGTTCGATTTCTTATGTAAGAGCCACCAAACAAGAATTATGGGTGCGCCCTTGGAATTTCTTATTACTAAACTATTACTAACTAGTTTTCCACAAAAGATGGATGACCCACAAAGTTAGACTTCAACATCGTAGTTAAAGGCGGGGTCCAGCATGAATTGAGGTTGATTTATTTCAACTTAGTATGCTTAAGGACCTGTGAATATTTTATAATCTATTGAACCATGCCTATGATTTTGTTAGCACAAAATTGGGGAGAACAAGAATTTTTCTCAAACTGTTTTCTATTCCTAGCATACCAAATTTCCCAAAGGGTAGTAGAAACAAAAACGTGTTATCTAGGCAAGTGTTTAGTGTTTTGAGAACAATCGATTTGACTAATAGGGATCTGATCGTGGTCTCACTTCATGTGACAACAATATATTCTTTAACGATATCCCACACAACATTTGCAAATTCACAATGCATCAGCAGATGAGCAAGGGTTTTGGAGCATTTATACATACTAGACAATTATAGTTCACTTGGAGTCCCCCTTCTATTTTGAAAAAATTTTAACATTTCAAACAAAACTCAACAGAAAATGCCAAAGCTGCCAATATCATTAGCAAATGGACCGGAGTTGTGTACATGTTTTCTCTTGTGGGAGCATTTTTGAGTGATTCCTATTGGCACAAATACATGACATGCGTAATATTTCAAATAATATTCATTGTGGTAATATTCAATCATTATCTTCAAATAATATTCATTTTAAATATCTTACTTATATAATTTTCTAATCAGCTTTTATTGATGATTTCTATCTTGGTACAAGGATTGGTGCTTTTAACAACCTCGCCGGTATTTTTCCTAGTGAGACCAACAAGTTGTAGTCATGGTAAAATAGATGCCTACCTGTATCTACACCGGGGAAGGTATTCTTCTACCTATCGAACTATCTCATCACCATTGGATATGGAGGTTACGAGCCCAACTCAGCCGCATTAGAAAAATGATCCAAATGAAAACAAAATCAAAAGTTTACATCTTTACCTATTTCTATGTGGCACTGAACTTGGGCTCCCTCTTCTCTAGCACGGTCCTAGTGTTCTATGAGGATTTGAGTGACTAGTCAATTGGTTTTTACACAACTGTAAGTTCGGTGCTGGTTGTGATCCTCCTCTTTTGAGAGCAAAGCCCAGTTTACCAGCATTTTAAGCCTGATGCTTCTTTCAGCATGCGAGGGAGCTTATGAATTTCAACATTTCATGGTGAGTCCTCTGTCAGCTTTCTGATTTCGGTAGCAACATACCTCTTTGTACAACCGCTAGGATTTTTTCTTTAGGATGGGCTGAATGCTTATAACCTCTTTAGAGGCCGCCTTGCTTTTTTTAGGGCCAGTTGACCGCTGTGGCATTTGCTTGGAACTCGGCAATTAGGAATAAGGGCCTCTGATGTTTTTTCAACATCCTAAGCCAATATTTCTAGCTTGACTAGTGATGGAATAGTTTCCTAAGAGAGTGTAGTGCAAACATTGATAGGCTAAATGAAAGGGGTGTTACATAATAGTTTTGGAGAGTGGGTTAAGGGGGATCAATATTCAGAAGTATGCAAGTTTGAAGGGGTTCCCATCAGCATGAGATCTGGTGTAAGTTTACGTATGACAATTTGAGGGACTAGCTCCTGCATGTTGGGCTTTGATCGAGTCGGGGGTCTGTTTTGTCTTGTATAGGAGGTGCTTATGGAAGCCTACTTCGTTGGTGTGATAGTTTCTCGGCCTTAAATCGTTCTGAATCTCCTTCTTGGTGTGGTCCATCCTAGTCTTTGGGGGAGTTTGATTCTATAAGATTTGTATTCTCCTTGAGCTCTATCTCTACATTCGAATGTGCCATCTTCCCATCCGTTACAAATAGTATAAATTTTTAGTTTTCCTTCAACTATATATGGGAGATATAAGTTTGATCGGGGTATTTCAATTGTGGTGCCCATAAATTATTCATCTTCAAGGTTAACATCAACTTTAGCCCTACCAAAGGTTTGCATAAGTTGAAGGCAATATAGTTATCCGTAGAGATGTATCGTCCGAGGAGTCCAACAACTTGATGAAGGGCTTTGTTGTGAAAGAGGTAAAGTGGGAGCTTCAGGATGTGCACATAAAGAGGTGCATGCAAGGAGAGGTACGTATCAGTTTGAAAGCCTTAGGGCCAACGGAGCAGGTACATGTATGATTTCCTAATACAGATGGGATATAAGATCAATAATTGTTAACATATTTCACTATTTTGGAAGTAGAATGAGTAGTAACACTTGTTGAGAGTGTAAATTGCAATGTTCGCATGTGGCTGAGTAGGCTTCCTCAAAAGTGTTTGAAGGATATTAGTAATTGCAGAAAGAGAGACGGGAATATGGCTGATAAAGAGATCCACTGTGAGCTTTGGATTTGAGCTTTTCCCTGTTTCGTACATTCATTGGAGAGGGTAATTTCGTCCAGATTCTCTGTGATATTTCTAAGTTGAACTACTACCATTGAGAAGATGCCCGCATTGTTCTACGACATGAACTGGGAATTTGCTGCATACAAAGTGGGATCATCGGATGTGGGGAGACTCATGAGGTTTGGGCTTGTAGGTTTTGGCTAGGCGATAATCAAGGGATGGGGATCCATGAAGCTTATTGTTAAGTTCTGGTGAAAATCAGTGTCTGGTCAGAAGTGGGATGCCAATGTATGGTGGTAAATCAAACAAAGAGGCCACTAGAGAATCGGATATTGAGATATTGAGATATTGAGATATTCGATAGATCATACTCTGAGTACATTTTTGTCACATTTCTAATTTAATAAATTTTTGTAGTTCATATCATTGGTATTTGGTATGTGTTTTGAAGTTGATAGGTTAAGACGTTTCACATGGTATACTTGGGTTGGAAGTAAGGTTTATTTTATCAACGATCAGGGATTGTGATTGTGGGTGGTGTTTGGTTTTAGAGGGTGGGTTAATTGTTTGTATAATTAAAAAAACTTGAAAGGGTGGATGAATCCGGAGAAAAATGCATTGGAGATGAATATTTATAATAATCCGTCCATTAGATTTCCAATAATATGATCGATTGTTGTTTTCCATGCTCTTGTCTTTTGGCAAGTACAGAGGGATCCATGTGTCCTATGTAGAGCCGTCTCTGTGGGAGATACCTTCTCCGTGGTTCCGGCGAGATATACCCATTCGGAAAAATTTCCTACGAATGTTCATAACTAGGCATTGACTTCATGATTCGATTTTAGTTCAGGCTTTCCCAATTCAAATGAATTTCAAACAATTTTTCATAACCTTTGTTCCTTCTAATTGAAATAAGGAGGTTTCTCTAAAGCATTAATAGTATGTAGAAGATATACAAATACATTTGGCTAAATCTGTATATAGGTAACTTGTATAAGGACTTTTTAGAATGTTGTAACTTCAGAGATATAAGGAGAGATGGGCTTAGACCTTTCTCACAACTGTTGATTACTTCGTTACTATTAGGAAAACTATTTCCTTTAGTGCATCGGATTACATGTTCAAATCTGGGTTTTCTAAGTGGGTGTAGGCATGGGATTGAGATACAAGTTAGCTACGACTGGAACCTTGAGTTAGAGAGTTTTCAATTTTGTGGCATACCTAGGATGTGTGAGAATTGATTTTTCGTTGTAGTGGGTGTTGATTTGTGGAATGTTTCCACAACACTCCGTTGGATAAAATGGATTCCGGGTTGTAACTATTTCATCAGTTGATATTGTTGTGGCTTGTGTCGACTTCGATCTTGTTGTTTCAGTGAGGTTGTGTGCGTATTTTGTGGGGAAATAGTGCTCCATTGTTTCGTACTTAGATGAACTCCATCACTCATAGGAGATTCATTGGACTTGGACATGGACATGAGTGATTTTGATTTAAAATAACGAGTCCCTTTATCTAAGCTTGTAGGCTTCATATTACCAAATTTCTATTCATGAAACCTAGATTAAAATTTTTAAAGTACTAAAAGTTCAAATTAACATTGTAAACAAAATTATATAGCTTTTTAAATATTAACAAAATCCACAGTTATGAACTGCATAGTTGTTAACCTCTTCATTAACGCTTTAAGATCTACATTATTCAATTCAAATTGGGTTATCAACACCATGGATTGACACCCTTTGTGAAAATATTCTCATAACAATTAATTTTCAACAACAATTTAAAGTTCTTCAAACTTATCTCTATTTGTGTTATATATTTTTTCGGCATTTGGGCGCCTCTACAATAGTAAGAATCTTTTTTAATATAAACATTTCATATATTGTCTTATATTGAAGGGTAGAAATTGTGCTTTTACCTTAAAGTAACTCTCTTAGACTTTATATTGAAGGGTAGAAATTGTACCTACATGTCATCCAAATCTCTCCCACTGTTTAACATACCGGTTATGGTAAAGAAAGTTCTTTTCTTCTCTTCAAATTTACTTTGTAATGCTCAAACGTTTTCTACTTCAATATATCTTTGAATTTGGGTAATTATTTACCTCCAATAAATGTTTTGAAAAATGTTTCATATGTGAGTTTATTGCCCGTTTTAATTAACTCTACCAGTAAGTTAATAAAATTTGTTTTTCTTTTTCAACTAACTCTATGCACATCAGACCCTTTTTACTCTTGCTCTTCCGCTACCACCAACATTTTTTTTTTTTTCCTATTAAACATATGAATTTATAGCTATTTGATGAAACATGCATAAAGCCTTTGGTTGGACTGAGGATATGGGGTGAAAACCTCTAAGATGTTACATTTAACACATGCTTTTTTTTTTCACAACTAAAAAATAACCTATTTATCACTTGAATATTATGATAATAAAAAATATTTTTATACAACATATTCACAAATTGTAACTTTTCTACCAACAACAAATAAGTAAGTCACTTATACAAAGTTGCATGTGATGGTACTTGTAAGTACTGGTACCATGACATGTTGGTGTTCTAAACGAAAACACTTGACAAGAAAATGATAGCTAACTAGAGGACTTAAAATAGAGCTAAATAGTTGCTTCAAATCTAATAATACATATTTATTTTAGCAGCAACATGAGATAATTGGACAACACTTTCTGCAACTAGTTAGTATTAATGGAACACTTAAAAGTCAACAAATAGACAATATGAGCTAGCAAGTGTTCAATCATTTCTTAGAGTAGCGAGTTACTGGTAACCACCTTTTTTAACATGTAGATAACACGAAAATAATTCAACAACATTGAATATAAAATTTAGTAGCAACTAGTTAAACCACAATTTCATATCTACTTTGTAGCTACACCGTCAAGAACATGAGCTGTGGAAACGGCGGTAGAGTTTGGTAAAAGGGTAAAAAGCAAGCGGATGAGAGATATGAGTTAGATAGAGGCTTGTTGAGGATACCCTTGCCAAGAAAGAATCATCATTGGGGATCCATAGGGTAAGGAAAATCAAGATATGGTACAAGTGAGTTGCTCTTTTTTGAAACAAATTTATGAGCAAGACTATTCTAGATCATCACTTTGTCACGCAAATCATGGACATTTACTCTCGTACTACTGGCCATGAATGAAATGTTCTTTTTAGGATGAAAAAAATATCAGACTACTACCCCACCCTTTCTCGATTTAAACCCCTTGGGCAGCAGTAGGGGTGGGCAACGTCTGTAGGACCCAGGGAACCCGAATAGCGGAGGAAATGCCGCAGCCGGTGTTTGGGTCCCACCTAAATTGGCTCCGCACCGAGCTTTTGATCTTGACCCGGTCAGGACTCGGGAACCGGAAAAGATTGCGGAGAGATTTAAGAATCTAATCCTGGCGACGCGGCGACGCCGTCCTCCGCACTTATAGTTATATTTTGATACAGAAGAAAAAGAATTCCGCCTGCGACGGTGCCTCCCTTTCTTCCGAGCGGCACGCCCGCACGCGGCGATTCGCCACTATTATAATAACCACACGTCTCGCTGGTGCGAACGACGTGTCGTCCCCTCATTGGCCAGAATCTCTGGTCTCGGACGCGTGACGTCGCAAATTGTGCGTAGGTCTCCCACGAATTCGGAACCAGAAGGGTAATTAAATTTGGTTAATTCGGGCGGGTGTGGCGTGGTATATAAGCAGCGGAAAGAGGAAAACGGAGACGCAGAGAGAGAGTGAGAGCGCGCGCGGTGGGAGAGAGGAAACAGCGAGCGGGGGTGCGTGGTCGAGATCCGGCCGTGGCCTTCGCCGTCTTCGTCGTGTCTCGCTCTGCTCTTGCTTCTACTCTCCTTCTTTCTGTCTCCGTCGCTCCGACGTCATTCCGTGGTTCTTGAGTGACCAGCCATGAGGGCATCCGGTGCCATCGTTGCCTCTGTCGTGGCCGCCTCCTCCGTCGCTTATTCGTCTTTGTGCGATCGTCAGGCCACAGATCCGACTTCCAAGATGCTCGTAAGTTGTTTTCACTTCTTGATTTTATCATCGTCTTGTTCTGGTTTCTGTATTTTCACCCTTTATGTCCTGTTTCAAACAATCTGTTTTTGTTTTCGATTCGAGACGGTTTGGGACTTTTGACTGATTCTGAGGCTCTTGTTTTTCCTTTTCCTTTTTCTTCTTCTCAAGGATTCTTCCAAGGGGAAGTCGACGGGATCTAGTTCCGGAAGAGGCTTTGAGAAGGACAAGTTTGCGCCGAGGTTCGATGGCTTGAGGTTTATTGAAACTCTGGTGACGGCGCATAGATAATGGGGATTAATTTCTTGAGCTGAATTTTTTTGGCGGCGTCTTCACCGCGGTCCGTCTGTCGCAGGGGCGTCCATGTCGTTGCCGTCCGGGATCTCTATTGCGCCGCCGGAATTTTTAATCTTTTCCTTTCTGTTTCTTTACTTGGGAGTTGCGTCTGAAGGCAGCCAAGGTTTTGTTAGTGTAGTTGGTTGCCTTTCATTCATCTTTCAATTCCTTGAAAGAGACTTTATTTGTATGTTGTATCATCTCTCCTGATTTCATTCTTCCGCGCTTGCTTCTCTTTGTAGGTTGATTTGCAATGGAATGTCCGAATTCTTTCCTCTTGCTCACGGAGAACAATTTTAGTAATGAGACAACGAAGAATAAACTGTGAAAACCCCTAATAATGCCATCAATGTTACTCAAAATTTTTGTGCTTTGGGCAGATTCCTATTGTTTTTTGTTGGTTTTGTCTTTCCGCTTTTGTCGTCGACTCGTTTACCAGTAGCGTGTTCATACTACTACCTACATATCGTCTATCTTCTTTTCTTCACCCGCAAGGAAAATAGGCATCCACTTCATGGGATGAGTTTAATAAAAAAAAACCTAAAAGTATTTTTGGATCTACATTTTGGGAATGCATTTCTCTGAGCGACCCATGTGGGTTTATTAGTTTTGTGTTGATCAGGGTGAGGGTGACCCGAAAAGACCAAACGAGCCAGGAATCGGATTTTTTAACTATCTGACTACCTTTTGGTAGTTATGTACTTTATGTTTGTTTTATGATAATGGAATTAAAAAAAAAAAAAAAAAAACACTACTTTCAATAAAAAAAAAACTATCTCATCCTACTTGTATACAGGGACGCGTTTTGAAGTTCGGATTCAGGTTCGGATTTTTAAAATTTTTTTGTTTCAAGGTCAAGTACTACTCCGTCCTCATACACATTCCAAATTCTAAATATCCCTTTTATGACTAGGTAACACCATCACACTTATCTCTCTTTTCATCTCTTTCTCAACATCAATGTAATCTGTCTTTAAAAACTATAATCCTGTGAACAAACTTTCTTAGGTCCTAAATTGGCTGTTGTAATGAATGACAAAAGCCTCACTATGCATCATAACTAGGCAGGCTTTTCTTCCCTATTCCTCTGTATAAGGTGGTTGTCGTAATGCCCATAACAATGAAAAGTCCACCCATGGGTTGCTTTGGCTCAAGGGTTTTCATTCCATGTAAGTGCTCATTAACATTATTGCTTTCGATCCAAGATTGGGATGGTGATCCACTAACTGTATGTTCAAATTTCGAGAATTACATACTTTTAGGACATCATCTCATTTTTCAGAGAAGTGGTAGGCAAAGCATAAATGCTAGCTCTAAGAGTAGAGCTGAAAATAGGTTCTCACCTCCACCACATTTAATGTTATTTTCTGAGATTGTAATAGCGATCTTGCCATTCTTACCAACTTAGTATTTTCATGAGTGCACAAGCATACTACTATCATTTTGCGTGCACATTGAGGATGGTTGTTTGAAAATTTTATTCATTCCTTCTTATGGCTAGTGGACCGATCATCACACCAAGGGTTTTATTTAAAGACGGGCAGTCCTTTGTGCATGAGTTTTACCTTAGGGTGTTTGCATGATGTGTGAGTAAAATTCTGTTCTCAAACTAGAATTTGGCTACTGATTATGATTCCTGAAATTACCTAGTCCAAACACAGTCTCTACACCGGTAGAATCATCCTTTCCCCCATGAACGCGTTCTAATATACTATTAGGATTCATGGAATTATTTTTTTTTTGTCTTATGATCTATTAGAGTACTTTATGTTCTTATTTCACATGTAAGAGGTAGAAATCACATCTAGGCTTCCTAAAGAGAAACATAGAAACAAAAAAAAAAAAAAAAAAAAAAAAAGGAAAACCAAGACATACACTCCCATGAGAACTCAAATAATGTGATCTACCTATTAAAATTATCAGTCAACATTACTCTATGTCTTATGATCTATTAGAGTACTTTATGTTCTTATTTCACATGTAAGAGGTAGAAATCACATCTAGGCTTCCTAAAGAGAAACATAGAAAAAAAAAAAAAAAGGAAAACCAAGACATACACTCCCATGAGAACTCAAATAATGTGATCTACCTATTAAAATTATCAGTCAACATTACTCTACTAAATTTGTCAATGAACATTACTATATTAAATCTGTGGATGAAGTTTATACTCCAAAATTGCCTAAAATGTCTGAACTTAATAATGTCAACCCTGTTGAGTAATAACATTATCTTTTCTATTGATATCATTTCATTTTTTCCGTACATGTTTTTAACTTTTATTCTACTTTCAATGATTATTAAGTTTAAAATATTAATTATGAAATTTAATATTATAGACATGTTTAATTTGAACTACATGTTAGCTTTAACAAAACAATATATTTAGTAATTTTTATCTACCTAGTTTTACATTATGTTTTATCTAAACTATTCTATCATTTATATCTCATTGTTTAAATGTTATATTTTATTTATTAATAAAATTGTAAATAAATTTTGTATTATAATAATAATTATTTTTAAAAATAATTTACTTTCATTTGTATCTTCTGAAGATCAAGAAATGGATGGCCGGTACCTATATACTGGTACCGGCGTTTTTGGAAACATGAGGCCAACCAGCTACACTTGTTGCCATCCCATGTCGGCAACACAAAGAAGAGGTCAGCCTATTGTACCAAAAGAATAATTAAGTATGTATCATATTTCACAAGCATATTTATCTTGATTAGTTTGAATTCCATCATATAAGTAATAGGAAAAACATGAAAGAAACTCTTTCAGGTGAAAATTAGTTATACTGGCCAATTTGTAATCGAAAAGATTTCCTCTAACCCAACGTCAACCAGGAACAATTTGTTCTTTAATGGTTTACTATCGCTGTGTTTAATTTTTTTTATACAATTACCTCCCGGATGCATATAGTATTTTTTTTTTTTTTTTTTCCTTTGTTTTGATATGGCTGTTATTTTGCACACATATAATATAACTCAAGTTGCTTAAGAGTAGGAACCACAAATTTATCGGCGCATGGATGGAATTGATTTTTATAGTGACTAGAAGTCACACCGACAGAAAAAAAGAGGGGAACTGAAAAGACTACACGAGCAAGACTACCATAATTATAAAATAGGCCAACGGAAAGTAACCTGCCAAAGGGTGAAGAAAGACCCGACGAGAAGAAGCATACATATGGGTGGGGGCTTAATGGCCATGCATGCTTAGTGTTTGTCTACATTTTTAAAGGTTGAAAGGAAATAGGAACAAAAGCACAAAAACAATAGCAAAGGATACAAAGAAAAAAAGTAAATCATCCCCACATGCACAAATTTCTAAGAACAAGTTGGAAAAATTTTCCTGAGATTTTATAAGTTAAAAGTTCCAAATGCAACATTTTTTTTTCTCAGTTTTCTTCCAAAAACGTGTATAAAAAGAATAGCGTGATATAAGTACTGTAAGTTTTTTATTTCAAAATTTTTTATCCTGACGTGGTGTCTATTATTGCAGCTTAGTAAAAAATAAACTTGAAGATAAAATATGTGAGATATTAATTTTTTAATAAAATATTATCAACTTATTCTACGAATAAACCTAAACACAAATCTCCTACTTAGACCCTAACTATTTAACCACGACATGATGTTAAACCAAAATACCCATTTTTTTCATTCTGCGGTGATCATTCTGCGGTGATTAGTTTCAAATGATTATATGAGGACAAATTTGGATTACTTAGTTTAAAAAAAAATATTTAAAAAATATCTTCCAAAGTGATAAGTCCATACTTTCAAATTTACCTAATTAGATAAAAAAAATATTGATTCCAATTATGAATTATCGGATAGTAAAACCATTAAAGAGATAAACGGGTCAAATATTTAAGCCCCAAGCGTCGGAAGTCGTACCTGATTCAGGATTACTGGATCAGGAACTTAAAACGAAGGTTGGTTTTTTTTTTTTTTTTTAATTTTTAAAATTTTAAATTTTTAATCTGCTAGGACCAGGAGGCCATTCAACATATAAGGCTAGCAATGTCACAAGGCCAAGCGGGCTGTGACTGTGAGCCTCTCAGTCACGGACTTGGATGTTCTAACCCGTGATGTGACAGGGGCACCTTATAGGACCCACAATGCCTACTTGGCGCAAGTGTACAAAAATGTAAGGCTCAGCTGACGCACCACTGGACCCCACATTTCAAGCATATTCTTTTCATGGGGACTGTGGGGACCGTACGATGAATTCTACACCGTCCCGTTTTAGTTAAATAATATATTATAGCGGTGCATGAAAATTGCGATTTCTCGGTCGTCCATGAAATGCCACCTGGAAATTACACTCCCAATCTGCACTCTACAAATGGCCTTGCTGATGGACAGCCGTCTCCGCAGCAGGCCTCTCTCTCTCTCTCTCTCTCTCTCTCTCACTCACTCACTCATCTTCTTGGACTCCGCAGAGCTCTGCTCAGTCTCCGCAACCCTCCCACCAACCCTAGTTCCGTTCGGAAGCTCTAGGGAGTAGTGGTACTAGTATGACGAAGTCTTTTTTTTTTTTTTTTTTCCTGCGTTTCTTGCATAGTTTTTTGTTTCTTCCTGATCAAACTCTCAATGTAGTTTTTTTTTTTTTTTTTCAGTGTTTGGTTGTTTCGGAACTAATTTTAGCGAAGAAAATAGTCTGATCTTGAACAGCTTCTTGTTTTAGTTTTTTTACTCTGTTCTCGATCGTTTCTTTTCGTTACACTGTTTCCCTTAGCGAAATGATTGATCTTCTCCTCTGTCGGTGTTAGTCACTCCAGGTGAAATACGCACGATCCATTAGGATCTATCTACTGGATTTTTTATTTTTTTTATTTTTTTTTTTGGTGTTTTGTTAAATAGATTTGGCTCCTAATATCACAACGCTTTGAGCCAGCTGTTATTATGAATGATCGTACTCATTTGATTTCATTTTGTTGATAGTCAGATAATCGTCGCTGCACTGGTTGTTTTTCTTTTTTTTTTTTTTTTTACCCAATTTTTTACATTAAAAATTGAGTATGATCTTTGTTGCCAACAGCGTTGTCTTTTCAGTTTATGACTAGTTATGGATGTACAAAGTTTTCATGCAGTTGCTTAAGACTGAAGATTGGGTATGAACAGCACCTATTGGTTAATCGTCCGTGGTTTGACATGAACAGCTTAAAGCACAAGCTCCTGTTACTTCCTATTGGCTTCTTTGTGTGCTCTGATTCATTTCATAACATTCTTTTCTATGTTGCTCCTCACTGGAAAACGGTTATGCTTTATACAGATTTTGGGAATAGCTATATAAATATATATTTCTTGTGATCACAGTCTTTCCAGAGGTTTTCGTGTCCAAGTCTTGATTAGTGATTTTCATACTTACTTTGACCACTTCAGTCGCACTTTGTTTACACGGTATTCACAATGGTTGTTCAACGGAAAGAAGTTTATTGAGAGATTGATGTATAATGTTCAGGGTTGATAAAGATTTTATGGATCTATGAATATAATGTAGTTCATAAAGAAAGAATCAAACAGGAACTCTGCATCCTTCTTGTCTTTAAAAGAAAAAGAGTTCTTCATCCCTTTGAAGTGGAAAGGCTTGTCTTAAAGCCACCAACGCTCTGAATGAAATCCATTTTTTAAATGCGAAGCTCCCTTTTGATCTTGTTTGATGAAGTGAAGAATTTGCCAAAAATGTTGTTGAAACCATTTCCTTGCAGAATATTTCAGTCTCTATGTCTCTCTGAACAGTTTTTATTTGTCTTCCCCAGAACAAGCTAATGGCAACTGTCAGTGCGTCTCACTTTCTGTCCAGAAGCTCTCAGTATACCACTGAACCAAAAACATTCACAAGCAATGGAGCACTTAACCTACAGAGTCAGAGCATTTCTTTCAATGGATTGAGATCTCTGAAAAATGTTGACTTGCTATGCACGCGATCCAATGTAAACCTAACTGCTGGAAAAGTTAGACAGAAGGGATTGAAACATGAGAGCAGCCGGAATTGCCGTCTTGTTGTTGTTTGTGCAGTTGGTATGAATCAGATTTATGTTGCAGCAGAGGTTGCTCCATGGAGTAAAACTGGGGGACTAGGCGATGTTCTTGGAGGACTACCCCCAGCTATGGCGGTAATTATTACTAGAAACTTTTAATATCTTAATTAATGTATGAATTATTGTCTGATTATTTAAATTTATTTTGAATGTCATTAATAAACCTTAAATGTTACCTTTCCAGGGACATGGACATCGTGTAATGACAGTTGCACCCCGTTATGATCAATATAAAGATGCCTGGGATACAAATGTTGTGGTTGAGGTACTTGCTAAAATCCACTTACATTTAGAACACTGGGAGTGCTGAACGTTTTTTCTTAAAAACTGTTCTCTGATATGCAGCTAAAGGTTGGAAATAAAGTAGAAACTGTTAGATTCTTCCATGTTTACAAAAGGGGTGTAGATCGTGTTTTCGTGGATCATCCAATGTTTCTTGAGAAGGTTAGTTTCCAAGATAGCCAGTTCTCATTCTGTTTAATGTAAAACCTAAGTCCATGTAATCTGTGCATATTCTTATGTCATGAATCTGTTATTTAAGGTGCGGGGAAAAACTGGAGGGAAGGTTTATGGTCCTAAAACTGGACAGGATTATGCTGACAACCAGCTGAGATTCAGCTTGTTATGCCAGGTGAATGTCAAGTCCGTCCTTGATATCAATTAGTATCTACTGAATGTTTCCATCCTTTCATTTCATCCTCAATAACAACTGTTTCTCAAATATAAATTCATTACTTAATATATGACTGTATGGCTACAGGCAGCTTTAGAAGCCCCTCGGGTTCTAAATCTCAACGACAGTGAATACTTTTCTGGACCTTATGGTATGTGGTTTTCTTATATTCTTCTTGCACATAGCTATCCTCTTACGTAATTAATCTGACTCCAAGATGGTACATGTGGGTTATTTCTTACTACAGGGGAAGATGTTGTGTTCATTGCTAATGATTGGCATACTGCTCTGCTTCCTTGCTACTTGAAAAGCATGTATCAATCCAAGGGGCTTTACATGAACGCCAAAGTATGTTTACTTCCTATGATTAGTTACATTTGCTTCAATTTGAACTTCCATTATCTGAAGTGGAAGGGACAAAAAAGCAGAAGAGCTTACTTCAATATAACACTGAGTTGGTTTAATTATTCTTCAGGTTGTTTTCTGCATACACAACATTGCCTATCAAGGGCGATTTTCTTTCTCAGATTTTTCAATTCTCAACCTTCCTGACACATTGAAAAGTTCTTTCGATTTTGTGGATGGGTATGTCTTTGAGCTTCCTACTCATTTGGTCAAACATTTGCTATTTCACTAGTTGTTTTTCTTTTTATTTTTCTCTTGGGTGTTCAAGTAATGTTGCTTGTTCAGGTATGACAAGCCAGTGAAGGGAAGGAAAATTAACTGGATGAAGGCAGGAATATTGGAGTGTCACAGACTTATGACTGTGAGTCCATATTATGCTCAAGAGCTGGTCTCAGGAGAGGATAGGGGCGTGGAATTGGATGCTATCATTCGCATGAAAGGGATTATGGGAATCGTCAATGGGATGGATGGCCAAGAGTGGAATCCAGCAACTGATAAATATATCAGCGTTAACTATGATGCTACAACTGTGAGAACTTTGTAGATCCCTGTTATTTTGTTTCTCTTCTTTTTGTTTCTTTTTTCTTGTTTGGGCTTTTGGAATAGTTAGCAATGAATGATTGTTTTTTCAGGTGCTAGAAGCTAAAGCTGTTTTGAAGGAAGAACTACAAGCAGAAGTTGGGTTGCCTGTAGACGGAAAAATTCCAGTAATAGGTTTCATAGGTAGGCTGGAGGAGCAGAAAGGTTCAGATATTCTGGCTGCAGCTATTTCAGAATTAGCGGAAGAAAATGTCCAGATAATTGTTCTCGTAAGTTGTGGAATCTTGGTCCAATAAATCTTATGTTACCACTTAGGCCATTGTTTCCTTTTCCATCATTCTCTGATGCCACTGATTGCCTTCACAGGGGACTGGCAAAAAATACATGGAGAAGCAGCTTGAACAGTTTGAAACTCTATTTCCACATATGGCAAGAGGGGTGGCAAAATTCAACGTTCGTCTGGCCCATATGATAACAACTGGAGCTGATATGCTGATTGTTCCTAGTAGATTCGAACCATGTGGTCTTATTCAGTTGCAGGCCATGCAATGTGGAACAGTATGCCTCCAGACCAGCTGTTTTCTTTTATCTTTCAAATTGCCAAGTTGGTAAACATTCATATTAGGGCTTAGCATTATTTATTTAATGCCTAAAAGAACACATTTTCAAATTTGTTATAGGAGTTGCGGAAGTCATTATTGTGTTATTTTGGAAGATATAATTCTCCTAAATTTAATTGATGTGTTTTAGGTGCCTATTGTGGCCTCAACTGGTGGGCTCGTTGACACTGTTAAAGAAGGCTACACTGGATTCCACATGGGAGCCTTTAATGTAGACGTAAGTTGGAGTAGTTGGTGTTATTCCCGTGTATATTATGCTATAGTAATCTACTCATCTTGTAACCGACTAAAGTTTCTTCTTTTCCGTTTCAGTGCGAAACAGTAGATCCAGCGGATGTGGCTAAAATTGTTGCTGGAGTCCAAAGAGCATTAGCAGTTTATGGTACAGCTGCTTTCAAGGCAATGATTTCCAATTGCATGGCCCAAGATCTTTCATGGAAGGTGAGTCAAAAATGACACAATGGTACTTCGAGTGGGTTTTCTTCTTTCTTTCTATGTTACTAATTCTTTGATACTTCTTTATGCTAAGTACGTACGGTGACTCACATTCTGCTTTGGCACACAGGTTCCTGCAAAGAACTGGGAGAGTATGCTGCTGAGCCTTGATGTTGCTGGCAGTGAACCTGGAATTGATGGAGAGGAAATTGCTCCACTGGCCAAGGAGAATGTTGCCACTCCCTGAAAGTCCGGAGATTGCATTTGCAGCTAAGGGACCAACAAAATAACCATATGCAGCCGACTTCAGCATCATATAGTTCTCCTGCTCCTTACGAATATGGCGTGGAGTACACCGTCTGGTTGCATATATCCATGGCTACCCTCGTCAAAATCTTATTGTGCCCAATAAAACTCCTGGTGCATCACTTTCCCATGTATTGCTTTAATGACTCGTCCGAGTCGTAGCCAATTTGGCCTAGTCAACTTGGATATTTAGATCGCTGGGTTGGATTGGAGATTAGACTCGCTCCTTAATGGTCAAGGCTATCTGATTCGGCCAACCTGAACTATGAAGAACCCGAGTCATGGATCAGTGAAACCATGGTTCCAAGTGTATCAATTTCGTCCGAAGGTTTGTTTAACGAAGGTTCAGCCTGGAGCAGGGCTATTTTTCTCAGTAGGAAATTATGATGATTGTATATAAGAGGATCTAGTGTTTCGGCTGCTACTTTTGTGAACACCAAGTTATTGTTCCTATGCGTGACCCGTCTTTCAGCTCGCTTAAAATATAGTGTTAATTGAAGGCGTAGTCGAGAGTGGCAAACGGTTATCTACGTACGAATTAAATTATGTATGTATTAATTTATGTGTAGTAGGTTTATAGTGATTTCCAACCTGCAAGCTATCGGTCTTTGAGGTCGTGTATAAGGAGCCCTGAGGTTGTGAAACAGCCTCTCTCCGGTCAGACCGGGGTTCACTTTGATCAATTTTCCGAAGAGTAATGCTAGCAGGAGGGAGGCCAGAGCGGAGCTGGAGGGAGGCCAGAGCGGAGCTGGAGGGAGGCCAGAGCGGAGCTGGAGGGAGGCCGGAGCGGGAGGGAGGCTGGAGCAGGAGGGAGGCCGGAGCGGGAGGGAGGCCGGAGCGGGAGGGAGAGGGACGGGGGACACCGAGTGGGAGGGAGAGGGACTGGGGACACCGAGCGGGAGGGAGAGGGATGGGGGACACCGAGCGGGAGGGAGAGGGAAGGGGGACGCGCCGCGGGCGGGAGGGAGGCTGCACCACCGAGCAGGAGGGAGGCCGCGTCACCGAGCAGCAGGGAAATTAAACAAAGCAGGGAGCTAGAGCTGCGAGAGGTGATCTCGGTGAGGATAATTAAATTAAAGGAGATGGATTTTTCGACCTTCTGTATTCGACTTTGACGACCTAGGAGGTGAAGAGTTTCTCCGGCGTCTTGGGTTGGGGTTCGGCGTTTGGGGTTTGGCGAGCTTGGTGGAGGCGTGAGGACTGAGGATGAAGTCAGTGTTGTCTCCCTCCCCGTGGTCGTTGGTCACCGCGATCTTCAACCCGTCTTGGCTCCGGCCTCCCTCTCCCTCCTGCTCTAGCCTCCCTCTCCCTCCTGCTCTAGCCTCCCTCTCCCTCCTGCTCCAGCCTCCATCCCTCTCCCTCCCGCTTTGGCCTCCCTCCCTCAAGCTCTCCGGCCTCCCTCTCCCTCCTGCTCTAGCCTCCCTCTCCCTCCTGCTCTAGCCTCCCTCTCCCTACTGCTCTAGCCTCCATCCCTCTCCCTCCCGCTTTGGCCTCCCTCCCTCCCTCTCAAGCTCAAGCTCCGGCCTCCCTCCGCTCCGGCCTCCCTCCTGCTCCGGACTCCCTCTCACTCAAGAGAAAACCGGAAACTGAATGTTTCGGTTTCTCATTGCCAAAGAAGTATCTGACTTAGATGCCAAAGAAGTATCTGACTTAGATGCCAAAGAAGTATCTGACTTAGATGCCAAAGAAGTATCTGACTTAGATGCCAAAGAAGTATCTGACTTAGATGCCAAAGAAGTATCTGACTTAGATGCCAAAGAAGTATCTGACTTAGATGCCAAAGAAGTATCTGACTTAGATGCCAAAGAAGTATCTCACTTAGATGCCAAAGAAGTATCTCACTTAGATGCCAAAGAAGTATCTCACTTAGATGCCACTTAAGATATCCACGTAAGACGTTATGCAACTATACAACGTTAGAATTACTCTTTTCTAAAATAGATGGAAAAAAATCGCATATTTCCGCTGACTCATGGCCACACTGCTTCCCTTTGGGCCGTTTTGGAAGATCCTTACGGGACTAACGGTCTAGCTCTTGGGAGAAAGGGAAAGAAAGACTAAGTTTCCCAAAAATAACCAAACCTTGATGCAGCCTTACTCATGTGATCAAGGTCAATTGATCGAGAGCTCCTCTAAACATGCGGGATGAGATGCAGGTGCCTGATTGTTGGAGTATGTTTGGCATGTGCATCAGTTTTAATATATTATACTTAGGAAATTGCGTACACGTTCTTGTTTATATATGTTACACCTTTGTAAACTCATGATTGCAAGATACAGACTTCTCTTTCGGCTGACTTAGGAAATTGTGTACACGTTCTTGTTTATATATGTTACACCTTTGTAAACTCATGATTGCAAGATACAGACTTCTCTTTCGGCTTCAAAGTCTTAAATTGACATGAAATGGTTTGATTTTTTGCCATGTTATTATAGGAAAACATAGTACTTTAATTGGGGATAAAATTTAGTGAAGTAAAAGGGTAATGAATGGAACCGGTAAGGCTATTCCATTTAACTTTATGTTTACCAGAATTATATACCTATTACATCGTCACATGGCGGCATAGTTGGCGGTCTAGGTAAGAGAAAATTTAGGGTTTTACCCACAGAATAGGCAGATAATATTTTATTCAATCTTATAGATTCGATCTCAAAGTTTACTTTATTAAAAATAAAAGTTTTTATAGATGGATCGCCACTTGAGGATGTAAAGTCTTGGAAGTAAAAAGCTGCAGTACTTATATCACCGCTTTTTCCAATTAGTTCGAAATAGTTTACCCGGTTTTCAAACAGGTAATGGGGTAATAAACGGGTAATAATTAGAAAAATATAAAAAGTGTCATAAATTTCAATAGAAAACAACAAATTGGAAAATTATTCAAAAAATAAAAAATGGTATACAACACCTTTTTTCAGCGTTCCAACACAAGTTATATAATATAAAAAGTCATATAATATATCTAGTACACTTGATAATTGATATTCAAAATTATCCAACTCCATACAAATATTTCCCTCCTAAGTCTTCAATCTTCATGGGAAAAAAATTCCACTTAGATTAAGTGGTACTACATAATTATGATATATGTTGTATATATGCTACCATGAGTCAATATAGATTGACTTCTAATAATTGCAAAAAAATTTAAAAATATGAAACTTTTCTCCAAACTTTTGAATTCCATTAATTCTTATGATGGTAACAAAACCCATTTGGAAAGATAATAGGGTTATGGGTAAGAAAATTTAGAAATTTGTGGTTAAGCTCCGTGTTTTAAAAACTGAAACAACCTGGCCAGTTCGACTAGGTTCAATCGGAACCGGGGTTTGAACGGTTCGATTTGCTTTAAAACCTGGAAAGAGTTAATAACCGCTTGACTAGCCGATTTTAATGGGTCAACCGTTGAACCGTAAAACTGACTAGATTGGTTGAACCGGTCTAATTGCCCTTTTTAGCACTTTTAATAGTTTTTATATTTTTAAACTTATTTTCGTATATAAAAATCTCATTATGAATTTTTTTTTATGAGATACAAAACATATCAGTTAAACCAGAGTCGGATGCTCCACTGGTCGGATCACAGGTTCAGTTTTTAAAACAGAGGTGAAGCTAAGTGGATAGATAAATTTAGCATCTTACTTTTACTTAAATGATAATCCGGTTTCCTTTTATTGCAATTTGTTGGGAAATCCGATAATTAGCGATGGACGGATCTGCTTCTTTTGTATGTGGAGCAACCTAACTGCCAGATATAACTCTTAGGAAGGAAGCTTAAAAAGCAGAATTATTATTCACGAAGAAGCATCGGGGCGGTACACTCAATGAGAGGCCTTTAGCAACAAGGAAGTTCAACAACGTAACTTACATACGTGATATGAGATACCCGGAATTATTATTTATTCAGAAAAGCCGGCCACTTATTCAGATCTAACGGCCCATATATTTATGATCAGGACGGAGAGGGTTTGGTTGTCTTCTTCCATCGTCCAAGCTTTTCCATTCCCTGAAATGGGTAATTAGTTACAAGTTAGTTTAGAGCGGACCGAAGAAGCAACGACTACTTGCATGTGCTATTAGGAAAATAAAACCTTACCTTGCGTGACTCAACTGCGTACTCATTGTCTACAATTGAGATAGCCTCAAAATCCAAGGGATGCAGCACCTTCTCGTAACTGTCATTTATTGGAATGCTTGGAATGAGTTCAAGCCCGCCATTTTGGTTTCTTAATTTATATTAATGGTCTAAATGGTGCAGAAAAGAAAGATATATTGTTGGATAGACTTACTGAGCGACAGAAACACCGTATGGTGGTCCTCCCACATGGTCGCTAATCTGTCAGGGAGAAAAAAAAAACAAAGTTAGTATTTAGATTTTCTAGTAATGTTTCACTTGAGAGAGTGAGAAGGTTAATTATTGTTGAGATGCTCTCACCGGACTAATCAGTGTTATGAGCTCTCCGTCTGGCTTGAGAAGATCACGGACTTTGTTTCCCCAAGCTGGCCTTATATTTGGATCAATGGCGGCAAAGAACCTGAAGGCAGGCACGTCGGATTTATTGAGGACCTCTACTGGTTATCAAACTATATATGCTAACTCCCAACATCATCTGAGCGGAATTAGTTGCTTACGTATAGTCGAATATAAGATCAAACTGGTCAGTGGGAGTCCAGGTGAAGAAATCTGCCTTCTCAAAGGTGAAGCAATTGGAGTTGGGAAGAGATGAAGATATCTAGACCCACGTAATATTAAGCGGAGAAGATCACGAGATGTATATATGTTAGGGTATGGTCTAACCCAAAAACAACTTTAAGTATATTTTGAAATGAGAGAACTAACATATCATTAATTTACCTCTCTTGCTCGGTTAATTGCAGCTTCCGATATATCCAGCCCCACAACAAACCGATCAGGCGTTGCTATCGCAGCCACATCGTAACCCTGAGAGTATTAACCAGCTAAAACTAGTTAAACGATAAATTGACAAAGGCATCCAATGCTGAAAAATTTATAACTGAAAACGTTGTGAAAAACATACACTGCCACAACCGGGAATAAGCACTCTTCCCTTGGGAAGGGTACCCGTTTCAAGAAGATGCAGAATGACTGGTAAAGGCCGTCCTAAATCCCACGGAGTTACTCCCTTCTCCCAGCATTTGTTCCATTCATCTGAAAAACACGTAATTAAAAAGAGAAACTAACAAAATACAACCAAAAAGTTTTCTAAATGCATCGTATAATTCATTGTTTGATGTACCTTCTTGGTTTTCTTGTAAGCTCTGGCGCATCGCAGTTATTTAAACTAGGATTGTAGGAACGCTTTCCGACTTCACCCATTGTCCTTCTGTCGCTTGGGTTTCAGCGATTCAAGCTTGAATTGAGATAGAAGAATGGGGGCGTAGGCTCTTCCTTTATAATTCATGCGAGACCACACTGACCTTTGGTCAAAATATTAATAGAATAAGAAGTTGTTGTTGAGTTCGCATAACATACCGAACCCAGCTCATGAGCACCACTCATCCATCCCACTCACTATATATAACAAATTATTAAAAAGGTAGCTTTTTTAATATAATAATATATATTTTTCTTCTTTATTCATCACAAGAACAATGAGGGAATAATAAAAGGAAATGCTTTTTTAGTTTGTGTACAACGTCACTGAATCACGTACTGAATATATTGTAAAATAATAAAAATTTACTTTCACACCATTGCAGGAGATTATGGTTACTGGAGATCTGATTACGATCTTGTAAGATCAGTCAAGAAGCTATAAGATATCATCGAGTTGAAATTCATCCCATCCATAAGATTGATCTGATTACACTATAGCACTGCCAAAAATAAGGCCACGGCTGGTGTAGGCCTTTTTACCGCCGATCAAACCTTTAGCGGCGGAAAAGTAACTGCCAGCGATAGGTGCGTCGGTAGAAATTGCACCGGTGGTTTCGACAGCCGGTGTAGAAAAATCTTCACCGGGAGAATAGACGCACCACTCTTTAATTGACCGGTTGCCTTGTCGTGCATCTTTCAGCACTATCACAAATTCTTTGCTCTATGGATTTGCTCTGACGTATAATCATCTGAACCCCTTTGGGTGTCTCTGCTACCCTTGCTTCCGGCCTTTTGGGGGTTATTTGTGCTACAGTTTACTACAACATTGTCTAATCATCTCTAGACCTGTAGTTTTGAAGAACTACGATTTCCTGGTTTGCCTACCTTCACCAGCTGCACTTGTTCAACCAGATTCATAACAATGCGACTTCCTTCTATTCCGTCTACTCTCCAACATCCCAAATTTCAACGTCAACAATGTTGTAACCCTTCACATGGACAAATTCATCAACACCACATGGGTCTCAAAATACGGCAACCCCTGTGATACTAGTTGCTTCAACAGCCTTGCAAGAGATTTACATGTTCAAGCGGAAGGGAAATCACATAGCATGCATTGGGTTAGAAAGAATAGAGAAAGGAGAGATAGAGAGGAAAGAATGAGGGAAGGAAAAGCCAGAGGGAGAAAGAGAATAAGAAATTTGATTATTTTGCTCTACCAGAATAGTGGCAACAACTTCCTTTATAAAATTACATGAATTACAGTTGTAATTCGTGTTAAACAATCCTAAAAATTTCTATCTAACTGTGACAAAACCTCCTTGACAAATCACACTCATAACTGAAGTAAACTACCTCCTAATGGGTCATATCTGTAATAAAACATCCTTGGACAAATGTACTTTGATGACCAAAGTTAAATGCTTTCCTAATTAGAAACCAGTAAATATATATGAAGACTCCTAATAGTGTAGAAAGACTTGTAACTGTCCACCCCCTTAGACAAACCTTGTCTGCAAGGTTTGAAAGAAGGGAACCAAAACATAATATCTGATTCATCTTTCCGAGCAGCATTTGTATCCGGCATGTGGCACCATTTAATCAAAACCTGAGTGCATAGCCTTCCCATCACCCTGATCTTCCGTCAATTAATAACCAGCTCCAGTTCATGTTAAACTCTTCCAATAACATCCCAAGAAGGTGGTGTAGGAGAAGCAGTAAGTTAATCACATATCCGAAGTTTGAGTTGGGAAATAGGAAAAACAGTATGAATATTTGATGTTGGTTCAAGATCGAGTTTATAAGCAACCTTCCCAATTCCCTCCACTATGGTAAGCCAATTTTTGGTGTCGTCGATCAACAATAGATTGCTGCCTATATAGTTAAAGTTTAACATAAACCTAGTCCCCTATAAAAATTGGTCAGTGTGATGTTTGTGAACTTGTTGTTTCATTCGATCATGGGTATTGTCCAGGGTGGACTTTAGGAAACACAATAAATCATCTCGACGAAGTAATTGATCTTCCAAATCTGCAAGTTGTGTAGTCCCATGTATATACCGAGGTAACGAGGGAGGTGGTCGACAATAGATTGCCTCAAAAGAAGTCATACGAATTGCCGAATGAAATGTCATGTTATAAGACCCCTCGGTGAAGGGAGAAAGTGACTCCAGAGTTGTGGTTGGTCCCCCCGAGAACCTCAGATATTGTTTTAGTTCTATGTTTACCAACTCTGTTTGACCATCCGTTTGGGCATGATATGTTGTACTCTTTGATAAAGAAGTTTGTGTCAATGAAAACAGCTCTTTCCTGAATGTAGATAAGAATGCAGAGTCATGGTATTAAACAATCATCCTTGAAACACCATGTAGATGGACAATCTTTTCCAAGAATTTGTTTTGCTAGAGAAGCTTTAACTATTTTCCAAGAATTTTTCTTCAACAATTACACAAATAATAAAAAAACCTCTTAATAACGGCAATCCATCAATAAAGTCCATGAAGAAATGTTGGAGCCGAATTACCAGCTTTAACTCTTTGGCATATATCACAACTTGCCACAATACATTTAACATCTTTATACAGATGGGGCCAAACAAAATTTTTTGCTATCTGCTTGAAAGTGTGCAATGCGACTTCATGTCTTCCCATTGGTGAGTTATGTAGCTCCAAGATCAATGAATCACGTAACCCCAATGAAGCTGGAATAAACAGTGTATTCATAAAAACAAAAATAAGGTTGTCAATTACCTTATAGCGCGAGTTCATTGCAGTTTTTTGTTGTGCGTGAAATAAATCTTTTGAGCAGTGTCATCAATTAATAGTGCCTTGTGCACCTTGTCCGGCAGTGGGGAAGATGTTCCAAGTATAAAGGAGGCCAGTAGTAAAGTGGGACATCGAGATTACAAATTGGCAACACCGTTATCTGAGCCTTTTCGATATTTAATGTCAAAGTCAAACCCAAACCCAAAGAGTTTTACTAGCCATCTTTGTTGTTGTGGAGTCAACCATCTCTGATCAGAAAAAAAATTTGAGTGACCGATGATGGGTAAGAATAGTAAACCGGCGACCTAAAAGGTAGTGTCGCCAGTGATAGACTGCCAAAACATCTCCAAACATCTCCTTTTCATACGTTGAAAAACCTGATTGTCGCCCTACAAATGGCTTGCTAACGAATACAACAGGATGTCCTTCTTGTTGCAGTATAGCACCTACCCCGTCGACTGAAGCATCACATTTCACTATGAATAATTTAGAGAAGTCTAGTAGTGTTAAAACTAGTGCTGCCAAGAGGGCAACCATAAGGTTCTCAAAAGTAGATTGTGCTATTGTGGACAAAGTAAAATAGTCATTTTTAAGCTGGTTTGTAAGAAGGTTCACAATGACACCATAACTTTTGATAAATCTTTGGTAGTACCCTGCTAGGCCCAAGAAACCTTGGAGTTGTTTTGTTGTCCCAGGAGTCGGCAAAGAGGACATTGCAGACAATTTCTCTGGATCGGCAGATAAACCCTTGGAGCTGATAATATGTACCAAGTAGCCTATGGAGCTGGCACAAAAAGGCATTTAGATAATTTAAGGACCAAAAGGTTAGAGTTGAGGACCTCAAATGCCATTCGTAGGCGTTGATAGTGTTCTTTCTTCCAGCGACTATAAGTTAGAATGTTGTAAAAAATACAAGAATAAATCACCAAAGGAAAGGCTGAAATAAATTATTCAAGAGGCTCTGGAATGTTGCTGGTGCATTTGTAAATCCAAATGGCACGACAACAAATTCGTAGTGACCATCATGTGTGTGGAAAGCTGTCTTGTGCGTATGCTTATCTGCCATGCAAATTTGATGGTATCGAAACCTGAGATCAAGCTTTGAGAAGGTTGTGGCACCATGAAGCTCGTCTAATACTTCATCAATTGCTGGAATTTGAAATTTGTCTTTCATCGTAAAATCTCCATGAACCATCTTTCTTGTTTACAAGCAATACCAGAGAAGAAAATGTGCTTATATTGGGTCCCATAATACCAGCTTCTAGCATCTCCCATTCCTTGTTTTCAATCTCGACTTTTGTGAATGAGGAAAGTGATAAGGCTGAGCATTTGTTGGTTGGCTCCTTGGTAATAATGTAATACAATGATCATGTCACCTTGGAGGAGGGAGTTTCTTGAAAACCTAGAAAAGAAGAGCAATTTTCTCCAAAAGTGGTGTTAGTGCTTTTGGAACAGATGCTTAAGTGGGGTCATTGGAAGAAATAGGTGCTAGCCACATGAGAAAAACTGTATCTCCTACTGAAAGAGTGAACACCTTAAGGGCAGCTTGCTCTGTGTGGGCCTGTTCAATGCGTTCCATGTTATAGGAGCACCCTTGTGATCGAAATAAAATATTGGTTTGTTGAAGTTCCATTGAATGGGCCCCAAACCTTGGAACCATTGAATTCCCAAAACAACATCTGTTCCTTCAATTGGTAAAACACCATAGTAATAGTTGTTCCTTGAATAAAGATCAGAACAAGTTTACACAAAAAAGCGCAGTGTAAAAATTGACCATTACCAACCATCGCTCAAAATCCACTAGTATTTAGAGTTGGAAAGCCCAAGCGGTTAGCTAATTTTGCACAAACAAAATTATGTGTGCTGCCACTATCAAGAAGTAAAATAATTGGAGTTCCATGAATCATACTCGAGTGTTTCATAGAGTGTGGAGCCTGAACTGTATCCGCGTGAGCATGTAGAGTAACTGTGACATAGTTGAGTGAGTCATCTTCATCTGAAGTATCTGGTTATACTGTTGTTTTTGTGGACTGCTCTTCCAATGGATGGATTTTGAAATTTTTGTAGCGATGTCCCCGTGTAAAATTGTCAACCTGTGAATCCACCACACTCGATAGCCAATCCGACCATGCGGACTTGTCGTCTAAGAAATTCATGGCCATGGCTTACTGGTATGTCCTCTTTTCCAACTCCGCACTTTGCTACAGAATTGCCGATCTCTTCGACATTACTTCAGAACTCATCTCCAATGGGTTCCATTGGAGATCTCCTCCCACTATGTCGCTCGGCTGAACTCTTATCCAATATGATTTTTCAACCTCTATCCACATCTAAAAAAACTTCTTCAGCCGTCCCGTCCTATATAATCTTGGAGACTTCTTCACAGTCTGCACCTCTTAATCAACCTATTGAGTCTTCTAAAACTCGTCAACTCAGCACGGTCACTCGTGATCAGGGTGGAACACGACGGCCTAAAATTCTATTGGCCCATAAATATCTGCTTCTTGTATGTCTTACCAATTCGATATCCAATTTGCCAACCAAACCAACTCGCTACTCGGATGCTATATAAGTTCCAAAATGGTTAGCGGCTATTACAGATGAATATTCCTCTCTATTGGAATGATAAAGCCAAACTATGAATTGGATGGCTTTGGGGTAGCTCTTCGAGTGAGCTCGGACTCCCGTGACAGAGCGAGACGAAGAAGAAGCAGAATAGGGAAAGAAGAAGAGAAAACAGTGGAGAAATTATTAAAGCCGAAAAAAGAGAGATAACATTCATTACATAATACCTACCTACATTCCTTTCGCTTACATGATTTAGTACTATTCCTATGACTTGTGTCGCAAGGCTTTAACTGTCTCTGGCGTTTACTGACAAGGAACGCCCTTTGCATGTCCTCCACCCTCCCACCTAATTTGCATAATAATCATTCGTCCACGTTGGGGGTTTCTGACTTCGTTTAGATGTTTTGTTCTGTTTTGCTTCGCTGGCGCTGGTTTCACTTTCCTCTTCTGAAGGTGCTGACTCATGCGTATCATTGCCGTCCTTTGGGGCTTCCCGTCGACCACTGGACCAAGACTTGGCGAGTTGGTTTCCCTTGTTTTAGCACAGTGCGGATGGCACAAATAGCGACTGGCTGTAGAAGCGGTTTGTTGTTATGGCTCTGCGGTGGAAGAGGATTGAAATCGGCACTTGCCGTGTTGTGGAAAGGATTGAGAGCGGATACATGGAATACGGGGTGGATCTTACTGTCGGCTGGTAAATCGACTTTATAAGCGACGGCCCCGATGCGTTTCATAATAGTGAATGGCCCGAAAAATCTTTTGGCTAACCTCGGATAGCAGCGGACTTCGACAGAGGATTGTCTATAAGGTTGAAGGCGAACGAGTACCTTATCACCCACTGCGAATTCCATTTCCCTACGATGACAATTTGCCTTCTGAGCCATGCGATGCTGGGCTTGTTAGATGTTGACCTTGGGATTGCGCAGGAGATCATCCCGTTCCGAGAGTACGTCATCCAGCGCTTGTATAGCTGTCGTGCCTTGAGTATATCCTAGAATCATAGAAGGGGTTCGTCCATATAGCGCCTGAAATGGCGTCATTTTGATGGCACTGTGAAAGGTTGAGTTGTAGCAGAACTCTGCCCATGGTAAGAGAGAGACCCATGAATGGGGCTTGTCCTACGTGAAACAGCGAAGGTATTGTTCGAGGCCCTTGTTTACCACTTCGGATTGGCCATCCGTTTGTGGATGATACGCCATACTATGCCTTAATTCGGTACCGCTTAAATAGTTTTTGCCAAAACTAGCAAAAGAAGATAGGGTTACGATCTGAGATGATGGAGGTCAGAAAGCCGTGGAGTTTGACAACCGTCTGAACAAACAACTCAGGAGTTCGGAAAGCTGTGAATCCCGTGGGAAGAGGACCAAAATGGGCATATTTGGTGAGTCTGTCAACTACAACCAAAATAACTGTATAACCCTTCGATGGCGGTAAGTGAGTGATGAAGTCCATCATGAGCTCATCCCAAACCAAGAGAGGGAATAGGGAGCGGTTGCAAGATACCGACGGGTGGTTGTGTCGAGTATTTCATCTGCTGGCAGATAAGGCATTTCTTGACAAAATTCTCGACATCCTTGCACATTTGTGGCCTGTAGAAGGTGGAGGAGAGTCGAACGAACGTCCTCCGAGTACTGACATGCCCTACGGATAAGGAGGCATGAAATTCTTGTAACAATTCTTGACGGAGAGATGAAGTCGGACTCTAGATAAAATCGATTGCGGTGGAAGAGGAGATTGTCTTTAACAGTGAGTTGGGGATTGGCGATTCCCTCAACCATTTTCTTGTGAAGAACCAGGAGATCCGGAAGAGTGAAGTTTTCCTCTTGAAGTCGGGATAGAAGATCGTAGGATGGCTGACTCTGAAAAGATAAACACGTCTCGATGGGAGGTGCAATTGGATTGTCCTCAAATTTCCTTGACAGAGCGTCCGCAACATTGTTGTTTTTACCGGGCTTATATTCGATTCGAAAGGTCAATCCCAGTAATTTGCTGCCGAACCGTTGTTGATCTGGTGTTTGAATAACTTGGTGAAATAACTCTTTGATGCTCTTATGATCCGTTCTGATTATGAATGGTCGGCCCAGGAGATATTGACGCCACTTACGGATGGCTTCAGTGATGGCATATAACTCCTTGATGTACGTGGATGCTTCTTTAAGGCGGGGATCGATTTTCTTACTGAAGTAACATATAGGATGTTGATCTTGCATTAAGACGGCACCAATGCCGACTTTCGACGCATCTGTTTAAACTATGAAGTCCTGGGAAAAATTTGGCAACAGCAGAACAGGGGTGTCGGTCATCTTATGTTTAAGTGTCAGGAATGCCTCCTTAGTTGCTGGAGAGAAATTGAAGGAATTTTTACACAGAAGATCTGTGAGTGGAGCAGATATGGAGGCGTATCCCTTGATGAATCTTCGGTAGTAACCTGTGAGACCGTGGAAGCCCCGCAACTGTTTTACTGTTGTCGGAAGTGGCCAACCCACCATGGTCGTGATCTTCTCTGGATCAGCTCTAACGCCCTGGCTCGACAGAACGTGGCCTAAGTAATTGACCTCCCTCTGTCCAAACGAACACTTGGACATTTTGGCAAAAAAATTATTTGTCTGTAAGCACCTCTGGGTCTCCAACAGATGCTAAATGTGGTCTTCCGATGTGCTGTAAACCAGAATGTCGTCGGAAAACACAATGACAAAGTGTCGAAGGAAAGGGGCGAATAATTGGTTCATGGCTGACTGGAAGGTAGAAGGTACGTTCGTCAGGCCAAATGGCATCATTGTGAATTCGAAGTGGCCGTCATGAGTTCTGAAGGCTGTCTTATAAATGTCTTTTGAGTGAAGGCGAATTTGATGATAGCCCGATTTAAGATCCAATTTAGAGAAGATGACTGCGCCACCTAGTTCGTCGAGCAGTTCTTCTATTGTAGGGATAGGAAATTTATCCTTAACAGTTACTGCGTTAAGGGCCCTGTAGTCGACACAGAAGCGAGTGGAGCCATCTTTCTTCTTGACCAACAATATGGGAGAGGAGAAAGGGCTGTGACTGGGTCTGATGATGCTGTGATCGAGTATGTCTCGAACTAGAGTTTCAATTTCTGATAAGGGCGGACGTTCACTGGAGCAGAACCTGGAAGCAGATGGATGCGGTGGTCCACTGTGCGATGTGGAGGAAGTTGGATGTCTGCTGCGCAGGCTCTGATGCAGCCTCGAGCTGGGTGGTATGGATGAGGAATACGCGTTGACACAAAGAGGGCGTGAGTATGACACGAAGATGATGAAGGGATACTGGGTTTGGTTGAGTTGGAGATTTGCCCTGCAGCCGAATTGGTTTCCCTTGCCACGTAAATTCCATCACCGGAGTCGCGTAATCGTGCATGACGTGTCTGAGTTGGTGGAGCCATTGGAACCCAAGTATCACGTCAACAAATGGCCTTGAAGAGTCATCTGTACCTGCAGACAATACAGAGTGCACAAAAGGGATTCTCCGTTTCCCACGAACACTCGGAATTTTGTTGTGGGGTTAGTGGGAAGCTCCAAACGTTCAACAATAGAAGGTTTAATGAAGTTATGCGTGCTTCCGCTATCAATTAAAACGGAGGAGTGATTATTAATCTCTCCGGAAATGCGAAGTGAGCACGGGCCCGATAAGGTGTGAAGGCTGAAAATCTCGCCGGCTTCCGTCTCTTCAATTTGGTTAGCCTCTGGTGCGCAATCAATATCCTCAGGTTGCTCTGTTTCGGTGCCTAAAAGCAATAGATACTTGCTGCGACAGTGGTGATTTGGCCCATACTTTTGATCACAGTTGTAGCAGAGTCCTTTTCGCGTTTCTCTCGAAGCTCGGCCGGTGTCAAGCGGCGGACGGGTAAGGACGGTGTCGGCAACAATGGAGGCTGTTTTGTTGGTGTTGGTCGGTTTTGAGATGGTGCTGGTGCTTGCGAAGACAGAGTGGGGCTGGAGGCTGCAGACGGCACTGAAAGCGGCAAACGGGGCCACGTACGGTGTTGTGGTCTGGAATCGTCATTGCGTGCTTCGTAAGCAAGGGCCATGGCAAAAGTTTCCAATAGGGAATTCGGACGAGAGAAAAGTAACTCCCGACGAATTTCAGGCTTCAAACCGTTGATGAAGAAACTGATAAGTAAAGGTTCCAATATGCCGGTAACCTTATTCACAAGTTCTTCGAATTCGCTTGGGAACTCTGCAACAGAAGCCCGTTGTATTAATTTGGATAGGTTCCCCTGATGGTCTTCGAACAGAGAAGCGCCGAATCGTAGACATACTTGCGTTAAAAATTCTTTCCAAGATGTAAGGAGATGGTTCGATTTCATCCATTGACAACATGAGGCAGCCCGTCCATCCATGTGAAATGCTGCGATTCGCAGACGGAGAGCTTCTGGAGTTTGATGGAAGTCGAAGAATTTCACTACCCGAAAAATCCAGCCATGAGGATCAGATCCATCAAAACGCGGGACCTCCATTTTCATGGATCGAAGAAGGGAACTCTGTTCGGCTCCCTGAGACGTTGCAGAAGGATGAAATGGATTGTTATCAGGTGGAGTTACCAGCGGATTTGGTGAACCATGAGCTTGAGAACGGAGGTCGTCAATGCGGGATTCTACGGAGTTCATGTGGTGCTGCAGTATTTGATGGAACAAAAGTGCTTGCGATTCAACCTTAGACTGCACTGCGTCTAACTGATGTTGCAAAGCCAATACCGCGGCCAAAATTTCCGAGTCCGCCATGTCAAGTCTAAGAGAGCGGACGAAAACATTTATCTCAATGAAAGCACCAATGATAAAGCCAAACTATGAATTGGATGGATTTGGGGTAGCTCTTCGAGTGAGCTCGGACTCCCGTGACAGAGCGAGACGAAGAAGAAGCAGAATAGGGAAAGAAGAAGAGAAAACAGAGGAGAAATTATCAGAGCCGAAAAAAGAGAGATAACATTCATTACATAATACCTACCTACATTTCTTTCGCTTACATGATTAAGTACTATTCCTATGACCTACGGTGCAAGGCTCTAACTGACTCTGGCGTTTACTGACAAGGAACGCCCATCGCATGTCCTCCACCCTCCCACCTAATTTGCATAATAATCGTTCATCCACGTTGGGGGTTTGCGACTTCGTTTAGATGTTCTGTTCTGTTTTGCTTCGCTGGCGCTGGTTTCACTTTCCTCTTCTGAAGGTGCTGACTCATGTGTATCATGCTTATGTTAATATGAATGTTGTAAGGTGCAAATGAGTGTAATGCATTAGAAAACGATCTAATGGGGTCAATAGAATATTATAAAGCACATCTAGTTGCAAAAGGTGTTCATCAACAACAAGGTCATGATCATGACTACACCTTCAGTCCAGTAGTCCGGTCATCGACTATCTGTTTGGTATTAAATGTTGCAGCCAGTCTCAAATTGCTTATGTGTCAGTTGGATGGATGTCAAAAACACTTCTCTCCATGGTGATTAGTAAGAAACCATTTACATGGCATAATCACAGGGGTTTATTGATTCGTGGCACCCCTAACATGTCTGTCTACTTCGTAAATCAATTTATGGGCTCAATCAAGCACCCCGAGCTTGATTTTCGAAATTCAGTGACTTCGTCATATCTGCAGGATTTGCCAACTCCCAGCATGACACGTCTCTATTTATTGTACTCATAGATGATTATGACATTGAAATCACCGACTCCTATTCCATGGAGTTTAACAGATTTATTGCATAATAACAGATTGTCTTTGATATGAACGATCTTCTACTCACACAGACTAAATATAACATTGACTTATTACGAAGTTATGGCATAGATGCAGCAAAGTCCATTCGTACTCTTCTGTCCTGCCACTTCTTACTCCTGACATTGGAGAACAACTTACAAATCCAACCACCTGATGCCAACTTCTTGGAAGTGTACGATATCTAACATTGACACGACCGGAAATTGCATACTCTGTTAATTTACTCTGCCAATTCATACACTCTCCTCGAGACATTCATCTCCACACTGCCAAACACATTTTACGATATCTAAAACAAACAATACGCTTTGGTCTTCTTCACTCTTTGATAACTGTCTCATTACAAGGCTACAATGATGCTGATTGGGCAGGCTGTCCAGCTAATAGACCTCCAAAAACTGGATTTGCTATCTACTTTGGAGGTAACCTCAGTTCCAAGGTCTCTCTAAAGCAATACAATATCTCTATCCAGATGTGAGACTGAATACAAGGCTTTGGCTTCCTTAAGTACAATATTATGGACTTTACACATCCTCCAGTTCCTTCATATTCGACTCTCAGCTCGACCGACTCTCCATAGTGATAATATTAGCACAAGTTTTTTGGCCTCCAATCAGGTAGCCCATGGTCAAAGCAAGCATGCTGAGGTTGGCATACATTTTATTCGAGAAAAACTGAAGGCTGGATTGTTCGCTCTTCAGCGCATATCCACAGTATCTCAAGTTGCTGAAATCATCACCAAACCGTTATACTGGCCACAGTTTGAGTCTCTTTGATCCAAAATCTAAGTAGTTCAGCCTATTTGAGTTTGTTGGAGAGTATCAACACACCTGTCCAACTGAACTGTACATCATAACTACTTTCTCTGCTTTCTCAACAAGTCATATTCTTTCTCTCATGTATCACTTATCTCTATCTCAGATCCGTTCATAGTGGATCTTAGACTGTCCAAAGCTGTATAAAAATTACTGAAAATATACGAGCGCGGCTGTATTGAGGTCGGGCAAAAGCCAATAGAGTGTAGCTGAGAGTGTGGTCTCCTTTTATGAAGATGCACCTTAAAATTCATAGGACATAACTTTCAAATGAATATGAATAAATATTTTAAGTTTATGGTTCATAATAAAAAAAAAATCAGATAATAGATTAAACCATGAGAACATTTTGGAAGAGTATACCCAAATTATTAGAATCTATCTGAAACCCATGGAAACAGCCAAGGTCTAAGGGCGGAATTTACTGCCGGTACAAGTACTGTTTACATAAGCCGTTTCTTTTTGTTGGTATTCATGCTTTTAAATGTGGTTTCGAAACTTCCAGCATATTTTTGATTTTTTATAATTTTCGACTATTTCCGACTATTTCCAAACCATCAGTAACAATACAACCGCCGACATGATCCTTTCTACCAGCAGATATGTAAACCGCAGGTAGCAAATCTATATTTTTTTAATTTATCCAGTGGCTTTTGATGGCAGTTTGAAAACTGTCTTTAAATGTATTTTTATTTAATTTCTTTTCTAAATGTTCACATGTTAAACTTATTTACACACAACCAACCACATCTAACCATCTAAATTTATTTATATAAAAATAATATCTATAAAAATAAAAATTATACTACACAAAAACGAAGTTATATAAACATTTTACACAAAAGTATGTTAGTTTCAAACACAACTTAATAAAACACCACAAAATATAGAGAATAGTTGCCACTCTTTTGTGTCAACCTCTTTAGTTAGATGGATGATCATTGTGACGTTCATCCATTTGCTTACCAAATTAGGTAAAAATATTACAAAGTTCAAAAACCAACTTAAATACCTAATTTGATGAATTCAACTGATAAGAGTCTTATTTTGTTCTCTCATCTTCATGTACTGACTCTTCTTTCTTACTCTTCTCTCCCTATACCCCATCTCCCTCTAGGAAAGTGCTCAAGCTGCTATATCTCTATATCAATTTCGTCAGGCTATTGAAGTTTACCTTTAATCCAGTTGTAGTGGAGGGTGTGTAACGGCATGCTTATGAACCTCATCCTAAAGACTATAACTTAAACATTATTTTAGTAAATAGGAGTCAAAACCTAAATTGAATTTGCAAGTATGTGAATCCCTTGTTTGACAGTTAAAGCCAGTTGGACAATCAATATAAATATGATAAAGCACTGAAATCATCAGAAAATTAACAAAGAACACTTTTTTCTTTTGAAAGTTGTGATTTTTTTTTAAATTTCCCTAGGAGACTTGAACCCAAGACCTCCCATCACAAACCTCCCATGTGATTACTGAGTTATACTTAATTTCAGACAAAGAACAGCATCTTTAGAAACATTATAAATGATGAAATGAACAAATTAAGGGTTAGAATAAAATCAACAGAGATTAAAATGAGAAATTTCACACAGTTTTTGAATAGAGAAATAAAGGCATGGAAAGGTGGCCTCCTACCATCCGGTGGTTTTAGCTGATGACGTTTGGTGAGAGAAGAAGGTAATGTATTAAGAGCACGCTTGATGGAAAAGGCATAGTTCAATTCAAACAAGAAATGAACTCTTACCAACGGTTTTACAAAAACCCCAGTAAAGTTATTTTCTTCTGTTTGTTATGGGATAACCATCAGATGCAAAATTCTATACTTGGGGTAACCATAAATTTGTCGACTTAAACTGTGGTTTCATCTTGTTCATTGATAATGTCGGTAGTTTGATTTGAAAAGACGGTAAAGTGGTTTTACACCGCCGGTTTAGTGATAAACTGCAGGTGTAATAACATTTTTTAGCAGTATCTAGTGATTATGGTCTAAGAATTAATATTCTGCTGCATATCTCTCCATACGTAATCTCAGTTTCTTCAAATATCCTCTAGATGCTAAGATGCCTCTTTTCTTAATTTTGGGGCTTGTGATAGAAAAGTGGACATCTAGTTTAATGTGTTGTCAAATGTTTGTTAAATGAATAATGCTATTTGCACTTAGCCGACGTACCTATCCCGCATACAAGTTAATCTAAACCATTGATGCCTAAGGTTTATCCTTTAAAATATAGGATTTAATGAAATAAAAAATATTTTTTTTACATTTTTAAGGTCTTAGTTTAACATGTACGTCAGATATGTACGTGGACTAGGTCCACCTAGCATTACTCTTGCTAAATACTAACTTTACCATAATGTCAGTCTTTTTATTAATTGCTTAAATCTTTCATCAACATGTGGACAAGTAATTGAACACATTCAATTTTTGCAAGTGAAGGTCCACAAGTACAAAGCTCCGTTGATCCTGGGTGGAAGGTAAACAAGTAGTGCTACTTTATATGTTTCAGATGCCTTAATAGATGTTTCAAAATTATCTTGCTGTCAGATCTGTTTATGTTGCCTTTGAATCCAACGTTTGGGAAAAAAAGGCCCTTTCTCACTTGTTTTTATTCTTTTTTTCAATTTGCAAAGTTGACTGGTACTTATCTAGGTCTGCTTGCATTCCACTTCTGCAGATATATTGGTGGAAAGCATATTGTGTGGAATAATCGTAAGCATATTGAGGACTTTTCTTCTTTTTTAATCATCATTTTGTAGGGTATTTGGTCTACAAGCACTATGTGACGCTTTTTTTTTTTCTAAAAGCACTTTGATGCAGAAGTGATCTTTACTTTCAATAATCTAAGTAGGTAAGCATTTAAATTGATCTAGACATATCATGTACGGTGAGAGATGTTTTTTTCTCATAATTTTATGGCAGTTGTTTTTGTGTAGTTGATGACGGTAAACTTGTATGTGTCAAATAGGTAGAGAAACAATCTGCTCACTTCTGTTCTGTAATAAAAACAGAAGAAGTAGAATACGGTGGATTTGAAGAGTTTTATAAAGATCATACATAAGGACTTAAGGAGAAGAAGAAAATACACAAGTTGTTGTTCCACACAGGTAGGGTTGTGGTTAACCCTAATCCCTGTGTGTACTCCCTTTAAATAGGGCAACACTCTTCTTACATTAACAATAAATCAGTTATATGATTATAAGTATGCCCTTATGGGGGTAAAATGCTAAACAACAACATATGCCCCTATATACAAATGTATCGAGTATCTCTAACACTCCCACTCAAGTTGGAGAATATATATATCAAATAACCCCAACTTTTCACACAAATGTCTATGTCTTGTTTGAGTCAATGCCTTTGTAAATATATCTGCTCTCTGGTCTTCAACGCATATATAATGTGTAGAAATGACACCATTAATTACTTGCTCTCTGATGAAATGATAGTCCATTTCCACATGTTTAATACGCTTATGGAAAACCGGAGTACGTGCGATAAAGATAGCTACCTGATTATCACAATCCATAGGCATTGGCTTGTATGATCCCCAACTCTTCCAAAATAGAACGAACCCACATCATCTCACAAGTTGCATGTGTCATCGATCTATACTCTGCCTCAGCACTAGATCGTCCTACCACTGTCTGCTTCTTGCTTCTCCAAGTGACAAGATTGCCACCTACTGTAACACAATACCCACTGGTGGACTTTCTGTCAGCCTGAGACCCAGCATAATTTGCATCTGAGTCACCATGAATATCTTTGTGTCCCCATATAGAAGAGCATTTTTGACATCAAGTTGATGCAATAACCAACCCCTGTTCACAGCAATAGGAACATGAAATGTCGAGTTACTTGTTTGTGCCAATGATTCTGAAGGTGCTGACTCGAAGGGCTGAGACGAACCTGAGAGTTGTGAGAGCTTCTGAAGGATCAATTTCTGATTATGAATAAAAATCAGGAGTTCATCTCTCAAAGAGGATCCTTCAGAAGATTGTGTACTGCTGCTACTGACATTATTTGCCCATGCAGGTTTTCCTTACTTGTCCTAACACTTTTTCGACATATGAGAAGTCTTACCACAGTGAGTACAAGGTAACCTTTCACCTTTGTCTTTGCCTCGTCCTCCTTTGCTTCCTCGGCCACTACCCCTCTGGCTAGAACCACCTCTTCCACCACCATTTCTGCCACAAAGGCTGAAGAGTCCGTTTTCTCTTCCTTGGTTACTGCATTACCGATTGTAGAGACTATTGGGCAGCCCTCATGTGATCACCATAAACATCTTCAAATGTGGGCTTATCTTGGCCAATTTTGTTGTCTTAGAGTCTCATACTCAGGTCTAAGGGAATTTAGAAGTCTGGCTATTTTAAGCTCTTCTCGTTGTTGAAAAGGTTCTTCACGATCACTAGTAAGTGTCTGCATTTTTTATATCTCTTGCTATACTCCTTCAAATTTTCCCCCATACTGAAATAAGTTTTGTTCCTCACGTTTCAAAGCAAAAAAGTCAGTATATAAATCATAAATACATGAGAGATTTTTACCATGAGAGTACCTGGTACAAAGAGTCTTCCACATGTGATAAGTTGAGTCACAATGAATGATAACAGGTGTAATGTGTATATCAACACTAGATAAAATCCATGACATTACCGAGCAGTTGTTTACAATTGTTAGGTGGTTCATCATTAATAAATTTACCCTTCTTCCTTGTTGTAATGTGAATTTTCTGCTACTCTAGACCATAATAGATACTTTTTACAATTTATCTTTGGACCAGAAATACCTCCAACCACTTGTTCATCTTTTTCATTCTCATTAACAGAAGTGAAATTTATGCCATCCATATCACATTAGAACAACAATTCACAGCAAAACAAGCAACTAGAATACCAATGACAACTCGTAGCAATCAACTAACCGACAACTTGCAGTACAACGGTATGATCAAACTGAGGAGAAGCTTATATCCAAAGCAATTTTCAAACCAAGCGGCTAACTTATCAACCAATTACTAGAGTCATTACTTTTGAGGCATACCAACTAATGTTCATAATAAGTCAATATCAAGTAAATCAACTACTGCAATCAATCGAGAAAGAAGACAACAACTTATTTCAAAACAGAAATTATAACACACTTCCTCTGATTGTATAACTACGAATTCCTAATCAAAACACACATTCTCTGATTATATAACCATAAATTCCTAATTAAATTAAACTCCTTTCCTCCGTCATGAAGTCAAGAGTACAAGAAATCATTGACTTTCAGTGGAACTAAAACTTCCAACTCTGAAATTTCCAAGTTCGTAACCTACTCCAATATGCCAAGTAGAGTCCCAACTGGACTAGGAGATGTTTACCTAATTAGGAAGATGATTTCACACCCTCACAATTAACCCAGAGATAATCTCACGCAATATCAATCTACAATGAGAAAAAAAAGGGTTAGGGAAGATATCACCAAATTTTTAGTACTGTCGGAACTAATAACAAACAATCTAACTATAAAATTTCAATCTGCACCATTCCGAACGTATATTGAGGTGCCTTGAATGTTGTCACAAAATATCATCTCAATCTAACCAGGGGTTCCCCTACGATAGCTTAGAATTGTGAGACTGGTTGGTGCAGAATTTACCAATAGAAAACTTTCTGTTCAAATGACTATAACTTCTTCTCCAGACTTCAAAACTCCATACCCACAGTTCAGAATGTCTCAATAGAGGCAAAGACAATTTACCCAAAGTTTTAGCACAAACCAATAGTTAACGAATCCACAACCTACAAGAATAACATGAAGAGTTTCATGAAGATCATATGTATGGACGTAAGGAGAAGAACGAAACACACAAGTTGTTGTTCCACACAGCTTGGGTCGTGGTCAACCCTAATGCTTGTGTGTGCTCCATTTAAATAGGGCATCACTCTTTTTACGTTAATAATATTGAGTTACATAATTACAAGTATGCCTTTATAGGGGTAAAACACTAAATTACAACATTGCCCCTATATACAAGTGTATTTAGTATCTCTAACAATCTGATTCTGTAATTGGAGATGATGTTTTTACTTTAGAGCATAGTTTGGAGAGTATCGATTGTTACAGTATGTTCACGGATGGTGACATTTACACAGCTAAAAAACCTCCCTACTCTGGGGGGTGCGTCGGAGCGTCGGCGGAATAGTTGAAAAAAAAATTAAATTACAGGAGTTGAGAGAAGAGAGAGAGAAGAGAGAGAGAAGAGAGAGAGAGAGAGAGAGAGAGAGAGAGAGAGAGAGAGAGAGAGAAGAGAGAGAGAAGAGAGAGAGAGAGAGAGAGAAGAGAAAGAGAAGAGAGAGAAGTGAAAGAGAAGAGAGAGAGGAGAGAGCAGAGAGCAGAGAGAGAGAGAGATGACAGAGATGAGAGAGATGACAGAGATAGAGAGGAGAAAAGAAACACACCTGTCACCACTATTTGTTGAACTCTTTCAGCTTCTCATGTAGTAAAAGTCCATGTTCGGAAAGAAGGTGCCTCAACAGAAATAATATCTCACGTGCTTTGGCTAAAGAAGGCAAAATATTTTTTGGAAAATAAGAAAAAACACGGGTAATAACAAATATTTACTTGAAAGAAGCCTCAACTTGACATACCAGAACAAACAGATTGGAGCTAGAAATACATTTAATGTCAGGAAGTGTTAGGTCTCTGTTTGACCATCTTTCAATAGCACCAACAAAAGTTGGACTATCAACTGACGAGCAAGAGATAAAAACCTGAGCTCTGCCATTCACCTGCAAAAAAATACCAGCATCCTTTGAGAATTTTAATATTAACAACATCAGACCATTGTACAATCACAAAAGTTTTCCATGACTCCACTACTTCAACCTAACTATAATATCAATGAGAAGACCAGAGTATTCTTATGAAAATGATATAATGCAGTTCCAAATTCAACTTAATTCACTTGATCCATATGAACCTCATCGTTACAAGGAATCCAATAAATATATTTAAATAGAGGTGAGAACGAGAGAGAGAGAGAGAGAGAGAGAGAGAGAGAGAGAGAGAGAGAGAGAGAGAGAGAGAGAGAGAGAGAGGCCCTTTATATTAATTTTTTTTTTAAAAAGGAGCAGTAAACAGAAGTGGTTAGACAAGAACACGGCCTTTTCTTTTAAAAGTTTATTTGTATCAGTAAATGCACTTTCACACTTTCAAATTAATATGAGTGTTATCACATACCCTTTCTCCCTCAACTGACATAGTTGTCAAAACCAGCACTGATAGCACATCAGCCAGATATTTCTGAAACAACAAAAACAAAATAAGTATTTTGAAACTTCTAACAGTTTAAAGCTGTTGGAACTGAAGTCATTGAACTTGTGGATGTACGAATCTCTTGCCTTTAGATAAAAGAGTACCGAGAGTCAAAAATAAAAAAGGTTGCTCAAGCTAAGAAATTACCAGAATACAAGTTCAGCTGATAACAAACTTCTAAATCATAAGCAATCCAAACCATAATCCTATGAAGCTCTTCTGCTGTGAACTTCACCATCTTGACAGAGAAGAGTGGTTCCAATAAACAGTTCTATGTACAAGATTTAATTAAAACTCTGCAAAAATAATAAGAAACTGATTAGTTACATCCTGGCTTAAAACTCAAGAACAGCTAACCTAGAATAAGATCAATCATTATTGTAATCATACTAAAAAACAAGACAAAAAATAATGGAACAAAGATAATTCTAGAAAATTACCTCAGAGAAAAGGTGATATTCACTTAATAAAAGCAGCTTACATAGTCAGTAACAAAAGAAAATAAACACTACAAGAAACTTCATTGATCTGTATAAGCGATTAAAAAATATCCAACTGCACAATTATAGTTTTGTATTGGAGAAATGAATACTGAGAGCAGCAAAAAATCTTTGTTAGCGAGTAAATCTACTTGCTTATGCTAACAGAGATACGGCATGCTCGTCAAGAGTACAACCTTGTGCTACAAAGAGCAACCTAACAAGCTCAACCCAAATTTGAGGCCTATTTGCAGGAAGACATCAACTTATGACAGAAATAAAATATGCCAACTTCTCTAGAACCAGGAAAATAGTAATAATAAAACTACAGATAAGCTTATTTCAAGGTGTTATCTTGATGTTGGTGTTCATCTACCCGTTGGTATAAGCTGGATGGAAAAATCCTCTCCTCCACCGGTTGGACCTGTTTTTATTGAATTCCACAGAGGCAATCACTGGTTCCTCGAAAAAGCTACAGTGACAACAAAATGTAAACTCTTTACCCAAAAACTCAATGCAACTTTTAAAAAACATTACTAGAGTAAAGAATTCTAAATGATGGAGGTAATCTAATAACGTAGTGGAGAATGAAACAGAAGATAGAAATCATTTTTACATCAAATTCATTTTCAGAATACATAGATGACAATAAAAAACACAAAAACTCAATTTGCTTTTGATGCTCAATCAAAAAAAATGAGGTCAAATAGAAATACGTTTTGAAACAAAAGATAGAAATCGATTTTTACATCATATTCATTTTCAGAATACATAGACGTCAATAAAAATCTCAAAAATCTCAATTTGCCTTTGATGCTCAATCAAAAAAATGAGGTCAGATAGAAGTACGTTTTAAAACAGAAGATAGAAATCATTTTTTACATCAAATTTTGAAACAGAATTCATAGATGTCAGATATTAAGTTCGTGAGCAAAAATGCCAAACCTTGGCCGCAGGATTGCCTCAACGCTCGTCGCAGACAAAGCTTGTCGCCGGAGAACCTCTTCGCCGGAGAAGTTTGTTGCCTGGAGAATTGTTGGCTCCGCCGGACAAGGTCATCACCGGAGTTCAAGCCCATTCAATTGGGGGAAACCCAGAGAAGCTTGTTGTCGTAGGTCATCGCTGGGTCGCGGCAACGCCTGAGTCGGTCGAGGGAAGAGGGCGGAACAACAAGAGGAAACCAAAATTTCGGTGAAGGGAAAAGAAGACGGGCACGGGGGAGGGAGAAGGGCGCGGTGAACTTAGGTCCCGATTGTTCAGGACCTAATAATTTCATATGGGCCCATATGAATGTGACGGAAATTCGGCCCAACTGCTGGATTTCCTTCCGCCGGCGGTTGGGTCGGATGCTACCATATTCCGCCGACGAGTCATACACGACCGCCGGCGGAAAGGTCTTCCCCCGAAGGAAAATTTTCCTTCCATCGGCGGAGTATACATTTCTAGTAGTGCTAGAACAAATGACCCAAAATCAGAACCAACTCCGCCAGAGAACATAGTGAACAATAGTGATATAGTCTAGAGGTTGTTCGAAAGCTGAAAGATCATCAACTATGTGTTTCACTTTGTCAAGATAGGTCGTCATTGAAGAAGACCCTTTGCATAACGACTGGAGTTGAAGATGAAGGTGATTCAGCTGGGACTGATCGGCTGATGTGTAAATTGATCGAAGCTTGTCCCACATTGCGTCACTGATGTGAGGCCAATAGTCTGACCGAGGGCAGCCTTTGAGAGTGTGCAGAATGCGTCGTCATTAATCAGAGTGCTAGGATCAAAGACGACGACAGGATTCACAAGAAGTGTTGAACAGTATGTCCTACGATTTGTGACCTAGGGCCGGCCTGATACCATGTAAGAGGTGAATCTCTAACTGTTTGTATTATTGAGATGCACATGTACATATAGTGTTAGAGTCTAAATCGAATTTGGTATCATACTCAGACTTAAGCAAGAAGAAAAATATCTTTAAAAAGATTATATGACTAGAATAAAACATGAATATAAGGAAAGAGTCTCAGGAGGGCAGGACATTGTGATCGTAATCTGCTCTGCAAACGATATCTTTTAAAACTTCCAATTTAAAGTTTCCCTAGAAGCTGACTCTTTGAAACCAATTTCTTATATGTTTGTCGTCTACAACTCAGCAAGCTATCTCAACCACTTTACATCCCTTATAGTTATTATCATATTATTTGTGATGGATTCATATTTAAGAATGCAAGAGAGGACCAGAGTATTTATCTTTTGAATTCGCATTGACACCTCAATTGCCCTTCTGGAATTTCAAAATCAATTTGGAATTATGAGATCTGTCCTATCATACTCTGAAATTTAGCATCTAATAGGACCTCTTAGGAATTAGTTTATTTTAAATTAAATTATTTCTCAAACTTAGAGTAATGACATTTCTATGCCCTTAAAAAATTGATTTCTGCTATCATTTAAAGTTTTATCCCTATCACTCATATCTTGTTGATGAAAAATGATATCAGTACTTCCTGATTTTACTTCGAGGTTTTACATCGTGACGTGGATGCATATTTGGCGGTCTAGGTAAGAGAAAATCTAGGGTTTAGGGTTTACCCATAGAATAGGAAGATAATATTTTATTTAAAAAGTAAAATCTTGAAAATTTTATCTCTTAGTTTATCTCAATGTGGACGCCACGTCAGGATATAAAGTCTTGGAAGTAAAAAACTACAATACTTATATCACCGCTCTTATTTAATTAAATACAAAGTATAAGCTAGAATGAAGAATTTTTTATGTCCTATATCTGTTTTCCTTGTCATTTTACACCGCAAAGCTTGTAGCAACTATACCACTCAATTTCTAGCAACATATGCTCACATCAATCCATTTTATGCTACAGTGCTAAGCCAAAAAGGTTTCAGTGATGCATGCCAAAGGTGTCTTTTCTTTTTCCATGAATAGGTATGGAATCACGCATAGTGTTAGTGGGTACAACGAGGGTAGGGGCATTGGATACATCCAACTCTAACCAAGATTGAACCATGCAGCCAGTGGATGGGTCAGACGATAAATGGACCATAGTTAACCTAACCAAAGAATGATTTTAATCGAGCTATAAATTCAAATAGGAAAGAGGTGGTTAAGATGACATGTCTTGTATTTGATATCAGTAGGGTCTTATCATATTAGAATTTTTTATGTATTTTATCTTTTCATCCAGGCCCTCGATGGAGCTAGGGTGACCAGCCTCAGACAGACTTGGAAGAGAGGCAGACTTGAGAGCTTGGCCGCACGCTGCAAAAAACAGAGTTTGGGTTTTGGTTAATTTGGCGGTGTGACATATGGTCACCTAGACTGCATGGTAATGTCAGTATGTGTTCTAGTATATTTGTCCTTCAAATATATTCCAAGTTTCACAATTTTCTACAAATGTAATTTCTAGTGGTCAGTTATGTGATCTTGGTGTTCGGGTTCTATTTTCTTCTTTTTGGTGTAATGTGCAAGATCTATCAACCGGGAAAGCTATTAGGATAGGTTGTAAAAATTCAACGACTGTTTGAACCTAATCATGTGGATCTTTACGTGGATAGTATGAATGTCAATTTCACCTTTTTCCAAATGGCATAATAGTTCAGGCTTCCACTATTGCATTAATTAATTTACAGCTAATTGACTTAGTTATTTTTGTCCATTGAGATTTATAGCTAATTCATCAGATTTATTGCATTAATTGATTCATGCACCAATTAGTGGAGTTATCACTGGAAAAGAATAGTTAGAACTGCGGGAAGATCTAGAAGTATATAATTTAAATATGGAAATTGCTAGCTACATCTATGTGCAATATCTATTTGACGTACCAGCCAATCAAAAACACAACTGCCTAGGGTATTATGTCATTTAGATTTTAGAATTTTATAAAATAGCTTTTTTAAGTTTTTCGATTGGCTACGTCAGATAGTTAATGTGGCCTACATACAACAAGCATTACTCTTTGAATATATAGGTCTTCAAATATATATAATCAAGCATCGTCTGCTCCACAAAATTAGTTATCAAAATGACTTATCTATTGTGTTGACCTAAAAAAAGATTGGTGATATAAGTACTGCAAAATATTACTACGAGGGTTTACATATCGACTAGACATCCACATTGCAGTCCTGGTAAGTTATAATCTCAGAGATAAAATTGGGAAGAGTTTTTATAATAAAATATTATTTTCCTATTATATGGGTAAACCTTAAACCTAGATTTCCTCTTACTTGTCTGCCTACTATGTAGCCCCATCACGATGTAAACCCTCAAAGTAAAGTTACAAAGTACTGACATCATTTTTCAGGAAAAAAATTTCAATCAAAGTGGAGTGCTCGAAGCGACCATAAAGAAATAAATGTTTGTACGCATGATAGATATACATGAAACGTAGAAAGATAAACCAACATTGATACTTCTTGGAACAATAATTTCTAATGTTATTATTGAGTACATCTCCAACACATTAATGTCTGGAAAGTAGGAACTATCTTCCTATTCTATAGGTTAACCAAAACACTAGACCTTATCTTGACTGCCAACTATGCCGCTAGGAAGACAACCACATCAGGATGTAAAAACTCACTATAAACTATAGTAGTACTGAAATCATTTTTCAAAAGAAATAAACATCCTTATAAGAATGTTATAAGTAATTTTATATTTTTATTGATAGTTTATTATAATATGGGATTCTACTTTTTTTTTTAAGACTAGTTAGTGCAAGTAAACAAGTAATCGATCGGGTAGCCAAATCAGTATATATATCTATTCAAATGAAGTTGGTAATATATTAGTAGGGTAAAATAAACAGCTCTGACAACAAAATACTCTCTAGCACTAGAAGGTAGAATCTTTGTGTACATTAAATATTAATACAGAAATAGTGTTTTAATTTATTACTAAAATTTTTAAACCGAAAAACTCCTACATGGTTGAATACATAAGTAAGCATGTGGGGAAGGCTATATCTCTTACCCCTCACTCTCCTTGGTCTTGCACGATGACAAGAGGATCGGTAACACAAGCAAAAAAGGGCTTTTCAGGCGGTTAAACACTGTCAGCGAAAGGCCAAATCCATCGTTTAAAACCGTCACAATGAGAAACAACCGTCGGGTAACTACCAAATCGGGAAATCTAACTCCCAACAGTAAAGCACCGGGACAAAGATTTAGCTTCCCGACAGTTGAAATTCATCAAGAATATGATTCAAACCCACGACGGGTAAAAGCAGTCGGCATCTGGTTTTCATCCCACTAGCTCTGCTTGGAGTGTTGCCCGATGACTGCTGACTGTCGGGCTTATTTTTTGTTGCCTGACGGACTTTCTCTATCGGGATAAAGCTTTCTATTAGTTTGCCTGGTGGCTCTTGACTACCGAACTATATATGGACTTGCCGGGCAGCATTTGACCGACGTCGAGCTTGTTATTTGGTTGCTGGAGCGGACTTTTTCTGTCATTATAATGCTTTTGGTGGTTTGCCCGGCGGCTCCTGACCGTCGGGCAATATCGATTGTTGCCCGACATCATTTGACCATCGGGCTTGATTGTTTGTTGCCCGACGATTATTTGACCATGGGGCTTTTTTTTGAGCTCTTCTTCTTCTTTTAAAACATTATATTACTTTATATATTTAGTGGACTAATCTTTAAATAAAATATTTCTTTGCTCGAAGGACACACGTTTTAACATAATATAAAGAACCCAGGTTTCACAAAATTAAATTATAATAATCCATTTAGTCAATATGGAGGAAAATTATTCCACATAATTTGCATAAAAACAAGATCTAATGTTGGATTACATAAACATAAACAATAAAAAAATTGACGATAGAGCTTTCAACGTTTTGCAAGCGCCACCAACATAAGCTACATTTTAAATTAAGAACTTTTCTTCTTAGCACACCAGGACTAATGTCAATGTTCATTGACTCAAAATTAATTGAACCAATCCGTGAAGCATGTGCAAGGCCAAAGTGTACAACTTTATCCTGGACATGAGGAGAGAATTAGAGCCAGTAAGGAGATGCCCACTAAAAAAACATCCAACTAATCATTAGCTGAAATTTTCCACCTTAGTGACAAAGTGTTCATCCAATAGGATATTGCAGGACTTAATATCTCTATGATAGAGAAGAGAGAGAGAGAGAGAGAAAGAGTGAAAGAGAGAGAGAGAGAGAGAGAGAGAGAAAAAGAGAGAGAGAAAGAGAAAAGAGAAAGAGAAAGAGAAAAAGAGAAAAAGAGAAAGAGAAAAATGAGAGATAGAGAGAGAGAAAGAGAGAGAAACGAGGAGAAAAAGAGGGCACAGAGAAGAGAAAGCGAGGTATGAACCAAAAAATCAAGAAAGCTGAAATTAGGGTTAAAAAAGGAATTTTTACCTTGAGGGAGACTTAGACGCTCTCTCTGGGACCGTTCCACGAGTAGATTCTGGCGTTTGGCGTCAGAATCAGGCTAATCTATGCTTCAGCAAAGAGGAAGCGGTAAAAATCTGTTTCACACGCAGAGAAGAAGATGGGAAATAACCCTTTTATCTATTTCTCCCTCTCCCTCTGGTTTAGTTTGCTTCACGACGGTCCAGAACCGTTGTGGTCAGACCCAAAATTTCCCCGACAGGTCAGAACCATTGTGGTTCAGACCCAAAATTTGCACGACGGGATGCCCAGGACCGATGTCCTTAGGCATCAGACCCGACGGTTTTAAGGCTAGACCGTCGGTTCAGGCCATTTTTCTACCCTATAAGGTCCCCTTTCATTTTAGAAAATGCTTGTAGTTGATAATTATTGGTGTTTCAAGAAAGATTCGTACATAGTGTAATACTTCTTAAATCACAAAATAAATAATGTGATATTTTTTGTAATTAATGTCTAGAAAACATACGTTATTCTCTAAATGTGCTATTCGGTAAATTGTAAATTGTATAAATTTATCTATCATATGATAGTAGCTTATATTTGGGTATGTAAAGAGAATATTACATATTATTTATGAAATCTGTCCCAATGAAATTAATAAAAGCAATATCTTAAAAATCTGTGGGCTGGTCAGTTTAATCCGGTTAAACCGGAATCGGAGACAATCCTAGTTTTTGTAAAAACCAGAACCAGATTTTCTCCTAAATTGCCTGAAACGGTTAGTTTGTTTGTTAAACCTTGAATTGATCTGGTCTGATCTGGTTCACTTTGCAGGCATAGATAACAAAAGAGGCCAGGATAATAAAAAGAAGAATAATGCTAGGTGCACTTAGCCCACTCACTTATCCCACACATTTATTAATCTAAACTATTGATGCCTAGGGTTTATCCTCTATAAAATAGGATTTTATAAAAAATATTTTTTATATTTTTAAGAACTTATATTAACATGTATGTGAGATAAGTGCACCTAGCATTACTGTAATAAAAAAGTTACTACAAGTATCAAAGTTATAACCTGTAAAAGTTAGGACTAACGCTTTAACCACCAAAAACCCACATTTTTTTTTATCTCGAAATATGAAAAACTATAAATATACCATTTACCAGGAAATGCCAATTTATGATTAGTTAGGACTAATAGGGTTTGCCCAAAGTGTTTATTAGTTTGATGACCCATTCGGTTTTTAGAAAAAATAAAAAGGAAAACTAATCAGGATAAAGAATTCCACCATTTGTAGAGGCATAAGGGGAAACGAATTCACTATGCATAGTGAACTAGGGCACATTGGGTCGGGTCGATAATCCGATCGATTTAACATTTCGATGGATGGAACAATCAAACTCGAAATTTTCAATGATTTGATCAAACGTGGGTTCAAACTCAAAAAAGTCGCAGGATCATAACCAATCCGGTCCTATCGGCTGGAAGCATGAGCACCCTTGTTTCTCAACTCTAATGCAATGCAAGCACTAAAAACTCTCCCATATTTATTTTATGAAAAATGATTTTAGTATTGTTATATTTTACTATGAGTATTTATATCCTAATGTGGTTGTCGTCTCGCAGCTAGTTGGCAGTCATGATAAGGTCTTGGGTGTATCAATGTCTCATACGCAATCTTGATCTCCATCGTTTGCTTCATCTTGTCCGTATCCGGCAAGAGCCGTGACTCATCAGTCATCGCCCTTCTTAACATTAATCCAGCTTAATTAAGTATGCCGTAAGAGTTGCGACGATTGGGGGGAATCTATACTTAACGTACTCCTTCCGCGGTCCATGGCATTTCCATATCTCTGAGCTTTGATATTTTCGCCAATATATGATTGATTATAGTATGAGATTTGAGATATTACAAATTCAGTTGGAATCAAAACAAATCCACTCGGGCCTCATCCGAAGCGGGAGCGCACACTCGATCGCACAGTCGCACTCCCCCTGTACTTAGTCGGCCATTAAAATCGCAGAGCCGGGAGGGTCGAGATTCGTGAGTAAACGATGGAAGGCCCCGGGCTCTTCTTCGATTCCTCTGTCTTCTCACCGGCGTTTTCCTTCTTCTGCTCTTCACCCGGTCGTGGTTACCCCTTCCTTCCGACAAAGACGAACTCTTCCTCCCTTGCTCTGCTCACTCCTCGTGGTGTACGGCCTCCAAGAACCGTATCCAGTCCAAATCAAACGGAATCCGATCGAGCACCGCCGGAGGAGCCGCAGCAGCCCGGTCCAATTCCGACCACCACAACCGCGTACCTCACCACCCCCTCGATCCCCTCACCGTGTCGGAGATCAATTTAGCGCGTTCCGTTCTCTTCTCATCCGAACCCTTCGCCGGCTCTTCCAAATCCTTCACGATCCACTCCCTCGTCCTGGAGGAACCAGAGAAATCCGTCGTCCTGAGATGGAAGAGAGGCGACCCTCTGCCTCCCCGGAGAGCCTCCGTCATCGTTCTTCTCAAGGGCCGTTCCCATATCGTCACCGTCGATCTGGGTTCCCGTCGGATCACCGGCCGCCGCGTCTCGACGGCGTCCGGGTACCCCACCATGTCGATCGAGGACATGACGACCTCCACCTGGGCTCCCCTGTTTGACGCCGACTTCAATCGGACGATACAGAGCCGCGGCGTGGCGCTCTCCGACCTCGCGTGCTTGCCGATTTCGCTGGGTTGGTACGGGAGGAAGGAAGAGGACCGGAGATTGATTAAGGTTCAGTGCTATTCGATGCAGGGGACGGCCAATTTTTACATGAGACCCATCGAGGGTCTCACCGTCCTGCTCGACATGGACACCAGGGAAGTCGTCGAAATCTCCGACGGGAACAGAGGAATCCCAATCCCGGCGGCGACGAACACCGATTACCGGTACGCCGAGGTGGCCCAGAAGATGAATTTGCCCAAGTACGCTTCCATCCCCTTGAACCCCATCTCGATTGAGCAGCCAAAAGGGCCGAGCTTCAGGATCGAGGAGGGGCACAGGGTGAAGTGGGCAAACTGGGAGTTTCACCTGAAGCCGGACCCCCGCGGCGGAGTCATCGTTTCGTTGGCGACGGCGACGGATCCCGGGTCCGGGGAGAGGCGGAGCGTGATGTACAAAGGGTTCACGTCGGAGCTGTTCGTGCCGTACATGGACCCGACGGACGCTTGGTACTTCAAGACGTACATGGACGCCGGCGAGTACGGGTTCGGACTCCAGGCCATGCCGCTCGACCCGTTGAACGACTGCCCGAGGTACGCCCGGTACATGGACGGCGTCTTCGCCGCCGCCGACGGAAAGCCGTACGTCCGGGAAAACATGGTCTGCGTCTTCGAACGGTACGCCGGCGACATCGGCTGGCGCCACGCCGAGAGTCCCATCACCGGAATGGGGGTAAGCACTAGGACCTCATAGAACAAAACAAAGAGCTAGCAAATTTGGGGAAGAAAAAAATCTGGTTTTGTCTTCTCTCTTTCTTTGCTTATTTTGTTCGAAATGTGACCAGTTTTATTTTTGGCAGATTCGAGAGGTTCGTCCAAAGGTGACGCTGGTGGTCCGGATGGCAGCATCAGTGGCTAACTACGATTACATAATCGATTGGGAATTTCAAACGGACGGATTAATCCGCGTCAAGGTCCAGTCCTTTGTCTTCTTCTTCATGATCCAAGAGATTCGTTTTACACTGCACTACTGCCGAATAAAACAGCAAACGATCGTGTTTGAATTGGGTTTCTTATATATGGCACAGGTTGGGCTGAGCGGGATACTGATGGTGAAAGGTACACCAATCGAGAACATGAACCAGGTGGAGGAAGAAGAAAAGGAGACCATGTACGGGACCCTTCTCTCCGAGAACGTCATCGGGGTCATCCATGACCACTACGTCACGTTCTACTTGGACATGGACATCGACAGTCCTGCAAATAACTCGTTCGTGAAGGTCAACCTCGTCAAGGAGCAGACGAAGCAGGACTCGTCGCCCCGGCGAAGCATCCTGAGAGCCAAGAGGCAGGTGGCGAAGACGGAGAAGGAGGCGCAGATCAAGCTCAAGCTCTACGACCCGGCCGAGTTTCACGTCATTAACCCGTCCAGGAAGAGCCGAGTAGGGAACCCGGTTGGTACAAGATCGTTCCCGCCGGTACTGCTGCTAGCTTGCTCGATCCGCAGGATCCTCCCCAACTGCGCGGTGCATTCACAAACAATCAAGTAATATCAAAACTTAATTCGTTCATATCTATCATATCTATGTGCGATTAATTAATTGGTTTCTGCTAAAACTTATTCTCGGCCGGAAAGATCGATGAACATATTGGATTAATGTTCCAGATATGGGTGACGCCGTATAACCGGAGCGAAGAGTGGGCAGGTGGCCTTTTTGTCTATCAAAGCAAAGGGGAAGACACTCTAGCCGTGTGGTCGGACAGGTAATTAAACATGCACTCGGAACCGATTTGATGATGATCATCTGAAAAGGCCAGTTCTCAGGTGATCTGTTTCCGGTGAGCTTTATATATAATAATAATGGGGGTTTAATGCATGGAACTGAACACTTTTATATAATTAATTTTAACGCAGGGATCGGCCGATTGAGAGCAGGGACATTGTGGTGTGGTACACCCTCGGATTCCACCACGTTCCTTGTCAAGAAGACTTCCCCATCATGCCCACGGTCTCTTCCAGCTTCGACCTCAAGCCCGTAAATTTCTTTGACAGCAATCCCATCCTTCGAGTGTCGCCCAACCTTGAGAAGGACCTTCCCGTCTGCCGACCGGCGGCTTCCGCTTGATCAGCGTCGTCGACCAATTTTTATATCCATCTCTCTTTTGGGGGTTACAGAATATTGCATGTAGTTTCCCAGTGTCTTCCGCAAACTGTCAACATGGAACAATTTAAGCATTGCGAGTGCCATATTCTTTATTTGTATCAGAAAGCGTAACATATAAACTACGAAATAAATATATGGGACAAGACACGATTACTAGGATGCTCAATGTGACGGTACTAAAAAAAAGCGATGCAGTGGGGTTATCCGTGACTTCGAGGGTATTTTTGTTTTGAATAATGATTCATGCACAGCCGTTATCACATGAAATAAAAAATATATTTTTTACATGTCGTGAAATATATTGTTTTATTTCATTGTGAGCACAATGATATTATTTTTTTAGTGGTGATCACCAAATTTTAGGGTAAGGGTTTCCAGACAACATCAATCAAGATGTAAAAATTCACACTAAAAACTCACATTATTGAAATCATTTTTCTTATTTTTTTCTCCTGGTAGGTGATAAGTAAATTTTTTTTTCCAATTCAGAAACAGAGTTAAGATTTTATAAAGTACTCATAAAACATTATTCAAAAAAAAAAAAAGATTAATAGAGTTTAGGTAGAACTGTAAACAACATTGGAATGAAACTAGATACTTTATCACATGTACTCTTATTTATTAGAGCATAAGAGTACGTCAAAGTATTCCTAAGTGGTGGCTACATGGCAATCAAGTTAAGAGATAAACTTGGAGATAAAATAGGCAAGATTTTATTTTTTTTACTTTAAATATTATCTTCTTATACTATGGGTAAACCTAAAGTAAAATATGGAAGTACTAATATCATTTTTCTTTTTATTATTGCAGTCTATTTCATTTACGTTTTGTCCAATTAATTTTTTAATAGTTTTGTTTCTGATTATTAACTGATTTTCTAATTAGTAAATGGTAAATAAATCGAAAATAATAAAAATGGTTAAAAAGTTTTTAAATAAGCCAAAAAAGGAAACAATATATAAAAACAATAAATAAACCGAAACAAAATTTAAAAAAGTTCAATGTTCTATTATTTCCTCTAAAACTTATTAATGATAAAGGACCATCGTCCTCAACTTAAATCCCAACTTGCACATCTCACGGTTGCCTCTACATCCAACAACAATGTCACCCGCCAGCCTCAATCATCTTGTTAGAGAATGACTTCCTTCTCACATAAAGGATCAATCAGAAGATCCTCTTTTAAGTGACCTGCCTTAAGAAAACTCTTGTATCACGTGAACTTACCCTAATCTTGTGTTTTATCATTAGTATTATTCTTTTCTTGATTTTGGTCGAATTAACCTGAATTGGATGTAACTCATTCTAAATGAACTATTATTCATGTGAAGTAATACAATAAGAAATTCTATGTTTAGACATCCAATATGGGCTCTTAACAACTTTGGGAACCAATTGTGGTGCGCGCGGTAGACACTCAGTGCTAGGGTTGAAACCATTGGGATATTGCATTTCCACCCTCATCTCTAAGCCATATTCATCATACACACATAAACGCCACTATGATTTTGCGTGGTACGCAAATTATGGCGCCTTGCACCGTGTTTCCCGGTATGCATCCCTTTAGGTCATTAGAAATATAATAAAAAAGAAAAGAAAGATAGTAAATTGTTCTCTAGTTCTCTATCTTTCATGTGGTTACAAAAAGGGAAGATAAACATATTCATAGAGATCAAAAGATAAGATTATTCACCAATAGATAGTATTGCCAACAAACATATTTGATTCATCAACAAATGTTGTGGTTCATTAATAGATGTGATGATTCATGTCTAAGAGTCATATCTAAGATTCATGTCTAAGAGTCATATCTAAGAGTCATGTCTACGGATAACTAACTCCAATACTCCCCCTCAAGTTGGAGCATGGAGATGTATAAAGCCCAACTTGCAAACTATGTAATTGTTTTAGCTAGGGTCTACTAGCTGGAAAAGTTTAGTTCAATGGGTTGACCACGATTTCCTCCTTATAGGGTATACAAGTTACCTCAAACCAATGTAAGGTATTCAATACTCCCCCTTAATTTGAGGGGTTTTAGAATGAATAATGACTCGCGCACCGGTTGAGTGCGGAGTTGTGCACTGGCTCTCTCACAAAGAAATAAAATAATATATTTTATTCTTTATGAGATGTACGACTCACACACCCAACCGATGCGTGAATCATTACTCTTTTAGAATACATTGGTTATTACCACCATTCCTTCTTTGTAGGGTATACGTGTAGTCTTAAACCCATTGTTCCATTGATGAAACATAACTTGTATTTGGCATGACGGGACATTCTTCATCCACCATGTCCAACTTTAATAATTTGTCTAAAGTAAATGCTTTTTTTTGTGGTGTGGTTGACATGACATCTCAGGCCCATCCTTTTCTAGGCACTGATTTGCAATCACAACAAGACCATGTATAAGTGAAGAGGGAAAAAATAAGATTAGTCTTAAAATTTCAATCTAATTAAAATTCAGAGTAAAACTAAAGAATTTCAATCAATGAAAGGAGATAGCAAAGTCTAAAAATTCATGTGGGTGTTTGGTGTTTCCCCCCTATGAATCTTGCGCTTAGTCCTGCTCTAATATTATGTGAGAAATATAAGAAAAAAAGGAAAGAAAGGTAATATGCAAAGAGGGAAGTTAAACATATTTAAAGAGATAAGTGGATATGATTATTCACCAATAAATGCAATATTACAAACAGACATATTTGTTCATCAAAAATGTTGTGGTTAATCAATAGATGTGATAATTCATGTTTAAGAGTCATATCTAAGAGTCACTTCTACAGATAACTAAATCCAATAGAGGTTAAAAGCAACTTGTATGTAGGTTCGAACAAATTTGTCCTTGGCAAATGTTCAGATTTGTACATTAAATATGTTAGGTAAGAATAATGTTTTATGCATACCTAACACTACCAACAATCTTCTCTGTTTCTAAATTAACCAAAGATTATAATTTTAATGTTGTCTTCTATGCTAACGGTTTTATTGTGCCATACATGACCATGGCACTGGCAAGAATAAAAACAATGTCTACAATATGAACCTTACTACATCGTTGTCTATTTATTTTATCCCAAGTCTCGTTTTCATTTTGGTCTGCCGCCCAGGCATCCCATCAATTGTTTCTTATCTCACATATATTGCAGTTTAAATGTCTTACTTTCTTATTCGAATAATGAAGGTGCTTAGCAATAGTTCTCATGTTAGTAAGTTTGCACCTCTTACATTTTTCTCACATCTCTGATAGGCCTAAGTGTACTTTAGAGAGAATCTGCTGATATTTGGGGCCCTGCCCTTTTGACATTGTTTTTGGGCTACAAAAGATATCCATCTTTCATCGACAATTGTAACAGATTTGTGTGGTTTTACTAATTAAAATTCAAATTTGACATCAATAGCATTTTCCAACTTCAAACCTCTTGCTGAAAACTCGCTCTAAGAAAATATATATTTTTTCAAGGAGATGGAGACAATGAATTTTTAGGTTGTGGCTTTGGCAAATTTAACAATCTAGTGGTGTTTGCCATAGGATTTCTTGCCTATATACGCCCCAGCAAAATAGCCTTGTTGAGCATAAACATTGGCACAGTTGAGATGGGCCTTATCTTGCTTTCACTAGCCTCAATGCCCAGGCCCTACAGGGACTTGACTTTCTCTACCGCCACATTTTTATTTAACTGACTCCCTACACTGACCCTCGCTGTTTATTCTGCTTTTGAAGTATAGTTCAACCCAAAACCTTATTACTTGACTTTTCGTGGCTTTTGTTGTCTACGTTGCCCACAGCTTTGGCCCTAGTCCAAACACAAAGAGGAAGATAGGTCAGAAGGTTGTGTTTTCCTCAGCCATCATGCTAATTACAACGCTTGCTATTTGGTGCCTTAATTTTTCCATTACATGTGTGGATATGTATCATGCATGGTGTGATGTTCAACTAAACGATGCTGCCTTATTTCAAATCAGCCTAGTTGTGTACCCAATCCGAGCCCCACATTATCGTGCACCAATACCGGTGCTTTCTCTATATATAGGGCATCCCATTAACGGTGTCTTATTTCATGCACTTTGCAGTCCAAATGTTACACTTTCTAATTCAAATAAAGATGATATTTACAATATTTGTCGTGTACTAAGTCAAGATCTAATCTCTTCCATTTTCTCATCTATGATTGTATCTAATCTTGTTTAAAAATCATTTCTGTCAATATTTGCAAAGCCAAGTACAAAATACAACACTATTTTCCAACTTTAAAGCTCTCACCATTAAACCGCCAGGAAAGGTTATTTACTGGCGGTTGTTGCGAAAACCGCCAACAAAACTGTTTTGTTTACCCTTTTACTGGCGGTTATTGTGAAAACCACCAGTAAACAATATGTACTGGCGGTTATTGTTAAAACCTCTAGTAAAAGGGTTTTCGATTTGGGTTTTGTTGGCGGTTTTAGTGTAGACCGCCGTGGAAAAGTCCTTTTTCAAAACCCAAAAATTTCCGCTTGGCTCCCCACGTTTTTTCTCCCGCCGGAAGTCCCAAATCGTGCGCCTTCTTCGACTCAATCGTGAATCGGCGTCCGAAACCCTGCAATCGTCGCCATCAGACCTATGTCGTGCGTCGCTGTACCCGTTGTTGTCGTAATTGTCGCCGTCGTATCTGCAATCTTCGCATGCAAGGCTCGTTGCATGATTTTGGAAGAAAATCGTGCCTCCTGCTGTGCAATTCGGTCGTCACCGTTGTTGTCGTCGCCGCCGCCGGAGCTGCCACTGTTGCCAGTGCTTTCTCTATATATAGGGCATCCCATTAACGGTGTCTTATTTCATGTACTTTGCAGTCTAAATGTTACACTTTCAAATTCAAATAAAGATGATATTTACAATATTTGTCGTGTACTAAATCAAGATTTAATCTCTTCCATTTTCTCATCTATGATTGTGTCTAATCTTGTTTAAAAATCATTTCTGTCAATATTTGCAAAGCCAAGTACAAAATACAACACTATTTTCCAACTTTAAAGCTCTCGTTAAAAAATTCCCTGACTACGAAAATCAAAAAATTCTAGAAGATCAGATGGAACCAATGAGCTTTACAATCTAGTGGCGAAACAATAGATCCTATGAGGAATAGAGATTGTAAAATTTGCTTAAGGTCATGACCTAAAAATTTACTGCCTCCATTGCTTTGGATGATGACGATGATGAAGATTATTATTATTATTATTATTATTATTATTATTATTTTGGTGAAGAAGAAATTTTCAATAAGAGTTTAGAAGTTAGAAATTAAATACTTCTAGATGTTATTTTAATACATAAATAAGAAATGAATATTCACTGATTGTGGGTTTATATACTCACTGATTATTTTACAAATTAGATACAAGCTGAAAGTGAATCATGAAATATGTTATGAACATTGTATGTTAAAATCATGGATCCTTGTCCTTTTTTCACTATTTTAAAAGATTTCTTTGGATCTCGTTTGTCAGCCTTCGCTTGCGCCTTCTGATAATTATAGGGATAAGAGCGACTAATTAAAATATATAGAAGTTTTAACTAATGTTTTAAAAACCGAACCGGTGATCGAACCGGTGGATTTTCCAATTCTAATTCAACCGGTATGAGTTTTTTTTAATTAAAAAATACATAATAAGATTTCTATATATAAAAAATAAGATTAAAAATACAAAAAACTATTAAAATACTAAAAAGGCAAGTAAACCGGTTCAACCGGTCCGGTCCGATTTTCGGTTCAGCAGTTGAACCGCTCAAAACCGGCCTGTCAACCGGTTTTTTATTATTTTTGGGTCTTTGAGCGAACCGAACCTTTCAAAGTCCCGGGTTCTAGTTGAACCCAGTCGAACCGGCCGGTTCGGTTTTTAAAACACTGGTTTTAACCAATAGAGTTACAATTAAGTGGAATTAGCTTCGATTACATACGGTCATATTTTACTAGATTCTTAAGAGTTTTTCAAAAGAGGGGAGATATACATACCGTCATATTTTAATGCAAGTGATGTGGCATATTTATTTGCAGTCCATGTCAGAGATAGAGTAGATCGATTTTCCTATTCTAAACCCCGGTTTGGACTGTCACTGGGCTTTCACATCGTGATGTAAAACCAGTTATAGTAGAGAAATGCTGTGCCTACAATATTATTTTGTATACATCTGCCAACAAGCCTAACAAGCCCTTTAACATGGCAAAATTAGAGGTGGCATTATTATATGGCATGTGAGGACAGTATTTTCGTATAGCATTATTAGTAAAATATTTGGCTCATTTTTTTTCTATTAGAAAAAAACAGTTCAATCCCATCGTTGTGACGTCCACCGGAGTCCACAAAGTGAATTATTTAATCATAAAGAAACTTATATTCTCAAAAGTCTACAAAGCGAACGTGATGTCACGGAAGTAAATGAATAGATCATCCTTAACCCGCGGGACTGGCAAGTTGACATTAATGACTGGCAGTGGCCGCAGTATCGGGTAATCGCCGGGAAGGTACGACGACGAGCGGCTCCACCTTTTTCAACACCACTCCGAACTTCTCCGACATGTCGAGGGTCGTCCCTTCCGGCAACCGCCAGTTGAAGGAGTGCAAGAGGGCACCGAGTGTGTAGGTTAGCATCCGGTCGGCCAACGGAGCGCCGGGACAGATCCTCCTCCCCGTTCCGAACGGGAAAAAGTGGAAATCGTTGCCGCTGAAGTCCCATTTCCCACCTTGCAAGAACCTCTCCGGCTTGAACGCCGACGGCTGGTCCCACCCAGTGGGGTCCCTCCATGCCCCACAGGTTGACCACGATCCGGCTCCCCTCGGGGATGGTGTACCCTCCGGCGGTGCACTCTTTGCTCGGAGTCCTCGGGAGCATGATCGGGTTGCCGGATGTAGCCGGAGCGTTTCCTTGACGACTGCGTTCAGATAATGCAACTTGGGAAGGTGGGTTTCATCCAGTACTGTATTATTGTCACTGCAGCCGACCACCTGGTCAAGTTCTTCTTGGGCTTTCCTCATTATTTCCTTATTTTCCATCATCTCGGACATTGCCCACTCGATTGTTATCGTTGTGGTGTCCATGCCAGCCATGACCAAGTCCTGCAATAATTAGTGTCAATTAATTAGTGTCAACCTCACTCTTTAATTTAAACGTAATTATTGTGTAACACTTAATAATATTAGACCAGCAGACATCTTCTAATTTTTTTATTTCAGAAAGACTAATTAATTGGCGTGAAAAAGACGAAGAAGGTAAATTAATTAATTACCAGAAGCAACCCCTTGATGTGATCCATGGTTAGGGGCATGGCTGTTTCTCCGTTGTCTTTTGTCCGCAAAAGTAGCTGAAGGAAGTCCTCGCTTTGTCTACCAGCTGCTGCATCATCGGTGGGTTTTTCTCTCTAGTTGTTGAATCCGCGTGTTTATGATACTGTCTAAAATCTGGTGAAGCTTCTCGGCGATCTTCTTCCTCTCGCGCTCCAACCCTTGCAAATCCAAGGGAGCGAGAATGGGGAAGAAGTCGGAAATGCTGAGCCGCCCAAAAGTCCCCTGGATGCTCTCCACCACCTGGCGGAACTCCTTAGCCACCTTCTCCATTCCTTTTTCCTCGAGGACTCCGCCCCATAACATGCCAGTGATCACGTTATAGAGGGTCGAGTAGACCAAGTTTCGGACTTGGACCGGTGAGCCTGCAGTGACGGCGCCGTCGTGGACGCGTTGCACCATCTGCCGAATCTCTCGACTTCGTAGTGGGCGATAAGGGTCGAGGCTGGCGTTGCTGAGAAGCCCACCGACGGTGAGGCGGCGGAGGGTTCGCCACTGCTGGCCGTGAGGAGCCCCCACGCCAGGCCGTGGAGGCCGTTCGGTAAGACGAGGGCAGAGGTGGGCACGTCGTGGTTGGCCACGACGGCGTCTTGTTCCTTGAGAAGCTCTCTAGCGATGGAAGGAGAGCTGACGACGACGCAGAGCCGGCGACCGAGTCGGAGACTCATGATGGGTCCGTGTGTCTTGGCCAGGTGAGTCAGGTGGTGGTGGAGGTTCCTGTCGAGGAAAGGTAGATTACCAAATATTGGAACCCCCCGCGGTCCCGGCGGCAACCGCGCACTCAGCTTCTTTGGTCGTCCCCATGCTATGGCAATTACAACAACGTACCACACCACAATCGCCGCCACCAGAGTCGAGACCCCACTGAGGGAGATGTTCCCTCCGACGTTCCATGGCCACCCCCAGACGGGGTGGTGGCTCTGGGGAACGGAACAGTCGTTGGGGGAGAAGCAAGCCAAATTTTGCATAATGCTGGCTCTTGGAAAACTAAATGAAGTCGCTCGAGCTTATGATCTACGGGCTTTCATCGAGTTTATAAGTAGAGACCTTCTCGTTTATTCAATTAAAATTTGCTGATTTGTTTAGTGCGTAATTAAGTTTGGCACATGCATGTTTTAAGCCCAGCATGACGGGTGCAACACATGCAAGTTGAGCACGAGGTTGCCATATTTTTGGCTAGGCTCGAATTTGAATTTGTTCCATTCTATTTTGGCGTGATCATCGATCTCACCTCCGTTAGTTCGAGGTCAAGCCTAATTAGTACTTCAACACAAATAGTTGAATTTTTGCACGAGCAAAACTTGTATTTAACTTAAAGACCCGCGAATCTGCTCAATAAGTCAATGGTTTGTGAACTAGCTCGATAAAATTATATATCTTTGGAAATGTTTAAATTTCTTTTAGCAATAATTAATGACTTACGGCTCTAATTTATTGTGAATACTTGTTCATATTATATTACATAATGAAATGAAATGATGTCATTATGACATCACTACATTTAAAAATTAATTACGTTGTTCACTATGCAGAAGTTGGGAGGATTCTGTATTACTGAATACAACGTACGGATGCTACGTACAAGGTAAAACAGTATTTACCATGATCTAATTTTGTGACAGAAACCCAATAATTGGTAACAAAACTTGTTGCAAAATTTTCAGAGTACTGCCTGAAACGAAATTTTCGTGCAAAAAACTTCTTTTAAGTGACAAAAGTTCCATAACAAAGAAATCGTTACAAAAAGTCCTTTTCACAAAAATAAGTGATACACACAAAAAGTCACAATTTTATCAAGAATAGAACTTTCATCACCGAAAAAAAAAATCTGACAAACTATAAACATTCTAGTCACGAGCCATTAAAATTTATTTACAATGAATAAACAATTTGTCACAAAAATAGAAATTTTCTGACAACAAATAAACTAAGTGTCATAAATTTTGAGAATATCATGAATATATATATCCCTAGCTCAATCATTTTTTTTTTTTCACAAAAAAACAGTGCCACTTATTCTCACCTCTTATTTATATTCGTTACAATAATTACCACATTTTCTTTCTAATTATTTGTTTTCATGTACTTCAGAATCCCATCCTCTATTTTTTTACTGCAATTTCTTGTACCCAATTAATTATATTTGTAATAATAATTACTAGTTGTTTCAAAGATTTATTTATTTTGGTGGCTGATGAATACCACCTTTAAGTTTTTTTACTGCAATTAACTATCATAATTGTTTATTTTGACGACAATAAATTGTTCTGTGTGAAAATTTATTTTAATATATTAAAATTATTTTCTATTCCTTATTCTTATTTCTAATCCGTATTTGAAAAAAATATAAACGAATGAGCATAACAAAGAATTCTTATAACCCATTATATATTTATACTAGCGACCCGCTAATTACATGAAGGTCAGACCTTCAATAAAAAACACCACTTGGGTGCACAACAAATCTAGATCATATATGACTTGTCTACCATTGCTCTAAAGTAGTGAAAGAAAAAGAAAAAAAGCAATGTGCATTGTTGATCAACAAGGGGCACCGTAATTGAGAGAAAAAGAGAACTTAAGTCAGTTAATATGAATAAGAATATTAAAACATTATCTAAATGAAAATGAGTTTTAAAATCTAGAAGTCAAACTAATAATTACCTTGTAAGAAGTAAAGAACTTGGGAAAACCAGTCTCGAATAACGGACTAAATGTTGCGTTATGGGTTGAATAATATGTTGTAATGATTGTGCCCCAACATGGAAATTAATGAGCCCACCCACTCGGTTCGAGAGGGTTGACATGCCATGCATACAAAACAATTGCTCATATAAAGTCCAATAACCCAGTATTGAAACTAACTTTCGAGAGGGTTGACATGCCATGCATACAAAACAATTGCTCATATAAAGTCCAATAACCCAGTATTGAAACTACCTCCAAGAGCATTCTTCCTTCCACCTTCACTCCCTCTAAAACATAAACTAGCTATATAGGCATTTACTAGTTGACTGAGTTTAATTCAAATTAAATTCCAAACAAGTGCGTTAATAGACTTCATTCCCAAAATTATAAAATATAAATACAATAACTAATAATTTTGTAAAATTTTAAATACTTATAAAAACATATGGGTATATTAAATTTTTTTTCTAATGTTATCAATTTCAGTCGCACATTTTTTTTGTAAAATGAGGTTCCCTTGATAAATAAACCTCCCAAAAATATAGCAAATACATCCTGCCTAACGTGTAGAAATTGCTCATATAAATTATTGATGTGATCAATTCCACCTCATAAGAATTACATACCACATAAAATCTGTGCAAAATTCCCAAAAATTGAAGTCAGATGAAAATGTGGTTGTTTCAATGGACTAAAAGACCTTTTACCCAATGCTCACTCATACAATGTATGATACATGCACAACGTTGTATGGCGATGTAATATTTCAACGATGATGAAAATTTTGACCATAAGACTCTAGGATCCCATGTTAAAAAGATAATATACCTATGATCAACTGCAATTGGATTAAAATCCATTGAATAAAAACTTGCATGCACAAAATATTTTAAATCTCAGACTTTCACATTTTTGACTAACACTTTCATCACCCAGTCCCGTACGGCTAAAATGATTGTTAACGATAAATTGTAGTTACGTTGCATTAGTTTAATAAATTATAATTTCATTTGTTAAATAAAGAGTTTGTAGCCTTAAGAACAACTTATTAGTCTTGAATATCATCTTGTATGTGTTACAATAGAAGCTGATGACATATCAATTAAAAAATGGCGATATGTGTTCTGTCAAATTTTAAAGTGAGGGTCTACAATGTGACGTGGCCTCCTCGTTGGTAGTCCATATAAGAGATAAAGTAGGAACTATCTGTTATTCTATGTGTAAGCGTAAACCCTAGACCTCATCTAGACTGCCAACTAGGTTGCCAGGAGGACAACCACATCAGGATGTAAAAACTCACAGTAAAATATGGCAGTACTGAAATCATTTTTCTAATTAAAAGGACAACAACAATAATATTGTTAATTTTCATCAAAACTAAGACATGCGAAGGTTTTATCCCCTCTATATTTCAGTTGTAATAGTATTTGTTTTTGCCATTCAAAGCTTAGGACAGGATAGTGGCCTACAATATATTGCATATCATGAAGTGATGTCAAGGTGAACAACGACACTTAAAATTAAAGTCAAATTGATGCAACCATCACCGACATGAATTTAGAATTTTCACGACACCAGAAAGATCATAATTGTCACTAGTAGAAAACTGGCTTTTAGGGGTGGTTTAAAACCTTTCCCTATTAAGCCAAAACCCGTCGCTATTCTCATTAGAGGTGGTCCAGCAGCTGTCCCTAATAAGAGAGTTGCTAATGCGATTGAGCGACAGCAAGGACCGTCACTAATAAAAAACACACCGTCCCTATTACTGGAAAACAATAGGGACGACATTCCACCGTCCCTGATAAAAAAATTAATAGGGACGGCTCAATACCGTCCCTGATGATGTTTTTAGGGGTAGTCTACAATAGCGTCCCTAAAACTTTTTAGTGGCGGTCTCCAACAACGTCCTTAAAATGTACTAGGGGCAGTTCATTCAACTGCCTCCAAAAATAATGGTTTTTTGATTTAATTTTAGGGACGGCATCACAACCGCCCCTCATACGTGTTTTTTTACAAATATTTTTTTCAATGGTAAACATCTGAACTTCACACTTAACATTAATTATATACCTATAAAATGCCATACAATGCAACCAATTCACCATTCACCATCCATTAAAACAAACTACAGGCATTGAAACAATCACCAAAAACATTGATTCTCCATAATCAATTCAAAAGTTCACAAAAATATTTAAAACACCGTTTCTTCATAATATATTCTTAAGTTCACAAAAAAATCTAAGTGGCATTATCCAAAAATTCCTCCCTCGATGTATGAAACCTACACTGTCACCCATATAACTAGATCACTCTATCACTGAAAGAAATCGTCCATCGCTATCCTGTGCACCTGCAATTATTTAATTCAGAAGTTTAGAAAAACATAAAAAAATGTCATGTAAAAGAGAAACATTCTCTAAGTGTACAAAACCTACACTCTCATGCATATAACTAAGCACCCAATCAATAATAGGCGTCCTCATCGCGATCTTATGCACCTACAATGAATGTAATGAAACTTAATGGAGGAAAAATTAAAATGAATCTACGTAATTGAGTAGTTTAAAGAAGTAAAACCTGATGTTGAGGGAGTGGTGGAATTGCGCTCAAACCTAATTTGATGCATAAAATTCTTCAATGATTGCATTCAAGTCATAAGTATTTCATTGTACAAACTTATTATGTTGCTCTTTTTGAAGTCGTTGCTCGGACCATGTAGGGTGCAACTGTCCCAAGAAATCCTTATGTTCCCTACATGAAAGAGTGAGGACAATCAAATACATCTTAAGACTATATTATTCATGTGTTGTGGAATAATCAAATTATACTTATATCAGAAATGGTTGAACTTCTAGGCTGTTGAATAGCACAAACCGGTGCACCTGATACGCCTCATTGTTTGTAATAAAATATGGATGTGCAGCCCCTAATGGTCCTTCCTCATAACGAATCGGCTTGCTAAGCTTTGTCTCTATTCCATCAAAATATCGCGCACAAAAAGTTGTAACTTCCTCCATCAAATACCCTTCCGCGATAGATCCCTCGGGCCGATTTTTATCACGGATATAATTTTTCAACATGGATGACATCAAGATTGTGACGAATTAATAGTGTACTCCAGTAAGGTAATTCATAGAATATACTCTTCTTCTTCCACACCCTTCAGGCAATTGGTTGGTTCTGTTCTGGAGACTTTACCTTTCCCAAATTCAACATTGTCATATCCAGTCCAAATATGCAAGATGTCCTTTCATGTCAAAGAAGTCGGTGCACCGTCATGTTCCTTTTTCACGTCGAATGTCTTATTATCAACTCTCCATGGATGATTGTCCGGTAAAAATCTACGCTACCTCAAGTACACACACTTTCGACTACATGGCAGATAAATGAAACCAGTCTTAACATGACATGTAGGACAAACTTTATACCCCTTTGTACTCCAGCCAGACAACATACCATATTCAAGGAAGTCAGATATGGTCCACATCACCGCCGCATGCATCTGGAAGAATGATCTAGTGTCAGCATCATATGTCTTCACGCCCACCTCCCACAAGACCTTCAACTCGTCGATTAATGGCTGTAGGTAAACATCAATATCATTACCGGGATTTCGAACCGTCAATAAGAAGACTCACGACAAAGTAACTCTGCTTCATAGCCAACCAAAGAGGCAAGTTGTAGATAGTGACAATAACTGGCCATGTACTATGGCTCGAACCGGTTCCAATCTTAAATGGACTGAAACCATCACTGGCCAGCCCGAGTCTTATATTCTGTGGATCACTACTGAAATTGGGATGTAGAGCGTCAAAGTGTTTTCATGCAACAGAGTCCCTAGGGTGGATCATCTTCCCTTCTTCAGTTGCAAGAGATGATCGATGCCATGTCATAAATCAGGAAGTCTTCTTTGACTTAAACATATGTTGCAACCTCAGAACCAAAGGGAAATGTCTAAGGATCTTAGCTTCTTTGTCACCTTTTCCAGGTTTCCCTCTCTTCTTCTCTTTCCATCGAGAGGTATAGCATCTCGCGCAACTGTCTAAATCTTTGAATTTTCTGAATAGGATACAGTCATTGGGGCATGCATGAATTTTCTTATAGTCCATCCCTAGGCCACTCATCATTTTTTTGCTTCATACCAATTTTGTGGAAGAGTATTATCTTGAGGAAGAGCATCTTTGAGAAGTGAGAAAAGATATGATAATGACTTGTTACTCCATTTTTTCAAACACTTTAGCTGGAATAATTGGACCATGAAGGATAACTTAGAGTATCGTTCACAACCTTCATACAATGGTTTTTTGGCCTCCTCCATCCACTCTTCAAATCTTCATATTTCCTGGTCTTCAACCTTATCATCCATATTATCAAACACCTTCTCGCATGAAAGCATCGTTCAACACCATGGACATCTCTGCCACATGACCCACATTCATTGGAACATTTCCTTCTTGTCGTTCAGTGCTTTCCCCATGGTGACGCCAAAAAGTATATTGTATGACGAAACCTTCTCTAAGGATGTGGTACTTGATAGTCTCACAATCATTGTAATGTCTATTCACACATTTGACACATGGACATAACATATGCTTGTTGCTCTGAAACACTCTATGTTGTTTTGTGTACTCTATAAATAAATGAATTCCAGCTACAAAAATAGGTTGTGCACCGATCGTGCTTGTTGGTGTTCTCATACATCCATTTTTTGTTATTGAGATAGTCCATCTCCTCACTTAAACAATGACAGACTACACAAAACAAAAAAAAAAAAAAGATGATGAGTACTTCCTAGGTTAAGGGTTCCTTGGTTTGGAATTCCTTGGTTTGGGGTTCTTAGGTTTGTGGTTCATACAAACTTATATTTAGATATTGTAACCACGCTCTCATTTACGACATAATATAAATCAGGTATTGTTAATCTAATCGTGTAAGAGACAAATGCAAGCATATTTGAAGAAGTAAAGTATTTGTCATTCCAATATTCTTAATTCAAAACAATTAAATCCACGCCAACTTACATTTATATGCCAGCAAAAAGAGATCTCTTACAATGTGGACAAAATTCTTTATAATACCAGATGTACAATCAAATATACCTCCAAAATAAGAAATTTAAATTGCTCATACACAACTAGAGTTTAAAATGACACCCAACAAATACTAGAGTATATCCACCACATATTTGCGTAAAGTTAATCTACACCAATTCCTCCAATCTACTAAGATGTAAAAAAAAATGCAACTACATTAACCATTCAAGGGAAAAACAAAATAGCAAAAGTATATGATCAACTATTGATAGTTCTTGCATTTTCTTCTTGCTTCTAGTGCAAAAATAAATTATAAGAGGAAAAATAGTTTAAAATATACAGTAATGCTAGACTAGTGGACACACCTATCGGACATACATGTTAATCTAAGCCCTTAAAATATTTTTTATTATAAAATCCTATTTTTTAGAGGATAATCCCTAGGCATCAGTGGTTTAGATTAACAAGTGTGTGGGATAGGTGTGTGGGCTAAGTGCAACTAGCATTATTCTAAAATATAATACGGTTCTCAGATTTTATGAGTTAATTATCATGTTATAAAAAATTTTAAATTTCTCGAAACAATAATAAAGTCTAAACCGGCATCAGAAATGAATCTACATAAATATAGGACAGACACAACTTCTCTCAAAATTAAACACAAGGCCCATGCTAGTCCTCAATGTAAAAATATGGGCCCATATTCTATTCCTTCACTTCTTTCCATCACACGATTTTTGTGGTATTCAATTCCTCAATATTAAAAGCAAAATGCTTCCCTCATGCCATCTCCTCCACACCCGTCAAATCTCAATGAAAAACTAAAAAATAAAAAACGAGAAGATAATTAAGGAGAAGAAGATGTAGATACGAAGGAGGGCGATTACCTGGGATTACTGGATTAAATAATTGGTACATGATTTAAGTTTTAAAATTGACTGATTTTAATGAGACAAGGATGGGGAGATTAATTAGGAATGGACACTAGTAGAAATACAGCTTTTAATGGGGGTTTCCAAACAGATCCGCCGACGAAAATACGTTTTGCTGGCAGTTAGACGGAAAACCCCCAGTATTAGATGAAATTGAGGTTAACCGCCATTAAATCCTAGCGGTGTAGAGCAAAACCACCAGTGAAAAGGCTTTCTACCGGTGGTTTTTCACATAACCGCCAGTACAATATTCAGTAATGGCGCTTGTAAATTGACGATTAAAAAGCGGTTTTAGGAAAATCGAGGTGAAATTACAATTTACCGGCGGTCCGCCGATGAGTGAACGAGTTGCTGGCGGATTTATTGCAAAACCGCCGGTGAATTAACGACTGACCGGCGGGGTTAGGAAACCGCCGATGAATTAACAATTTACTGGCGGTGGTTTTCTAACCGCAGGCAAGGAAAACCGAGGTGAAATTACAATTTACCGGCGGTCCACCGGTGAGTGAACGAGTTGCCGGCGGATTTATTGCAAAACCGCCGGTGAATTAACAATTTACCGGCGGTGGTTTTCTAACCGCTGGCAAATGGATAAAACTACCTAGTGGGTTTTCGGTAGTTAACGGTAAAGTAACTGGCTTTATTTAATTGACGTTTTTTAATTGGGGTTTTTGTCTTAAGACATTTTTTAATAGGGGTTTTGTCTTTATAACGCCAACATAAAGTTTATTATAATGGCGGTTTTGATCAAAACCCTCGGAATAGATTGTTTCCTCAGGGTTTTCGATTGAATAATGATTCATACATGTCCGATTTGGACACAGCAGCTCTCCCATCAAACAAAAAAATATATTTCTTGAATTTTCATCGTGAGAGCCGCTGTATCCGAGTCGGGTACTGTGCCCGTATCACTGCTATTTCCGATTTTATCAAATATTTCACCCGCCCTCCCGCGCGTATTTCAGTCCCGCCCGTCTTTCAGTCCCGCGCGTATTTCAGTCCCGCGCGTATTTCAGTCCCGCACGTCTTTGAGTCCCGCGAGTCTTTCGTCCCTAATCACTGGAATCCTCTCTGCCATGAGTCGCCATCCCAACACGCCGGAAAAACGATTTGAACAAGAATCAAGAACCTCGCACCTGGAGCTGGTGAATTCATAAAGCTTTCCCCTCAGTGAGAAGAGGATGAGTCCGACTTCGGCGTTGCACAACACGGAGAGCTCGAAGGCTTTCTTGAGCAGTCCATTGCGGAGTTTGGAAAAGGTTACTCGTTCCAGAAACAAGTTTGTATCTACTGTAATGGTTGAATCTTATAGATGACACTTTTGCCATTGGTGAATATTCTTATTTATTGATTTTAAAGATTACACTTATGTTGACATTAAATCGGTTTATTGCATGCCTAAGACTGGAGGGTACAATCTAAGTTTCTAGAAAGGTGGGAATGCTGCCTTCTTTTATCGGTGTTGCAGACTTCACAAAAATGCACTCAGATTTTGTACCTCCTAGGAACTGGAACGTGTACTCAGATTTCGCCCTGCTGTTATAGATATTGTGATTTTGAATCTAATGATATCTTCTAAAAATTAATTAATATGTTTTATGTTCTAAATTTAATTTACTTAAAATCAGAATATCATTTGAATGTTAGATAAAATATACTTTATCCAGGTTAGTTTGTAAATCCAGATAAAACATGGTTCTGGTAGGTGTTTTCTGCTACTCTACCCTGCTGCAAATCCAGATATTGAAAGATATGTTGATCTTGTTCCAGTGAAAATTTTATTGCTCTCCAGGCCACTTTTCAAGGAATGAACTCTTAATAATTTATTAATAAAAGCCACTGGAATTTTAGGAGTCTTAAAATATCATTGCTTTGTATTTCCAAACCTGTTAGTTTCAGGTTTAGCTTAGTTTCAGTTTCAGTGCATTCCTCCATATTTTTGTTTGTCTGTTGAGAAAGGCTGAGTGTGTCCAGACATTAAGTGGCACTTAGGTGCTAGGCTTTTGTCTTGTTATTAGAGATGACCTTTCTTTATTTTTTTGCCTTATATCTAATAAAACCATCCTTTCTTGAAATTCAAACTGAAAAAGAAGCTTTGGTGTTCTTTCGCGCAGTGTGCTAGCCTGTCTGTTATTTGAGCTCTAGGTCAGGCTTACTGAAATTATATTTCAAAGTCTGTTAGGCTTTGTCTTTCATAGAACAAGATTAAAGGCAAGTTGAACTCCACACATGAACTGAAGAAATTTGGGTTATACCAGCTTGATGAACCAGTATCTGTGTTTACGTATTTCCTGAGAACCAACCCTGATGAACCAACTCGATAAACCTGCTATAATATTTCTGGCAATTGTAGCTGCTATGACACCTTGCATCCAGTTGTTGGTACTGTTCCATCCTTGCTCATCAATGCTTTCAAACCCACACCTGGCCATTTCAATGTTATTTATCTGGCAATGCTATTTCTGTTCCAAATCAAACCTAATTCTACCTTAAGTCAAATAGTACTCCCAAATCAAGCCTAATTTTAATTAAATTCTTGTGTGTCCCGCATCAGTCCCTTTCTGGTTTCACACAGGATAAGTGGTGCTAGTCTGCTCTGTTTATACCAATTCAGAATTGGTTGTTTCATCATGCATTTGTAAATTATATGGATTTTGAATCTCCACGATGTCAATTTCTATGAAAAATCTTCTATAGGTTATGTAAATTACCTTAATAAGATTTTTTCCCTTTAACCTGGCACTAGTAAAAATGTCCCATCCGCCAACGGGCCAAAACGCACCGGCAGAACACGAACGCCCGTCGGCGGACATCCGACGACGGGTAACGTCACGTCGTCGCAACCTCCGTAGCCGGATGCGTCACCCGACGCAACAACCCGTCGCGTAACAAAAAACCCCGTCATGCGACAGAATTTTGTCCGCCGACGCGTGGAGCCATCGGCGAAGGAAATCATCCAACGACGGACGATTACGCGTCGCGGGAAATATTACCTCGACGGATGAATACGCGTCGGCGAAAGGATTCCCACGACGGATGGACGTGTGTCAGTGGAAATGGTCCACCGGCGCCAGATCATGCGTCGGCTGAACTTGCTAGGACGAGGCTTCCCACGCGTCGGCGGAGGCTTATTACCGACACGTTACCGACCATCGTCGGAGTTCACCCGACGCGATGTGACGCGTTGCCTGAGGTCACCCGATGTGTCGTAGAGCGTCGGCGTAGGGAGTTCACCCGCGCCTATGCGTGTCGTCTAATATTAGCCGACGCTTCCTTACCCGTCGGCTCTAGTTCTACGTCGACGGGTGCCGAGTGTCGGCGGAGGAAGTCACACGATGCGCATAAGCGCGTCGGCGAAGGTTTCCTTGATTCCTCCGACGGTGTCAACCGTCGGCGGAGGTTTTTTGTTTTTAAATTGATTTTCTTTTTTTTTTGTTTGACCTGTTTTCTTCAACACTATACAATTTTACAAAAATGAAAAGAAAAACATTAACAGTGAAGAACACATATGCAAAAAAAAGTTCTATATACTTAAAGAACTACAGTGTCTAAATTTACATCCGATGAAAGATCTACAATGTCTAAATTTACACAGTCTACTAAAAACAAGAGTTTGCAGTTCTCGACGCGCCGTTTCCAACCATTACAAAATCTGGCAATGGTGGCTTCTTCCACAATTCTGAGGTCAGCTCCAACAACAACCTGAAAACCAAAATAGAACATAAATTTGCCTATCCACAGTGCACACATACATTAACATGGAAGTATATTACTTCTCCCATCAACATCAAAACTTGCCACATAGAACTCCAATGTTGCTTATCAGCCAAAATAAGAGATCTCAGCGCAAACTGAACAGCAAGAGTCAGAAGATGCTATTACTGACCTCAAAAATAATACAATCGTCAATGTTGCGGCGGGTGGGACTCTCCATGGCCAGAAGACCCTGCAGAAGCTTAACACGTAGAAAATTAGAGATATATATTTATGCTCATCAATTTAAAATAATGTAGAATACTGAAGACAATTCTTACCTTGCTGTGATTGTACAAGAAGTAACATTTCTAGCCTCTCCATGCGTTCGCTCATGGCTTGTACCTTCTGGGACAATGCCTCCTTATCCCGTCTCTCCCTCTCCAACTGCTTCACACAATGCCACATAACTACGAGAGCTGGAAGAGGCACCTCTCACGCAGATCGAGTGCCTGTTCCAACCCTCTCTCGTAGCCACCTTTGTGGCCCCGAACACTTGTATCTATTACCGTGTCACCTCTCTCGGGATCCTTGGGTGACCAACGTTACTTTCAAAGGCTCCACGGCGAACTGCTTCTGCAGACAAAGAAATTAATGAATTAAATAGGTCTGGAAGTTGTATTCAACACGGATCACAAAGCAAAAATATATAACTTACACAAAGGTTCAGCAGTTATTTCATCCGGATACGTCCCATCCTTCCTCTGGTGAGCTTTGAGGTATGCCATCAGGAAAGTGTAGCCCTCAGGGTCAGACGTACGCTGTAATTAATGTATGCAGTAAGCATTTAAGGATGAAAACAAAAATAAGAAGAGTTCCCAGAAGGTAATCATATAAATACCTGTTCCTCTAAGAATCAAGGAAGAGACTTTGACCCAAGGGTATGCGTTGTCTTGAGCTTCTATCGATTACGACTGTTCTGTTGATCGATACCCTGACTCCTAACATTGTCCCAATACTTCACGAGGAGAACCCAGTCCTCTTGGCTCTTACCAGGTATGGGACAAGTCTTCAGTTGGTCGTCAGTCTTCCCATCATAGTGCTCTTTCTTATATGCCGCTCGATTATCTCTAATGATTTTCTGGAGCATGGGCTTGATAGCCTCCATGGCCTCTTGCTCTGTGACTGGAGCACCCTCGACATCCACAAAGTTATTCTTTGCCTGCAAAAATAAGAAGTCAGTTTAACCGTCCCAAGTTTGAAAATAAATAATTAACTAGCACTTCTTACTTTGATAATGTTAAACCAGGTCTGCAGCTCATGGGGGGGATAGTCACGCCACTGGAGATGCAACGGAAAGTACTGATCTGCCCGTACTATCGTCCCCATGAGATATGACAATGAAGACTGTCGTCCTGCAACCATCTGGCCATCTCTGATAGTTACCGTCCAAGGATTATGAGGCAGAAACGAAGATGCTTTAACTTTCCGTTTCCCACGCGGATTTGATGGTTCAACAACATCTTCTGTTTCTGCCCAATCGGGTCTTTGCGTTTCCATGTCTTCCATAGGGATCGGGCCTGCCAAATTGCAAGTTAGAACACAATTCATATAACACACTACAAAAATATCATTACACTTCAAGTTTACCTGAAGAATAGCTCTCAGGTGATTCGTATTCTGGAAAGAACTCCCTAAACTTACGATTACTTTCATTTATAATATGAAAGAGCTAAAATTAGAACACGTACTTTCCAAAACAAAAAAATCTGGTTTATGTTAGTACCTATGTCTGGCATCTGTGACGATGATGCTAGTGTAGCTGGAGCAGAAGCCGGTGGAGTCGGAGTCGGAACTGGAGTGGCCCGGGCAGGCCGAGTCGGACTCAGGACTGCTGTTGTTCGGGCTGGCTGAACTGCCCGAACTTTGACCCTTGCCGGTGACGGTGATGAGGAGTCAATGGGATACTTCCTCGGTGGCATATTTACCCTGCAAATTTAAAGAGACGTGGATTGTCAGCTTTCTTCACAAAATAAATAAAATTAGCTATTACGATCCACACTACAATAATTCAGAGAAATATCAAACTTACGCTATGTTACATTCAAATCTGCAGAATCAATTCTTAATCCTGGATCCCGGTCAGTGCGTACCCACAAAACATCATCAACTTGGTTCAATGCTGTGACGTCTCCGATCCCTTTGTCTTGTGCCAACAAGATGGCCTCATCTTCTTCGGACCTCACATCAACGTTAACTAGAGGGATGTCGTATGTGTCCCGAGGTCTCCAACGACACACAACTCTCCAAGTTGGATCAACAGGGTCTTCCGAATAAAATACCTGTTAGGCTTGAGATGGATAGATGAAGGGTTCGTCTTCATACGTGTGCCTTAACGAATTCACTAATGTGTAATCAAGCCCATCATTAACAGAACCAGTGCCCTTCTTCATATCGAACCATCTGCACTTAAATATGCTGATGGGACTCCATGGCCCAACGAAGACTTCGAGTACCAGCTGCAGAACACCGTAAAAAACCTCACTTTCTTCCCCCACAGTGGCAATGTCACTATTTTGAGTGGTCCGATTTTCATCAACTTGCTCTGTCTCAAACTTGTAACCATTCCCAAAAAAACCTTTATACGACTTGGTTTCGGAATTGGGGCCCCGAGCAAGATATTGTTGATCTTCTATCGCATCGCCCTGATGCGGTAAATTTATCACCTACACAATTTGATGATTAAACACATTGGGTGTCAACAGAGCGAAGACGCTTTAATGGAAGCACATCAAATTACTGCTTAGGGGGATAAACTCACTCGTGTTCTGAACCACTGCACAAAATGTAAGTGTTGTTCAGTCTGTATCTGATGATCAGTCCATTAGGGGTGCAGCCTTCTCAAGTAGTCTTTATGTTCCCTACAACCAAATGTGGAAGAGATTAATTAAGTTGTGGTATATTGGTTGTCGACAGTATAATATTTAGTTAGAGGACTGGAACTACTTACAATAGGTACGGATGAGCCTCTGGAGTGTTGAATAGTAAGAACCGGTGGAGCTGGTATACAACATCAGCAGTGAGGATATGAGGACGCGCTGCCCCTAAAGGTCCTGGTTCATACCTCACCGGTCTACTAATCTTGGACTCCATCCCCTGTACATAACGTGCACAGAAAACTTCAATGTAAGCAAGTGACGTTCAATTGGGTACATCCATTCATCTCGCATCGCCCCCGCCAGATCTGACCTCTGTTGCTAGGTGTATACTCGATGGACCATGACGTCAAAAACGAAGGCGGAAATATTCTCTCTAACTTGTACAAGATTAATGGGATGGCTGCCTCAAGTTTTTCCACATTTTGCACATCAATCACTTTGGAACACAGCTCCCTGAAGTAAACTGAAAACTCATGCAAAACTTTGCACACCGGCACTGACATCGTTTTCCTCAATGCCAATGGAAGTAGCTGTTGCATCAGAACATGAAAATCATGACTCTTGAGGCCCACTATTTTCCTTGCTTTGACTTGTACTTAGTTTGAGACATTTGAACTAAAACCGGATGGGAGCTTTAATACCTTCAATACACGTAGAAAACGTGTTTTTTTATCCTTCGTCAAACAGTACGCCGCATGAGGAATTAATACCTTACTAGTAACTTTTTTCGACGGCCGTGGATGGAGTTGTTTCCATATGTTAAGCGCCTGCAAGTCTAATTTGGACTTCAAGTTATCCTTTGATTTTCCATCCTTTTCCAAGAGTGTACTCAAAATACTGTCGTATACATTCTTCTCGATATGCATGACATCTAAGTTGTTGCGAATGAGTAAACCACTCCAACACGGAAGTTCAAAAAATACACTCCTCTTTTTCCATCCTTCGGGCAAAGTGTTAGCCTCCGCCTGAACCCCTTTCCCCTTCCCAAACACAGTGTTTTCATGCCCCACCAGACTATTCATAATGTCCTCGCCAGATAAGGGAAGAGGGTTTCCATCTAGTTCTTCTGTCCCATCAAACGACCTCATATCTGCACGCCACGGATGATCATTCAGAAAAACCTTCGATGCCGCATGTATACACATTTTCGATCGTCGGGCAGATATGACGGGCACGGGCTCACGTGACAGGTGGGACATGCTTTGTACCCTTCGTACTCCAACCGCACAACATGCCAAATGCAGGAAAGTCTGATATAGTCCACATTAACGCTGCACGCATTTGAAAGAATGACCATGTATGTGAATCGTAAGTTCTCACTCCAGATTCCCATAACATTTTTAACTCATCAATCAACGGTTGCAGGTAGACGTCAATGTCGTTTCCTGGGGACTTTGGTCCATCAATAAGAAGGGTCATCATAAAATATGGTTGTTTCATTGCCAACCAAGGAGGAAGATTGTAGACAGTAATGGTTACTAGTCATGTACTATGGCTCGACCCTGTCCCAAACGTCACTTGCAAGACCCAATCGAATGTTCTGGTGATCGCAACTGAAGGATGGATACAATTTGTCAAAGTGTTTCCATGCTGATGAATCTCTGGTGTGAATCATCTTTCCCGCTTCAGTTGCAGGTGCTGAACCATGCCATGTCATAAACACAGATGTTATGTTGGACATAAACATCCGTTGCAACCTCGGAACCAAGGGAAAATGTCTAAGGACCTGTGCAGGTCTTGAAGTGGTCTGCACTCTCCCTTTTTTCTGGACCGCCCATCTTGAGGATCCACATCTTGGACACTTATCGAGTTCTTTGAAATCATTCCTGTATAATATACAGTCGTTCGGACATGCATGGATCTTCTCGTAACTCAATCCCAAGTCTGCCATCGTTTTCTTTGACTCATACCAACTTCGTGGCAGCAAATTATCTAGGGGAAGGGCGTCTTGAAGAAGGGAAACAACATCTGAGAACGATTTGTTGCTCCATCTATTCAAACACTTTATTTGGAGTAAGTGCAAGATGAAACTTAGTTTTGAGTATTTCTGACATACTCCATATAGCGGCTTCTTCGCCTCTTCCAGTAGCTTTTAAAATTCCTGTACTTCTGCATCATCAGGATCATTCGGAACAGGGTCTTGTTCCATATTGTGCATGAAAGCATCACCCAACATCCTTCCCATCTCCTCACCATGGCCACTCGGCACATTAATGCCGGACTGATTTTGTGGTCTCTCTCCATGGTATGACCAGTTTTCGTATACCGGGAAAAACCCCTCTAGGACTATATGGGTCTTGATGGTCTCACAATCAAAGTTCTGTCCATTTTCACACTTCCGACATGGACAACGCATAAGACCATTGCCTTGCACTCCCAACCGTTCTCTTGCATAATCTATAAAAAAATTGACACCAGCAACAAATCTAGGATGACACCGGGCCGGCTTTGTCTTGTACACATACATCCATCTCTTGTCATTCAAATAGTCCGTATCCATGGTAATTCTGAAAGATAATCTACATAAAAGAAAAAAAGATTGGGTGTTTAACACTCAATTGGGTAACTCGCCATGCTAAAAATCTTCAAGGCCATGACTACCCACAAACCTTTCTCTAAAGAAAAAATCAAATACGGTTGTGATGGTAGTGCACAAAACGGACGACAACCATAGCCTTGAAAGATTGGACCTCTTGGCATTGAGAAACCAAAAATCAGACATGGTGAAGAACACCTAAACCTGTGGCCTTATCATGGATTCTCTATTGGAGAGATAGAGGGAGGGAGAGAATTAAATAGTGAAACAGAATTTGAGAGACAATTGAGACAAGAGAGAGAACAGAGTGGTTGAGAAAGAGAGAGAGCGAGAGAGAGAGAGAGAGAGAGAGAGAGAGAGAGAATAAGAGAGAGGTTCAAGAGTTTAAAACAGAATTTAAATTCAGAGAGAGAGATCAAGAGAGGGGGAGAGATAAAATAAGAGAGAGAGACTTAAGAGTTTAAAACAGAATTTAAATTCAGAGAGAGAGAGAGCGAGAAAATAAGAGAGAGATGTAAGAGTTTAAAACAGAATCTTAAATCAGAGAGAGAGAGAGAGAGAAAATAAGAGAGAGATTGGAAGAGTTTAAAACAGAATTCTAAATCAGAGAGAGAGAGAGAAAGAGAAAAAAAGAGAGGTTTAAGAGTTTAAATCAGAAGTTCAATTCAGAGGGAGAGAGATAAAGAGAGAATAAGATAGAGATTTAAGAATTAAAAACAGAATTTTAATTCAGATAGAGAGATAAAGAGAGGGGGAGAGACAGAAAATAAGAGAGAGAGACTTAAGAGTTTAAAACAGAATTTAAATTCAGAGAGCAAGAGAGCGAGAAAATAAGAGAGAGATGAAAGAGTTTAAAACAGAATCTTAAATCAGAGAGAGAGAGAGAGAAAATAAGAGAGAGATTGGAAGAGTTTAAAACAGAATTCTAAATCAGAGAGAGAGAGAAAGACAAAAAAAAGAGAGAGGTTTAAGAGTTTTAATCAGAAGTTCAATACAGAGGGAGAGAGAAAGAGAGAGATATAGAGAGAATAAGATAGAGATTTAAGAATTAAAAACAGAATTTTAATTCAGAGAGACAAAGAGAGAGAGAGTGAAAAAAAGAGAGAAGTTTAACTGTTTAAAACAGAATTGTATTTTGGAGAGAGAGAACAAGAGAGGGGGAGAGAGAAATAAGAGAGAGACTTAAGAGTTTAAAACATAATTTAAATTCAGAGAGCAAGAGAGCGAGAAAATAAGAGAGAGATGTAAGAGTTTAAAACAGAATCTCAAATCAGAGAGAGAGGGAGAGAGAGAGAGAAAATAAGAGAGAGATTGGAAGAGTTTAAAACAGAATTCTAAATCATAGAGAGAGAGAGAGAGAGAGAAAAAGAGAGAGGTTTAAGAGTTTAAATCAGAAGTCCAATTCAGAGGGAGAGAGAAAGAGAGAGAGATAAAGAGAGAATAAGATAGAGATTTAAGAATTAAAAACAGAATTTTTATTCAGATAGAGAGATAAAGAGAGGGGGAGAGAGAGAAAATAAGAGAGAGAGAGTTAAGAGTTTAAAACAGAATTTAAATTCAGAGAGCAAGTGAGCGAGAAAATAAGAGAGAGATGTAAGAGTTTAAAACAGAATCTTAAATCAGAGAGAGAAGGAGAGAGAGAGAGAGAGAAAATAAGAGAGAGATTGGAAGAGTTTAAAACAGAATTCTAAATCATAGAGAGAGAGAAAGAGAAAAAAAGAGAGAGGTTTAAGAGTTTTAATCAGAAGTTCAATTCAGTGGGAGAGAGAAAGAGAGAGAGATAAAGAGAGAATAAGATAGATATTTAAGAATTAAAGACAGAATTTTAATTCAGATAGAGAGATAAAGAGAGGGGTAGAGAAAGAAAATAAGAGAGAGAGACTAAAGAGTTTAAAACAGAATTTAAATTCAGAGAGCAAGAGAGCGAGAAAATAAGAGAGAGATGTAAGAGTTTAAAACAGAATCTTAAATTAGAAAGAGAGAGAGAGTGAGAAAATAAGAGAGAGATTGGAAGAGTTTAAAACAGAATTCTAAATCAGAGAGAGAGAGAAAGAGAAAAAAAGAGAGAGGCTTAAGAGTTTAAATCAGAAGTTCAATTCAGAGGGAGAGAGAAAGAGAGAGATAAAGAGAGAATAAGATAGAGATATAAGAATTAAAAACAGAATTTTAATTCAGAGAGACAAAGAGAGAGAGAGTGAAAAAAAGAGAGAAGTTTAACAGTTTAAAACAGAATTGTATTTCGGAGAGAGAGAGAGCAAGAGAGGGGGAGAGAGAAATAAGAGAGAGACTTAAGAGTTTAAAACAGAATTTAAATTCAAAGAGCAAGAGAGCGAGAAAATAAGGGAGAGATGTAAGAGTTTAAAACAGAATCTTAAATCAAAGAGAGAGAGATAGAGAGAGAGAGAGGGAGAAAATAAGGGAGAGATTGGAAGAGTTTAAAACAGAATTCTAAATCAGAGAGAGAGAGAAAGAGAAAAAAAGAGAGAGGTTTAAGAGTTTAAATCAGAAGTTCAATTCAGTGGGAGAGAGAAAGAGAGAGAGATAAAGAGAGAATAAGATAGAGATTTAAGAATTAAAAACAGAATTTTAATTCAGATAGAGAGATAAGGAGAGGGGTAGAGAAAGAAAATAAGAGAGAGAGACTTAAGAGTTTAAAACAGAATTTAAATTCAGAGAGCAAGAGAGCGAGAAAATAAGAGAGAGATGTAAGAGTTTAAAACAGAATCTTAAATCAGAGAGAGAGAGAGAGAGAGAGAGAGAAAATAAGAGAGAGATTGGAAGAGTTTAAAACAGAATTCTAAATCAGAGAGAGTGAGAAAGAGAAAAAAAAGAGAGAGGTTTAAGAGTTTAAATCAGAAGTTCAATTCAGAGGGAGAGAGAAAGAGAGAGAGAGAGATAGAGAGAGAATAAGATAGAGATTTAGGAATTAAAAACAGAATTTTAATTCAGAGAGACAAAGAGAGAGAGAGTGAAAAAAAGAGAGAAGTTTAGCAGTTTAAAACCGAATTGTTTTTCGGAGAGAGAGAGCAAGAGAGGGGGAGAGAGAAATAAGAGAGAGACTTAAGAGTTTAAAACAGAATTTAAATTCAGAGAGCAAGAGAGGCAGAAAATAAGAAAGATATGTAAGAGTTAGAACAGAAGCTTGAATCAGAGAGAGAGAGAGAGAGAGAGAGAGAGAGGAAGTATATAACAATGGCGAAATCAGAGAGAGTAAACCGAGAGAGAAATATATAACAATGGCGAAATCAGAGAGAATAAGCAAGAGGTAAAACCAGAGAGAGAGAGAGAGAGAGAGTAACACATAAGGAGAGGGAATTCAGGGAGCAACCAAAGAGAGAAAGACACATCCACCATTGATGTTGAGAGAAACACACCGGTACACATCCACCATCGATTCAACAAGGAAACGCACTAGTAAAATAATCCCATCATCATTCAACCCATGATTGCAACACCATGCAAAAATCATTCAACAAAAACAATAAATCTTTAATACAATCCACGAGTTTTTATCAATCCACGAGAAAAACCTTAACAAAGAATTAATTCTAATATATGCTTCTCAGTAATTAAAACAACACTAACGACAATGTAAAACTCACTCGCTACTGTTCTGCAACGGCTTTCGGGACCGTTACCACTCTCTGATTTTCGCCCGACAATTGCCTCTCGCTGGTTGTCAACAGAGGGCTTGAGGACGGCGAACTGTAGCTCAGAGGGAGGCAAAGAGATAAAATAAGAGAAACTTGTGAGAATATTGACGAAGAAGGAAAAGGGGAAGCAACTGAAAATTAATAGAACCAAAATAAACTTACCTGCGGCGAAGAAGAACAAACTCTTGCCGGCGGGAGAGGAATTAACTCAAAGGTTCGACGCACAGTGGCTGGCCGGAACGCCGACTACGCCCCCGCAAAACGCGTTTTTTGGCTTCGGAAGAATGGGGTTCCTCGTCCCGCGCGCGACGTCGAAGTAGGGTCTTCGGCCGGAGGACTACGCATGACGCCGAGAAGAAGAAATCCGAGAACTTTTCGGCGGAACGCCGGGGGAACGCCGGGGAAGGCCGGGAGAACACCGGGAGCTTTGATTTTGCACGCTCGCTTCCGTCGACGCGTTTCGACACCTTTCGTCGAAGGAAAGGGTTTAAATTTCAGTATACCTTGTCTTCCTGTTACGCGCGTAACGCTGCGCGGAAAGTAGGGTCGGAATATTTCAACCCGTCGGCCTACCAAATAAGACCCAAGAGTAATATTCCCCCGATGGGTTAGAACTGGTGTGCGTCGGCGCTTCACAGCTGAGTCCGCCGATGCGCATCAAGGTGCGTCGGCGGACGAAACCTATAGTTCCCCCGACGGGTTAGAACATGATTGTGTTGGCGCTTGAGTACTGAATCCGCCGACGCGCGAAAACGGGCGTCGGCGGACGCGATAGTTGGTTCCACCGACGGGTTCGGACAGGGGTGCGTCAGTGCTTCTGTTCACTGTCCGCCAACGCGTGTGATGAGGCGTCGGCGGAAGTGATTAGTAGTCCCGCCGACGGGTGGACTGGATTCTATGTTGTTCCGCCGATGTGTCAAAAAACCCGTTGGCTGAATGCTTCTCCGCCGACGTTTTATGTCCCAACCGTCGGCGGAGGGCACATTTTTGCTAGTGTGGTCCCATAATGGCTTGTAAAAGAAAGAGCGCAAATATGTAGAGAAGAAGCATGCTTTAGGTTAAATTGTGTTTTCTTTCTTGTACAACTTTCACGTGGGATGATAAACAGCATCTGATTACTAGAACCTTGATAGGGGGATTCCTTCAGAAATCTGACAACGAATTGATGGACAATTTTTATTATTTTGAGAGAAATCTGCAAGACTGGGAAACATGCACATGGTTGAGTCTAGCTCTCTAAGTGAGGGTAACTCTTCATTGTCTTTGAATGAACGCATTGGTGTAAAGCTGCTATATATTTTCCTTTTTATGTAATGTGGGATTCCTTATAGAATAAGAAATTCAATTATCTCCAATGGAACCCCCAACAGTTTTGTTCTTATATCAGTTTATGTACCTCCTCTCATAGTTTTCCATTAGAATCTGTTTCTTGATGGGAAATTTTCTTTTGTTCCAGAGCATCCATGGCTTCAAAACACTAGAAAAGCTCCTAATGTTCCTCTTGGCGATGTTGTTAAGTCCAGGCTGAAACAGTTTTCAATGATGAACAGATTTAAGAGAAAGGCTTTGAGGGTTTGTATACTAATAAAACATTATGCATTTCTGCTTTTGTGCTTTTCATGCTATGAGATTCTGGAGATTGAGAGGTTCTGACTCGTGAGAACATCCTGATAGGTTATTGCCGAACATCTATCTGCTGAAGAAGTTGAAGATATCAAAGATATGTTCAGAAAGATCGATGCAGATAATGATGGGGTGGTAACTGAAGTATAGGACTGCTGATTTTCTATCTGGAATAATCTGCTCTTTAGTAATAGTCATTTCCGTCTTATCTTTTGAGGCCAACTAGTTTTAACTGTGTAAACAGGTTAGTTCAAACCCAAAAGGAACTATAGATTATGGAGAGTTTGTTGCTGTACGTGCTCCTGCATCTTCAGAGGATGGCCAATGATGAACATCTTTCTCATATTTCGACAAAGATGGAAACAGCTATATTGAGCCAGAGGAGCTACGGGAAGCTTTATTAGAAAATGGTGATGCAGGCTGTGCAGATGTGGCAAACGACATTTTCTAAGAAGTGGAGACGGACAAGGTGAGTCCCCAAACTGCTTTATTCACGTTGCTTTCTGTTTTCATCTTGTATTCATGTGGCAGAAACCTAGAAAAGGGCAGTTTTCGCCTATACATTAACTAGAATGAAAAGAGAAACATTGAGTCATCTTCTCTCGGCATGCTTTGCTGTTTGAGTCATTTACTGTCCATATCGCAGGATGGGCGTATTAGCTACGAGGAATTTGTTGCCATGATGAAGAATGGAACGGGTTGGAGAAAGGCTTCCCGACATTACTCAAGAGGGAGGTTCAACAGCCTGAGCATAAAATTGATGAAAGATGGGTCTCTGAATATGGGAAATGAGTGAAGACTTAATGTGGCAATCGCGAGGTCCTGGTTGATAGAGAGGGTGACTCATTTTCCTGATTATTTACGGTGGGGAGGGGAGGGGGAGCTGTTTGATGTTTTCTAGGTGGCTGCTGCGACCGCCCAGTCTGGTTGGGTTACAAAGGTGGTGGTGATGATGTGGTGCTTTGGCTCTCCCCAGCACCAATTCTTACTCTTGGCTTCCGGAATCTACTTTGTGGATTCTGTTTTAATTGTCTGTTACTAGTAGTTTTAATATGTTGTCATGAGTAGACAGGTGAACAGATTTCAAGAAGTGCAGATTTGTTTTTAAAAAACCGTAATTAAAATCAATAAAAAATATTAGTGGTTTTTAAAATCGCCATTAAAAATAGATGTATTTTTAATGGGGGTTTTTAAAACCGCCATTAAAAGTGTAGAATTTTTAATGGTGGTTTTTAAAACCGTCATTAAACATTGTTTTTTTTAATGGCGGTTTTCACAACCGCCATTAAAAATATTTACAGCCGGCGGTTAAGTAAAACTTTACTTTTTACGGCGGTTGTATTTTTGCCGCTAAAAATAAATTTTATACTCGGAGTTAAAACCGCTAGGTAATCAGGCCAAACATTTACCAAAGCAATTAGTTCTTAAAACCGCCAACAAACTCTCTCTCTCATTTGCTCTCTCTCATTTGCTCTCTCATTTGCTCTCTCATTTGCTCTCTCTCATTTGCTCTCTCATTTGCTCTCTCTCTCTCTCATTTGCTCTCTCTCTCATTTGCTCGCTCTCTCATTTGCTCTCTCTCATTTGCTCTCTCTCATTTGCTCGCTCTCTCATTTGCTCTCTCTCTCATTTGCTCTCTCTCTCTCTCTCTCTCTCTCTCTCTCTCTCTCTCTCTCTCATTTGCTCTCTCTCTCTCTCTCTCTCATTTGCTCTCTCTCATTTGCTCGCTCTCTCATTTGCTCTCTCTCTCATTTGCTCTCTCTCTCTCTCTCTCATTTGCTCTCTCTCTCATTTCCTCTCTCTCTCATTTGCTCTCTCTCTCTCTCATTTGCTCTCTCTCTCTCATTTCCTCTCTCTCTCTCATTTGCTCTCTCTCTCTCTCTCATTTGCTCTCTCTCTCTCATTTGCTCTCTCTCTCATTTGCTCTCTCTCTCTCTCTCTCATTTGCTCTCTCTCTCATTTGCTCTCTCTCTCTCTCTCATTTGCTCTCTCTCTCATTTGCTCTCTCTCTCTCATTTGCTCTCTCATTTGCTCTCTCATTTGCTCTCTTTCTCATTTGCTCTCTCTCTCATTTTCTCTCTCTCTCATTTGCTCTCTCATTTGCTCTCTTTCTCATTTGCTCTCTCTCTCATTTTCTCTCTCTCTCATTTGCTCTCTCTCATTTGCTCTCTCTCTCATTTGCTCTCTCTCTCATTTGCTCTCTCTCTCTCTCTCTCTCTCTCTCTCTCCTCTCTCTCTCTCTCTCTCTCTCTCTCTCTCTCTCTCTCTCTCTCTCTCTCTCTCTCTCTCTCTCTCTCTCTCTCTCTCTCTCTCCTCTCTCTCTCTCTCTCTCTCTCTCTCTCTCTCTCTCTCTCTCTCTCTCTCTCTCTCTCTCTCTCTCTCTCTCTCTCTCTCTCTCTCTCTCTCTCTCTCTCTCTCTCTCTCTCTCTCTGCTTTACCACACAGTAACATCTCCATCTTGTCGGCCTCGTGGCCAGAACAATATAATTGATAAGACGAGCAGGTCGTACGCTCCAAATATTTTCCGCCAAATACAGCTCTGATTGCTCTCTCCCCTCTTTATTTCCTCACCGACTGCCACAGGAAGTTAACCTTAATTAGCGTTGTCCACACTGCAACATCTCCATCTTGTCGGTTGATAAGACGAGCAGGTCGTACGAGATCATATATAATCTACTCCAAATATTTTCCGCTAAATACGGCTCTGGTTGCTCTCTCCCCTCTTTACTTCCTCACCGACTGCCACAGGAAGTTAACCTTAATTAGCGTTGTCTGCGCAAGGCAAAAAGCAGACCAATCGCTTCTTCCCCTTCCCTTCATTAAATAGCTAATTCAATAAGCCAAGGCTTAAGGGAAGAAACGATGAACCACCCAGAATTGCTTATTAAGAACGCTTTCCTTCCCATCGACGTCGGCCGCTGCACTACGAATTAATTAACCTTTGTCTTTTCTCATAGTTTTAATTAAAGCTAACGGCAGATGCGGGATAAAGCTGACGGAGTTTGAAGATTGACCGGATAAATATATCTAACTGTTGCTGTCGGGCCAAGACAGGGGAGAGGAGATCTATGAGCTGATCTTCGTACGGACGTTGGGAAGGAGTTTGAAGATTATTTTCGCGTACGAGAAGCTGAAGGAGTTTGCAACAAAACTTTTTGTGCCACCAGCTTTATCGTCATTCATCAAACAACAAAGGAACGTACGTCCCCCCATTCACGAATAGCTGCAGATCACAGCAGATTTGGGCAAACGCCCACTTCTCTCCTCGGTCAAAATCTACTGGCGAGTGGCGGCCTTCCTTCTGCGATCGGAGAGCACCAAATTCATTGTAAAGTCCAAACGCTAAACCTTTAAAAACGTAATTAGCCAGCTTTTTACGACCAAAGTTATGCGAGATGACGCTGGACGTCTTTTTGAAGCGCGCGGGAGACAAATATGTTTAAGGCGCGGAAGATTTAGGTTGAAGACGTGTTTTCAATGTTTAATTTGGTTGGCGTGCGGGAGTCATAAGGTTAAGGGTTTGCGGGAGACAAAAAAATATATAGGGTTTATATTTAAAACGCTTTAGAGTTTTAAATCATAATAAAACGGGTCGGGTTTTAACGATGGTTACTAATCTCGAAACAGATGCGTTTTAGACCAACCACCTCTAAAAACAACTTTTTAGAGATATTACGGTGAACACTCGCCCCAAAAAGCCAATTTTCTACTAGTCAAAGACCCATTTGATCATCGGTTACCGTATCAAAATAACACACCTTGTTAAAGTCAAATGAGAGCACTGCAGTCATTGTCGTCTCGGATCCCAACGTTCAGCGGGAGTTGAACCTGATCAATATATGCGTGCAACCTGCTTTCTGCGACTACGTCCAGCGTCATCTCGCATAACTTTAGTCGTAAAAAGTTGGCTAATTACGTTTTTTTAAAGTTTTAGCGTTTGGCCTTTACAATGAATTTGGTGCTCTCCGATCGCAGAAGGAAGGCCGCCACTCGCCAGCAGATTTTGACCGAGGAGAGAAGTGGGCGTTTGCCCAAATCTGCTGTGATCTGCAGCTATTCGTGAATGGGGGGACGTACGTTCCTTTGTTGTTTGACGAATGACGATAAAGCTGCTTAGTTCACGAATGAAAATGACGTCTGCTTTATGTTAGTGATTAGTATTAGCATCGCAGAATTGAAAAATCAGAAGAGACGTATTCGCGCAATTCACCAATGATATGATTCTTGTTGCTTTAGAAGCTCGTCTTCGGCAAAGCCTGCCTGAATCACGGCTGACTACGTACCTAACCTGCTCGATCAGCATTAGAAGATATAGTTAAAAATCATATTGAGCAGAAGATTATTTAATCCTTGCTTCAGCCTCATTCGTCGTTTGGCACCCTCGCACTCGCACTAGATCGTGTTACTCATGCTACAGGCGGCAGTCGGCAGTCTGCAGCGTCTCCTTTCAATGTCTCGACTGGTCTGTTTAAGTTTTTTCAGCAATTTGGTGCAGTTTGAGCACCATGATATCGTTTGACTGAACAGTCTGAAAGCATAGAGAATATGAGGTTCAGAGGGAATCAATTGTCTTAGACATTGAGGTCGTTGAAAGTGATATCCTTGTGAAAAGTACTCTTTTTAGTGGTAAACATTGAGAATTAAAATTTTTCTTTTAGTTTAAAATACTGAGAATTTTGGATACATTGTTATATGGAAAAAATTTAATTAATGTAAGTTATTTATAAATATTTATTTTATTTCTATGATTAGTTTTTCTCATATTTAAAATAAAATAGATTAAAACCCAGACCTGTACGTGGATGATTTTGGTATCTAGATAGAATAGTTCAAAAAAGAACAGGGTAGAAACAGTCAACATTTTCACGCTTAAGGAAAGAATGATAAGATATCCATGATCTATCTATACATGTAAAATTTCTTTATACGGAGGGAGTGATCAGAAGAAGTATACATCACAATAACCACATAGACGATATAGTCTTTGTAATGTATGTCATGCCTGCAACACCGGCCCAACAATGGCGGAAATAAATAAAAAAAACAACACGGACTCAGAAAACTGAGATAGATATTCAATCAGATTAATGTCATACAAGATGATTCTTCAGACTAATCAACTCAAAGAGTGAAAATTGACCACCAAAGGTCTCCTATGTAACCAACCCATAAATTAATTTTATGTTTTTTTTCTTTGAAGAGAAGTTAAAAGCCAATAAACCTCATATAAATATTTAGTTAGAAACATCAGATATTGCACTTTACTAGGATTGAAATGAAATCCAACAACGGAGAGACAGAGAAATGATGACAGGAGAGACGAGAAGAGAGAGAGAGGAGAGACACGAAGAGAGAGAGAGGAGAGACACGAAGAGAGAGAGAGAGAGAGAGAGAGAGAGAGAGAGAGGAGAGATGCAGAGAGAGAGAGAGAGGAGAGACGGAGAGAGAGAGAGAGGAGAGACGGAGAGAGAGAGAGGAGAGACGCGAAGAGAGAGAGAGAGAGAGAGGAGAGATGCAGAGAGAGAGAGAGGAGAGACGCGAAGAGAGAGAGAGAGAGAGAGTCGAACAAAGGTAGAGAGAGAGAGAGTCGAACAAAGAGAGAGAGAAGAGAAGAGAGAGAGAGAAAGGAGGGACGTGAAGAGAGAGAGAAGAGAAGAGAGAGAGAGAAAGGAGGGACGTGAAGAGAGAGAGAAGAGAAGAGAGAGAGAGAAAGGAGGGACGTGAAGAGAGAGAGAGAAGAGAAGAGAGAGAGAGAAAGGAGGGACGTGAAGAGAGAGAGAGAGAGAGGAGAGACGTGAAGAGAGAGAGAGAGAGAGAGAGACGCGAAGAGAGATAAAGAGGAGAGACGCGAAGAGAGATAGAGGAGCGAAGAGAGGAGAGATAGAGAGGAGCGAAGAGACACATAGAGGAGCGAAGAGAGAGAAGCGAAGAGACACATAGAGGAGCGAAGAGAGAGAAGCGAAGAGAGACAGAGGAGCGAAGAGAGACAGAGGAGCGAAGAGAGACAGAGGAGCGAAGAGAGACAGAGGAACGAAGAGAGTCAGTGAGGAGCAAAGAGATCGGAGACGAGCAGAGAAGCAGTAAACCCTGCGTGGAACCTTTCTTTCTGCAGGGAGAATTGGAGGGAATTGAAAATTCCACCCATTAAAGTGGGACATATAATTCTCATCGGGCCGAGTATTTTACACGTGGTAGGGGATTTTGAAGTCTCCCCGATTTTTAGGGTAAATCAAAGTTACAGCCGCTTGAAGATTGACTGAAGGGAGAAAGGGTCATTTTTCGGGACATCAATGTCCTTGAAACTGATTTCAATTATGACTAACCCCCGTTACGATAATTTCAATACTGTGACATTTTACTATGAGTTTTTACATCCTCATGTGGTTGTCCCTCTGGCAACCTAGTTGGTAGTCTAGATAAGTTCTAGGGTTTAGGCTTACCTAAAGAATAAGTAGATAGTTTCTACTTTATCTCTTATCTGGACTACCTACGAAGACACCATGTCACACTGTAAACCCTAACAGTAAAATTTGATAGTACGGTTATCACCACTCCAGCATTTAATCAAGTTAAAAAATAGCAAATAAAAACCAGTGCATAATGTGACTCATGTTGTTGCAGTCACGATGGAGGCCTTTGTATAAAAAAACATGATTTTTTACTTATCCTCATCTAAAATATGGCTGAACTGAAAACATCATTTATCCAAGAGTGTTTCATTCATCCAAGCAAAGAACACAAATAGATAATATCCCAAAGAAAAAGTGATATTTGTACTTCCTAATTTTACTTCGAGGTTTTACATCATGATGTGGCAGCATAGTTGGCAATATAGGTAAGAGAAATCTAGGGTTTAGGGTTTACCCATAGAATGGGTAGGTAATAGTTTATTATAAGATTTTATCTCTGAGAGTTTATCTCTTATCTGGACCGCAACGTGGAAGTAAAAGTTGCAGTACTTATATCACCCCTCTATCCCCAATAACACATAAGATAGTATATTTAATCAGGAATCTTTGTAGGCCCCTTTGCCTTGTCAAGTTATATATTATTATTTTTAATCAATTGCCAAACTTGCTCTTGATAATCAATTACTTTGTACTATTGGATAAGGAAGATGGAGTCAAGTCAATACAACCGTGGTTGCACCCTTTTTCCCCTAAAGATACTTTTGACTCACTACAACTAATAGATGGAGTAAGTCAGTATGAAGTGCCATTTTATTTTCCTCAAAAAGTACAACCATACTAATTACCCAATATTTTCAAATGCCATTTGAGTCTCTAGAACTAAAACATACCACTATCTCTATATTTGGAGATAAAAAATAATTGGTTAGAGGTATAATTAAATAATTTAGATTATCTCATGTCATGCATGTTGTAATTTTCATTTGTCTTGCGGGTTTTAGGACATGAATATGATTTTTGTATTATTTAGATTTTGTAATTAGAGGGAATGGGTTAGTAAAACTCAAGCTCTTCAATTTTTATGCAATTAAATTCTATGATAGTAGCAGGCCGATATGTTAAGCTAGTCAACCGACAAACATTATGTCATTCGATTTCTTATTCATCGTAGACTTGTAACATTTAATTTTTAGTTTTATTATTATTCAATATTTATCGAATATTGCCACGTAGTCTTTGCATTCACCTCCCAGTTACAAATTTTTTGTTTTTGTGAGTCTTTTCGTTTGCTATCCGTTCCAACTTTTCTTTATCATCTTCTCTAAATAGTCACAAAAAATATTAATTATATTATGACATCATTTGGAAATATTAGTTTTCGAATGTTTAACTTAATGTAGTATTGCATATTTTTATAAAATTTATTCAGGACTCTCATGTACATGTGACAAGTTTCTAAAAAGACTTCTTCTTAAAAAAAAAAAAAAAAAGAACTTCAAAATTATAACATTAGCACGCCCTAAACCAAAGAAAGTTTGGTAAAAGTAAATACTTAAAATAACTTCAGACCTCTCCAACAGGGGGTGGCCACGGAGGGCAATTCGGTAATTAAACTGTGTGTGCCTCGGTCTTAGAGGGCAATTCGGTAATTAAACTTTGTGCGCTTCGATCATCAAGCCATGGCAGCCACACATGAGGGCCAAGGATGAACCCGGTGTTACTGGGTTCTCTGCAAGAAAAATGGCGTTCGCAATGCCCGCAACAAATCCTCTCAGAACAGGGCCTCTCCTCCGTTCCCCTCGCCATCGTCACTACTTCGTCAGAAGAACGACCAGAGCCCAAGCTGAGGGCGAAGACATTGGCGCAACAAAAACTCCTGAACAGGCATCTGTTGCAGTTCCTTCTCCTCCAACAAAATCTGAAGGTCTGGGTTTCGGTTCTCTCGTTGATTCTTCCGTTTCAGCACGAAAAGAGAAAGAGAAGAAAGGTAGTAAGAAGAAGAGAAACAGAGACGGGGCCTCTGTGGTCCGTCGCACTCCTATAGAGAAGCCGGCTCTCCTCTCCCCTGACAAGGACACAGAAACTGAGCTGCAGAGGACCAATGAAGGGGCTTTTCTTCTCACATGGTTAGGGCTTGGAATTCTTATATTCATTGAAGGGATAGTTCTTGCATCATCAGGTATCGTCGTTGAACTCGTTACTGGGAATTCACTTGGATGCTGCTTTCGCTTGGTTTTGAAGATTTCATAAGAAAATTTTCACTGTTTTCAATATCACTCTACCTCCTTTGCCCTGATTTCACAAATTGGGGAACACTTTTGTCTTCGCAGCGGAACAATTATCGTTTTGGGTAGAACTCTGTAAAATGAAAATGGAATTGTACCACTCTTACATTAGCCCCTTTATCCAATTTCCAGTTTTTCTTTTCTTTCTTTATTTATTTTTTTCAATAAGCCGCCATGAATTTCTTCCAATTCCTCAACTACAGATCGCCGTTCTTATCCGAAAGAGAGTACTAGAACACTGGAAGCACCATCTATACTCCGTCCAACGCTTATTTTTGGAGTTGTAATTGAACAGAGAGTTCTATTTGAGTTGTGTTCTGCTATAATTATCGCATTTTCTTCTTGAGCAGGGTTCTTACCAGAGGAGTGGGACAAGTTCTTCGTCAAGTATCTGTACCCGTCCTTCACACCTACAGTTGTTTTGTTCGTGGCTGGTACTGCTGGATATGGGGTGTACAAGTACCTGCAGGGAGAAAATCAGAAGAAAATGTGAAAGATGATTGCTCTGTAGCACACACCCAACTGGAAGCAGGAACGCTCTCCACTGAAGCTGCTTTTATTGCTCTGCAGACTTGTAGGATCATCTTGTTGCCCTTTAATCTATGAACAACCTTGCCCACGAGCAGGAGGCCGGTGTTTAACACCCAAATCCATGCAAAATGTAAAACGCTGATGATGTTGAAAAGTCTTAAGACAAATTATACGGAGAAAATCATCACTCTGTAATTGTTTGCTTATGTAAAGGCAGAGTTAATTACATTGCACTCATTCAACCTTAGCGAAATACTTTTTAATATTTTCGATCCAAAAATTGCTAAGATCATTGGTTTTCCTTAACGATTAGTTCAAATTGATTGAGGGTTCTTGGTATTTTAGATCATTACGATTATTTCTACTCAAATTTTCTCTCTGGAAGACACTCAATTTGATCATTACGATCAAATTAATTGTTTTTGCTCATCGATTATTCATACTCTTTTGACTTTGGAAAATCTCACCGAGTACTTCAAAAATGTCTTCCTTATGGGCAATGTAAAGGAGAGTCAAATGGGAAATCCTAAAAATGTCACCCTCAACGTAGAAGAAGAGTAAAAAATGTCTTCCTTATGGGCAACGTAGAACAAAATGTCAAGATGTTTGTTGAAGGGGGATAACCAGTCCATGACATAACCTAATATCAGAGACTAGTAGGAAAACCAATCTACCTAGCTAATAGTGGACCTGATATAACCTTTGCAGTTACTCTACTCGGCCAATTATGCATTCCCCAGGACAACTCATTTGGAGATTGTTGATAAAATTTACAGGAATTTGAAAGACACTTCGGGTAAAAGTATTTTGATGTAGTACTATAACAAAAACATTAATATTCATGGCCATTGTGATGCGGACAAGGCAAAATTGTTCAACTAGAGAAGCCAATCCAAAATGTAGTTGCTTGTTCAAATGCTGAAGCTGAATACTCTGCAATGGTTTCAACTACGTGTGAATTATTATAAGAGTAATGCTATATGCACTTTCAAAGTGCTGGTCCTCAGCCACATTCTTACATGGATGGCTTATGTGGCCATCCACGTAATCCGCTGCATCGGCATCCAAAACCGACCCGGTTCCATCTCCCCGCCCCTTTCTTTCGACCCGCCCTCTCCCTCCCTCTCGCACCAGCCTGCCGCCGTTCCTCCTCCTCTGTCGCCGCCACTCTCGGAGAAGGAAACCCCGCCGCTCTCAGAGAAGGAAACCCCGCCGCTCTCGAAGAAGGAAACCCCGCCGCTGCTCCCGGAGAGCCGCTGCCGCCAATCAATACAGATCCACAACCAGAAATCAGACTCTCACTTTCTCTTCTGACACGCCTCTCTTCCAGATGTCTCTTATTGTCTTTAATGAAATCTTCTTGGGTTTTGTTGACGCCCCTTAGAGAATGAAATGAATTCTTGGGTTTAGTGGGTATTGTCGTGGCAGATCTATGAGTTTAATTGATCGTGTTTTGAGGGTACGATTTGGGATAGATCGATGGAAGGAGGGAGGAGGCGGCCGATGCTAACTGGAACGATGTCGATTAGGGAGAGGGACCCATCCAAGCTTCGGGAGCTTCTGAAGGTGAGGGACGAAGACGATCAGAAAATGGAAGGCGAGAAGGCGCCGTCAGCGGGAGTTCAGAGCAGGACCTTGCTGGACATAACCCGGGAAGTGGAATCAATCAAGTACGGCCAAGGCGGGCAGAAGTTCAATGGAAGTCGTTCAAAGACCGCCTCCGAATGCGTCTCGGTCTCCATCACTGACGACTTTATGCACGCGATTCCTACTGCTCCGCTGCATGCCACGGTGACCCATGAACCCCCTTCCCCGGTTGTATCATCGAGCGGGGTCGCCTCGGCGCCGGAGGGAGAAGACCCCCGTCCGGTGAGGGTATCTCTGATGACGCTGCTGGAGCAGACGGACCGGCATCCGGTGCCGCCCCCCGGTGCCGCTGGGCAGCACCTCCGACGATGGGGAGAAGGACGGCTGGACGGAGGAGGAAGAAGAAGAAGAAGAAGAGGAGGGAGATAGCAATGGAGGAGTGGAGTTGGTTCATTATCGTCAAGGGGACGAGAGAGGCAGCGTAGGGGTTTCCTTCTCCGAGAGCGGCGGTGACAGAGAAGGAGGAACGGGCGGCGGGTAGGTGCGAGAGGGAGGGAGAGGGCAGGCAAGAGGGAAGAGAGTGGGAGAGGGCGGGTCGAAAGAAACGGGCGGGGGAGACGGAACCGAGTTGGTTTTGGATGCTGATGCAGTGGATTATGTGGATGGCCACATAAGCCATCCACGTAAGAATGTGGCTGAGGTCAAACACTTTGAAAGTGCATATAGGACTTAAAAATGCTCTTACTGTGGATTTGTTTTGTGACAACAAAGCAACAATTCATACTTCTGGTGTTCCATTCATGGCGGATGAAACATAAAGAATTTACTGCCCCTTGGTTCATGAGAAAGCGCAACAAAAAAATTATTGCTACTCTTCATGCATGTCTCAAGTCTCAAACATGATTATTTATCTTCTTTATAGTTTTACAAACTTGTTGAAACTAAACTTCTTTATCCACTCCTTTTAACAGCCTCAATTAAAGCAATTCCATAAGACTGAGAAAGCTTTTGGCTATATTCTTTTTTAGAAGACTTTTGACAGGGACTTCTGCGTAATAATTTCGTGTTCGAGCTCCTCTTTGAAAAAAAAAACAGATTTGTTGACAATCAAAGAAATTCCATGAGACTGAGGGAGCTTTTGGCTATATTCTTTTATAGAAAACTTTTGACAGGGACTTCTCCCAAATAATTTCGTGTTTGAGTTTTTGCCTTTAATATTTTTGTGGGTAAGATCTTGAGTACGAAGTAATTGAATTGAAGTTATAATTGTTTCAGGAATCTGCTTGCTAACACAGACAATGGTAGGTGTAAGTTTGGTATGGTAAAACAAACAACCGTTGGGTTGTAATATTTATCTGAGATCGAAAAGAAAGGCTCCAAAATATTGGCCCGATCAAACAAGGCGGCGTGCGGGTGTAGTGCATGACCCAGGCGTATGCGCACGTCTAAGAGAAGCCAATCCAAAGAGCGAAGCAGATGGCGCCGGAAACAAATTCATATCTATATATAGGACTCCAAGGGAGTCCTATGAAATCATTTCTGCTGTTCTAACTTTGATTTCCAAAAGCTAGCATTATGCAAAATTTGGCTTGCTTGTCCCCAACGACTGTTCCGTTCCCCAGAGCCACCACCCCATCTGGCGGTGGCCATGGAACGTCGGAGGGAACATCTCCCTCAGTGGGGTCTCGACTCTGGTGGTGGCGATTGTGGTGTGGTACGTTGTTGTAATTGCCAAAGCATTGGGACGACCAAAGAAGTTGAGCGCGCGGTTGCCGCCGGGACCGCGGGGGGTTCCAATATTTGGTAATCTTCCTTTCCTCGACAGGAACCTCCACCACCACCTGACTCACCTGGCCAAGACACACGGACCCATCGTGAGTCTCCGACTCGGTCGCCGGCTCTGCGTCGTCGTCAGCTCTCCTTCCATCGCTAGAGAGCTTCTCAAGGAACAAGACGCCGTCGTGGCCAACCACGACGTGCCCACCTCTGCCCTCGTCTTACCGAACGGCCTCCACGGCCTGGCGTGGGCTCCTCACGGCCAGCAGTGGCGAACCCTCCGCCGCCTCACCGTCGGTGGGCTTCTCAGCAACGCCAGCCTCGACCCTTATCGCCCACTACGAAGTCGAGAGATTCGGCAGATGGTGCAACGCGTCCACGACAGCGCCGTCACTGCAGGCTCACCGGTCCAAGTCCGAAACTTGGTCTACTCGACCCTCTATAACGTGATCACTGGCATGTTATGGGGCGGAGTCCTCGAGGAAAAGGAATGGAGAAGGTGGCTAAGGAGTTCCGCCAGGTGGTGGAGAGCATCCAGGGGACTTTTGGGCGGCTCAGCATTTCCGACTTCTTCCCCATTCTCGCTCCCTTGGATTTGCAAGGGTTGGAGCGCGAGAGGAAGAAGATCGCCGAGAAGCTTCACCAGATTTTAGACAGTATCATAAACACGCGGATTCAACAACTAGAGAGGAAAAAACCCACCGATGATGCAGCAGCTGGTAGACAAAGCGAGGACTTCCTTCAGCTACTTTTGCGGACAAAAGACAACGGAGAAACAGCCATGCCCCTAACCATGGATCACATCAAGGGGTTGCTTCTGGTAATTAATTAATTTACCTTCTTCGTCTTTTTCACGCCAATTAATTAGTCTTTCTGAAATAAAAAAATTAGAAGATGTCTGCTGGTCTAATATTATTAAGTGTTACACAATAATTACGTTTAAATTAAAGAGTGAGGTTGACACTAATTAATTGACACTAATTAATTGACACTAATTATTGCAGGACTTGGTCATGGCTGGCATGGACACCACAACGATAACAATCGAGTGGGCAATGTCCGAGATGATGGAAAATAAGGAAATAATGAGGAAAGCCCAAGAAGAACTTGACCAGGTGGTCGGCTGCAGTGACAATAATACAGTACTGGATGAAACCCACCTTCCCAAGTTGCATTATCTGAACGCAGTCGTCAAGGAAACGCTCCGGCTACATCCGGCAACTCCGATCATGCTCCCGAGGACTCCGAGCAAAGAGTGCACCGCCGGAGGGTACACCATCCCCGAGGGGTGCCGGATCGTGGTCAACCTGTGGGGCATGGAGAGGGACCCCACTGGGTGGGACCAGCCGTCGGCGTTCAAGCCGGAGAGGTTCTTGCAAGGTGGGAAATGGGACTTCAGCGGCAACGATTTCCACTTTTTCCCGTTCGGAACGGGGAGGAGGATCTGTCCCGGCGCTCCGTTGGCCGACCGGATGCTATCCTACACACTCGGTGCCCTCTTGCACTCCTTCAACTGGCGGTTGCCGGAAGGGACGACCCTTGACATGTCGGAGAAGTTCGGAGTGGTGTTGAAAAAGGTGATGCCGCTCGTTGTCGTCCCTTCCCGGCGTGTACCCGATCCGGCGGCCACTTCCAATCATTAATGTCAACTAGCCAGTCACCGCAGGTTAAGGATGATCTATTCATTTACTTCCGTGCCGTCACATTAAAAAGTCCAGCTGTGCCGTTGATTAGCTCCTTTTTGTTTTTGTATACCTTGTTTAGGCCTTCTGATTACTGTGTTCACATCTAATGCAGCGTTTGGCAACGCTCTTTGATGAAGGGATTTTTCAAAATAACTCTTTAAAAGAGTTTTTTAAGAAAAGGAACTCTTTAATAAAGTAAACACTAGTAGAAAAGTCCATTCCGCCTACGGGCAAGGCAAAAGGCATTGGCAGAATAAGAATACCCGTCGGCGGAAATCCGAGGGTAAAATCACGTCGTCCGAACCTCCGTAGGCGGAGGCGTCAGCCGATGAAACAACCCGTCGTGTGACGGAATAGAGTTGGGCGACGCAGGGACCCATCGGCGGAGGAAATCGTCCAAGACGGACCTCAACACATCGGTGGGAAGGATTCCCCCAACGCACCCCTACAAGTGGTGGTGCGTCGGCGGAATTCCCCCGATGCATCCCTACGCGTGGGGTGCGTCGGTGGAATTGACTCCATCGACGGCTGGAGGTGCGTCGGCAGAATGTTTGAAAAAATAAAAAAAATTTAGTTTACGGAGCTGAGAGAAGAGAGAAGAGAGAAGAGAGAAGAGAGAGAAGAGAGAGAGAAGAGAGAGAAGAGAGAGAAGAGGAGAGAGCAGAGAGCAAGAACGAGGAGAGAAGAGAGAAGAGAGGAGAAGAGAGAAGAGAGAGATGAGAGGGAGAGAGAGATGAGAGAGAGAGCAAGATGAGAGGGAGAGAGAGATGAGAGGAGAGAGAGAGAGAGAGAGAGAGAGAGAGAGAGAGAGAGAGAGAAAGAGGGAGCACACCTGCCACCATATCTTCCAAGTGAGAAGAGTAAAACAACTTCGAGAGTGCCATTCCAGCTCCCATTCTTCTATTAATATCATCAATCATATAAAGTAGATACACCAATAATGTTAGTGGCACCAAAGGATATTATTTATTTAGTTTTCCAGTGACATGATTGAGCCACCCTACACACAATCACCAAGTCTAGATATACCAATAATGTCCCTATCTCTTAAGGTAGTAAATACCTTTTACCTTATTCTTGGTCAACTATTCAATTTGATGATAGGATGACTCACCATAGATCAAAGAGAAATATGTCTAGATACACCAATAATGTCCCTATCTCTCAAGGTAGTAAATACCTTTTACCTTATTCTATGTCAACTATTCAATTTGATGGTAGGATGACTCACGAGAGCTCAAAGAGAAATATGACCGTAAAAGCCCAATGCTAGATGGATGAAAAGAGTTCTAGTTACTAAGTAAAAAACACTACAGAACATACAAAAAATAAATCAACTCTAAGATTCCCAATCTCATGTTGTTAGATACGATGAGAAATAGCTTTTCCTAGCATAATTAATAATTTGATTCATAGTACAAATGATATAAAGTATTCAAAACTGGCAACCGGCTCATTTTCAATCACTTATTCATTCATTCAAAACAGAGCAAGAGCATGATAACCTAATTAAATAAGTGCCCATAACATCACAATATTAAACAATATTAAAGCTAAGACGAATAATAAACAATATGAGGCTACTAGTATTAGAGAAGATATTTTATCATACAACAAGCAATTGGTGATGGTGAAATCTCCAAAAAGTCTCCACTACCGAAAGGAGAAGAAGAATGTCGGCAGCAAAATCCAGCGGGGAAAGGAGAAGAAGAAGGGCCCAGGGGAGGGAGAAGAAGAAGGTTGCGGGGGAGGGAGAAGAAGGGGCGAGGGGAAGAAGAAGGTGGCGGGGGAAGGGAGAAGAATGGCGCGTGGGGAGGGAGAAGAATGGCGCGTGGAGGAGGGAGAAGAAGGGGGAGGGAGAAGAACGGCACGGGGAGAGAGAAGAAGGGCGCGGGGCAGGAGGAGAGAGGAAAAGAGAGAGAAGGCGCGGGGAGGGAGAAGAAAAGAGAGAGAGAGGGCGCGGGGAGGAAAAGAAAAGAGAGAGAGAGAAGGGCGCGGGGGAGGGAGTAACATATTTGTCCCGACGAGTATTGGGCGCGTCGGCGGAAGTAACATTGTATTCCACTGATGGGTTTCGTACTGGGGTGCATCAGCGCTTAAGTAACAATCCGCGGATGCTTGTGAGGGTGCGTCGTTACTATCCGCCGACGCTTTTAAGGGTGCGTCGGCGGACGAAATTATGAGTTCCCTCGACGGGTTCGTACTGGGGTGCGTCGGCGGAAGTCTTTGGGTGTTCCACCGACGGGTGGCAGGATCTAGCGAAGTTCTGCCGACGAGACAAAAAGACCGTCGGGGGAAAGGTATTCCGCCGACGCAAAAATTTACCAACCGTCGGCGGATAACATTTTTCTAGCAGTGAAATGACGTTTGGCAATGATTTACAAAATTAGCTCTAGCAAATAGAGAAACCCTTAATTATGTTTGGCAACAAAAATCTTAAAAGCTACTTTTAAATATATAAAGACAATAATACCCTTAAATATAAATAAATAATATAATAATATAATAAAATAAAATTATAATAATATTATTAAATAAAATAATTTTAATAATAGTTTAGAGCTAAAAATATTTTTAAAATTTTAAATCATAAATTTAACTATATAATAAATAATATTTACTAATTAATTTAATTTAATTTATAAAAATTTTATTAATTTTTTTGAAAGACAAATTGCTGCAGAAATGATTGTTTCATAAGTAAGATCAAAATATACAAGCAGATATTCGGGGCAATTAATTCGAAAAAGCAGGTAAAAATAAATTTTATGAGGGTAAAATTGGAAATACGTAGCCTAAAAATTCTGCCCAATTGACTCCACAAAAGATACGTTTTCGTCTCTTTAGAAAAATTTTATTTTTTGGCTCTTCCAAAACGATCAAATTTACCTCCATTAAAGAGAACTTTATGGCGGAGAAAGTGCATCGAAACAGAAATTTTAGGTGCGTAGCGGCTTTTTCATCCGAAAAGCAGCTTCGACGCCCCGTGAAGCGATGCCAAACGGGGCGTAAGTCTTCGACCCGCAGCACGTGATCGGAACTGAGCTTTCGCCGCATGTTATCCACCTCCCCCGATTTAGCTAGTTAAAATAACATTAGTACGAGTGAATATTTTAATTTTTTTTCTCTTTAAAGAATGACTTCGGCATGACCTCATAACGCTCACTGTCAACTCTCCAGACTCGAATGGTACTGGATAAAGCAGGATCTTTTTTTCTTCACCATAATATAATGTGCCGCGTAAAAGCTATGGTGTGATGTTCAACAATGGATTACTATTTATTGTGAATTTCTGTTCACTTTGTTCAAGTATATAGTTTAGTGTTTATTGTACCCGAATTGCGATTTAATCTAAAAATTTCCCTAAGTCCCGCCCGTTACGACCGTCACTTATAAAATTTTCCCCCTTCGGTCGTTCCGCCAACTTCCTGCGACCTAGCACAGGCCTTCCCACGACCGAGCACTTACGTTCCCCGGGACCGAGCTTCGGCGTTCCCGGGACCGAGCTTCGGCGTTCCCGGGACCGAGCTTCGGCGTTCCCGGGACCGAGCTTCGGCGTTCCCGGGACCGAGCTTCGGCATTCCCGGGACCGAGCTCCGGAGTTCCTGTGGCTTTCCCATCTCTCTGGTTTCCCGCGACCTCCCTATCCCTCTGGTTTCCCCGAGACCTTCCCATTTCTCTGATTTCCCCCCAATCCAACGACTTTTTCGGCGACGAGCTTTGAGGCAACTAGTTTTCAGTGGATGACCTTCTCCAGCTACTCCGTATCTCCAGGCGACGAGCTTCTAAATTCGGCGACAAGCGTTAAGGCATTCCCGTGCCCAAGGTTAGGCATTTTTCTCACGAGTGAATATTTGCTAACAACTGGTTATCAAGTGGTGATTTTTAATTCGGTTTTCCTTTCGTAGGACTTTTGCAATCAGTGTGCTAATTAAATTTCCTCCTTTTGTGGATTTAAATCATTTGTCAAATGGTTTTGAAAGGCTCCTATTGTTTTACCTGATATGCTTTTTCTTTCTTTTTTGTTTTTACTTCTCGTTTCATCCGTTTAAATAATCGTTCTGATTAAATAAGTTTAATTAAATGTGATTTATGTTCAGAGATAAGACTTGTCTCTGTTCTCAGTTCGTTCTCTCTTATCATTTTGCAGAATTTTCAGACAATATTTGATTTAAGCGGTGAATAGGCGAGGGAAACTGAAATGTTTTCTTTGTTTCGTTAATAATGGCTTATTTGATAACTTTGAGCTTTTCTTTATTTAATTTTGTTTTTTACGGGATTTTTCAGAGTGTTTGGTCCGTAAAGGCGTGCAAAACCGAAAGTGGTGTGATGGCTGTTACTCAGGCAATGGAATGACAATTTATAGTAAGCAATGGAAGTCGGGGCCTCTCGAATGTACTTCTCATGGATTCTGTTGATAATGATCAAATCATCATCCCTGAAGTGAGAATTCGGTGCATCATTTTGATTTTGATAAAAAGTATGAACTTGATTGTCTGCTTTATTTAAATTTGCTTTTACATAGGTATAAATTCCAACTAACAGTGTCTAATAGAACATAATTGCTTTGTTCAGTTGTGTTTTGATGAGAGAATAAGTGATACCTCGGTAAGGGCACGTTTTTTTTTTTTTTTTTTGATTTTTGTTTTTTTGAGGTAATTGATCTTCAGTTTCATTGATGTTCAAAATTCAGTTTGCAAAATTACAGTAGCATCCATTAGGGCTTAAGACGGATCTCTCACTTTAATGTGAGGGAGTGTTACGCCTAAGTGGGCTAAAGCATCAACATAGGAGTTAGCGGATCTAGTATATGATTCCATTGACAGGTCAAGTACTTCCCAAAGCCTATATTTCTCACTAGGCAACAATGAGGACTCTCCTGAAAATGAGTTCACCAAGTTCATCTGAATTTATTTCATTGTTTGCAAAGATAAATATGATACAAGCTCCCAACACGATTTTTCCTTTTTTGGTTAATTGGGAGCTGTGCCATAGCTCAATAATAGATGGCTTCATTTTTCCACATCTTCATTGCAAAAAGGGCAAAGGTTAGATGGTAGAGTCATCCCTCTCCTACCCATGTTCTCTCTCCTCATTAGTCTTTGGTGTAACGCTGTCCAAAGAAAGAATTTTGCTTTAGGGGGACCAGGGAGTTTCCAAGCCCATCGGGCTTGATGATCCTTTCTTTGCACCAAATTTCTATAGCTATATAAATCACTGTGAAATCCCCGCTAGAGCTCTGCTTCTAGATAATTCTATCTTCTTTTTGTGTGTCAAAAAAATAGTTTGGCATAAGGTGATCAAGCTGGCTGAGTTCTACTACTTCTTCATCCCTTAATTCCCTCCGAAATTGGCAACTCCAATCCATGTTCCTTCTAGGTTTTGATTGTAGTATCGTCTCAATTTTTACCCCAGGGAACCTTGCTGCCCTAAAGAGCCTTGGGTAGCAAAATTTAAGGGCTCTATCACTGATCCACATGTCTAGCCAAAAGTCTATCTTGTCTCCCTTACTGGGAGAAATCTACTCATGTCCCTAAACATTCCCCAATTCTTATGAATTTGCTTCCAAATTGGGGATAAGAAGTGGCAAGGGTGCCATCCTAATATCCAATCCAATTGTGGAAAATTATGGTGATTTCTCATGAGTGTTTAAAGGTCTTCTATGCATTTTTTCAAGTGTGGGATCCAGGACCTGCTTGTTAATTCTCCCTTGAATGAAAGGTAGTCCTAAATGAATGAGGGAAAATGTTTCAATGCTACATCCAAGTTCTTTTGCAACACTTTCCAATTTGCTTTGCTCAGTGTGTATCTCAACAATGAAAGATTTCCTCCAGTTAATCCTTTTCTTGGTTGTTAATTACATTAGGGCTAGGCCCGCCTTCAGTCTTTGCACTTGCGACCCTTCACAGAAGACCATCATATCATCTGCAAATTGCACTATAGGGGGTGCTCCATCGGGAAAAGGCGTGTAAATCTAATCAATTGACACCAATTGACGAAGTAGGGCGATCATCCCTTCTCCTACAATGTTCAATAGTAATGGCGATAAAGGGTCCCCTTGTCTGATTCCTCTCGAGCTCTGAAAGTATCCAAGGATACCTCCATTTATGGAGATGGAAAACCTAGCTGATGAGATACAAGAGTGAATCCAACTTCTCCAACGAATTCCAAAACCCATTGCCTTCATGACAAGGTCAAGGTGTCTCCAATTTACCCTGTCAAGTGCCTTTTCTAGGTCTAGTTTTAGGAGGAATATTGGTTTTCCTTGCTTTCTAAAATTGTCCACAGCCTCGTGCACCAGCATGGTCGAGTCCAATATCTGTCTTGACTTGATGAAGGGACTTTGCTCTCTGCTGATCACTGAGTTGAGTACGCTTTTAAGCCTTGGAGCTAGCAGCCAAGATATGACTTTGTAGACCCCAGAAACTAGGCTCATTGGTCTATAATCCTTGATCTGATCCACTCCCTCCTTTTTTGGCACAAGTGCAATGATTGAGACCCCAATGGAGTGGTGTGTAATCCCATTGTCATGGAAGTCTTCAAAGAGCTTCACAAAGTCTTCCCCCATGAACGTCCATGCCTCTCTAAAAAAGTCACCATTGAGTGTGGGCCAGGTGTTTTGTCTTTTGGCATAGGGGTTACAACATATTTTATTTCTTCCAGAGAAAAGGGTGCTTCCAAACTTGAGCTTTGCACCTCACTCAAGCAAGAAAAGGACAATCCCTTTATACATGGTTTACAATTCTCATCCTTATAAAGCTCCAAAAAGTACCTCATAATTCCAGCAATGATGTTGTCCTTATCTGATACCATCTCACCATTGATTTTTAATGAATTTATACGATTTACCCTTCTTCTATGGGATGCAACAGAGTGAAAGAAGGTGGAATTAGAATAGCCTTCTTTGAGCCAGTGGTATCTTGCTCTTTGCTTCCAGAACACAATCTCTTGATGATTCATTTGTCTTAGTAGCTGAGCTGAGTCCCTCCTGTCCCAGAATTCCTCATGAGAGAGACCTCGTCCGTCCTCCACGTGGTCTAGGCCATCAATATGGAGGGCGAGTAGCCGTTTCTGAGCCTCCTCAGTTGCCTTGTTTTGTCTGGCCCAAGCTATGATCTTGCTCTATAGTAGCTTCATTTTGTTTGGGATAATGCTTGCTCCAAAATTTCTAGGAGACCTAATCTCATTCCACCAAGTGTTCAAATTCCCTTTGAAGGAGCGATCAGTCAACCAGATGTTTTCAATTTTGAATGGTTTTTTCCCCCACCCACACATTGGTATCCAATAGAATAGGCCAGTGGTCAGATACAACTTTGCTTAACGCTGGCTGTTGAATCCCTATAGTGCCCTAACCAATCAGGGGATGCTAGAAAGCGATCCAATTTGGATAAAACTGGCTGCTCTTGCATGTCCATGTGAACTTCTTCCCTGGAGTGGGGATTTCTTTTAAGTCAAAGGAGGCAATTAAGTCATTGAACCTCCTCCTAGTTGTGGATATTGATCGGGCTGGGGGTTTCTTTTCGTTTCTGAAATGTACTGCATTAAAATCCCCAGCAAGGAGCCAAGGGCCAGACCATCTATTCATCAAATCTCTAATTTCCTCCCAAAATTGGTTGCGTCCATGATATGCACTTGGACCCTAGGTTCCACCCAAGTTCCATATTACATTCTGAGTTTTATCTTTAATTCTAATTCCAAGGCAATAAGCTCCAACCTCAAAATCTTCCATTTCAAACATAATTGAATCCCAAACAACTAAAATTTCACCAACCAAAAGCATCTAAAGATTTCCATTCTGGTCTGCTGAAAGGAGAAATTTCATTAACTATTTCATTAGAAACATTGGACATCTTTGTTGCTTGCAAAATAAAACGATTAGTTGCATTCGCGTACAAAAGGTTTATGGCATTGGCTTTTTTAAGGGGACCACCTAATCCTCTGACATTCTAAGATAACAACTTCATTTAGAAACACAGGTACTATGTTAAAACCCGTCGGGTATGAGTCGTATAGACGTCGGTCCTGACTGAGTCAGTCAGGACCGGGTCATGTAACAGGAAAACCCGTCGTGTTAAGTATTATAGACGACGGGTTTTCCAGACCGTCGATTTTAATATTTAACACGACGAGTAGTCCGTCGTGTTAATTAATTTTGTTACCACGACGGTTTATACCCGTCGCCCCTGTGTACTTACCCTTCGTTCTGTAATCTTTTCCCCTTATTGTAAGTCGTTTTAATTTTATCGACTTAGGGCATTATTTGGTGAGGGCGGATTCCGACGGCAGGCAACCTCCGATTTCGATGGCCGGCTAGCGTTCTATTCCGACGGCCGGCGAGCTTTCGATTCCGACGGCCGGCGAGCTTTCGATTCCGATGGCCGGCAACGCTTCCATTGTGACGGAAAACGGCGCACCCGGCTTCGCGCGAGCTGTGTATTTTCCTCCTCTCTCCCCTCTGATTCCGACGACCGGCGAGCCTTCGATTCCGACGGCCGGCGAGCCTTCGATTCCGACGGCCGGCGAGGTTTCCATTCCGACGGCCGGCAACGTTGCCATTGTGACGGAAAACGGCAAACCCCCCTTTGCCCGAGCCCTGTATTTTCCTCCTCTCTTTGTTGAAGGCGGGTTCCAGCGAGGAACCTTCGATATTGACGGAAAACGGCGGAACGCGTTTGATGGACACCGTATAACTCTATAATTTTGACCTCCCTTAGTCCTTCTATCTGGCCACCGGCCAACATCCCTGTCGACTGAGCGGGACAAAGGCTGCAAGGATGAGAAATTGGCACTGCAGAAGGAGGTCGAACAAGGGGCTATTTCTGTATAATTTTGGTAAGTTCCTAGTTATTTATGGAATTTGAAGTCTCATTTTTTTCTTGTTTGGACTTGGCAGGGGTAGGCCTTTTTGATTTATTTGGAAATTTGCTCGTAGAAATGTATATTCCAGTTAACTACAATCATGAATTAAAATAGGTTTCAATTTTTGATTGTTTAATTTCGGTGCATCAAAGTTTTTTCACAGTAGTTAGTTGTGGTAATTTGATTTATAATTCCTTCATTGTAGTATGATATAATTATTGTTATATATTATTATTGATGGAATTTGATTTATAACTCCAATAATTGAGTAGTCGTTTGTAGTTGGAATTCTTTAAGTCTTTGTACTTTTTACTTAACTGTATGTGAGAATTTGTGTTGAACGTTATCATTCATGGGAAGTTAGTCTCATTCATGACTATAGTTTTATATATCTGAATTGGTATGAGTTCAATCGAAGAATGGTACATTAGGGTGGTTGTACTCATAATATATTAAAAAGGAGATTTTCTATTGTAATTGTTTAATTTGGTACATTAGAATAGGGTGGCTATAAATATTGATTGGGTGAAAGTACTAGGTATGAGTAGTAGACAGTTTCCAGTTTTAGATATGGGTTCATTTTCTGAGTTTCGTTACGTTGAAAATAGTATATTGGTTTGTAAATGATGTGTCCTAGGATTAAGCACTAGAATACAAGAAGCTTGCTAATTTTTTATGTTAAAATTCCCTTCAAAAACCAAGCTGCTGATATTCACTCTATGTATGTGATCTTAATGATATAATCGGTTGGACTTGTGATCAAGTCACATATCCTCATCATTCATTTCATGTGTTCTGTAGTCGCTTGACAATTCTATCGAGATGGACTATTACAGTGACAAGAAATGGATGTATGAGCATAGAACGAAACCTGCTCGATGCCATCCAGACTGTGGGTGGAATCGATTACTTCATTGAGTATGCTGAACAACAACTTGGGTTTCAAGGAAACAATCCAATGCGGTGTCCATGCGCCAAATGTGAGAACAGACAGTTCCTCGTGTGCGAGACAATCAAGTTCCATATAATATTAGAAGGTTTTGCCCTACTATACAACATGTGGTATTACCATGGGGAACGACCAGGAAATGAATGAGAAAACGTCCAGGTGGGGACAGGACATGGTGAGCAAATGAGAATGATGTTAGATGATGCTTTTATGCAAGCAGTTGGGGACGACATTAGAAGCCCTATAGGTGATATCCCAGAATTGCGTAGGTTCGAACAGTTACTGGATAAGGCGAAGAAACCACTATATGTTGGGTGTGAGAAATATTCTACATTGTCTTTTATGGTCCACTTATTTCAGTTGAAGTGTTTGAACAAATGGACAAACAAGTCATTCTCGAACGTGATATCCCTTATCAAAGACGCTTTTCCTGCAGACAATACACTCCCACAGAACTGGTATGAGTCAAAGAAATTTATGGCTGACTTGAGGATGGATTATGTGAAATTCATGCATGCCCAAATGATTGTCTTTTTAGGAATAAATATAGGGATTTGGATAGTTGCCCTCGTTGTGGTTCATCAAGATGGTCAGATAAAAAGAAAGTTGGAGATGGGAAAAATTGCAAGCCCGCTAAAGTGCTCCGACATTTTCCTTTGGTACCGAGGCTGCAGAGGATCTTCATGTCAGGGAAAACTGCAGTATTGATGATATGGCATGGAACTACTCTAGCAACTGAAGAAGGGAAGATGATTCACCCAAGAGATTCTGTTGAATGGAAGCACTTCAACTCAGCACACCCGACTTTCAGTTTTGATCCACGGAATGTTCGACTCGGGCTTGCGAGCGACGATTTCAGTCCATTTAAAATTGGGATTGGTTCTAGCCGCAGTACATTGTCGGTAATCGTCACTATATACAACCTGCCGCCTTGGTTGGCAATGAAACAGAGTTATTTCATTATGAGTCTTCTAATTGATGGACCCAAATCGCCAGGTAATGATATTGACGTATATTTGTAGCTCTTGATCGATGAGTTGATGGTGTTGTAGGAATCGGGCGTGACGACTTATGATGCGCACACCGGGTCTTTTTTTCAAATGCGCGCAGCGCTGATGTGGACCATATCAGACTTCCCTGCATATGGGATGTTATCGGGTTGGAGTACAAAGGGGTACAAGACTTGTCCTTCATGTCATGTGAACATTAGTTCGATGTATCTGCCCCATAGCCGTAAGTGTGTGTATATGAGGCATCGAAGATTCCTTCCGAAAAATCACCCATTGCGAGTAGATAAGAAGTCTTTCGATGGGACTGAGGAACGTGAAACCTCTCCTCCAAGCATGTCAGGCGTTGATATCTTAAATATATGGGAAGGTCATCAATTGCCAGAAGGGTGGAAGAAGAAGAATATTTTTTTTAAACTACCATACTGGAGCACTTTATTGATCCGTCACAATTTGGATATCATGCATGTCGAGAAGAATGTATGTGAAATTATATTGAGCACCATTTTACAGAAAGATGGCAAGTTAAAAGACAACTGCTGAAATTGAATGTTGCAGGTGATAGGAGATGAAGGGCAAACAACCAAACGAGACTCCACCGACGAGTCAATATGTTCTTTTGCGACGTGGTCCTCCACCTGACTCGACCGAACCGCCACATAGGATTTTAATTATTATTGTGACCATCTTTGGTTTTGATTGATTCTACTATTTATGTATTGATCCAACAACTAATTATTCAGCTTATATAGACATTCAAGTTCTATTTCCAGAGTACCCTTCCCCTTCTACCGATGGTTCAGGTAAAAGTTAATTGTGCCAGTTAGACTGCTTCATATTGATGTCAATTTTAATACTTATATCTAGTATATAACATATTGTGGTATTCTGAATTCACAGAGACTTTTGGTGATGGCACTGCACCGGGTTCAGAGATCCAACCTCCTATAGAAGATGAAGGCTTGGATGGCGTGTCATGCGATGGTGACGATGATGAGACTCAAAATCCGGATGAAGACATTGAGGACCAGGGGGGAGAAGATGACATGGAGGTAGTTTTCGAATCTGAAATACCCAAGGAACCCGGTAGCAGGAGGGGTAGAGGCCATCTTCATGCATGCGTGCAGAAGGTGTGTGGAATGTACCCATTAAGAATGGGCAGATGGGCACAAAATATCAAAACTATTTGTCCAAGTTGATGGGCACTTATGCACGGGCGGAAACATATTTTCCCCTCCACCTACAGTGGCGAGACTACGATGATAACGAATATTCTACATGGTTCGCACATATTAACGTAAGTAGTTAATTGCTTTACGTAAGAACTATTTCTTCTTTTGGGATACTCATTCAAGATTTGTGTTTTGCAAGAAAAGTACAAATTCGTCGGTGAAAATGGGGAGGAGGTCACTCGGCGTGTCGCTTTGATAGCCATCAAGCCGGTTCTGCAAAAAATAATCAGAGATAACCGGGCGTCTTTTAAGAAGGCGCACTACGATGGAAAGTCTCTGGAAGAACTTCAAGTAAATCCGATTTCCACCATCTGTGAAGAAGCTTGGGATAAACTTGTTGCTTATTAGAATGATGAAAATATGGTGGAGATATCCAAACGGAACAAGGTCAATAGGACACGAATGAGATCGACGCACACTCTTGGGGCGAAGTCCCTAAGTCATTTTTATGAGGAGGAGGTAAGCCTGTAATTGTCATTTTTTTTGTTTATGTGCATATCTGATTGAATTTTACTAGTTTTCTGACTGAAATTAGTTTTCAATTCAGCAAGCCAAAAAGAAGGACGAATTCAGTTACGTGGAGTCTTACCTCCTAGCTCATAAGAGGAAAGACGAAACATATCCAAACGAAGATATGTTTCTTTGCAGACCCAGGTAGAGACTGTTGCAATTGAACACGGTGATACCTGTGTTGGACAAGGTGTTTGGGGGACACCACGGTGGCTATAAGCGAGGGTTTGGGCCTGGTGCGCCCCCGAGGAGAGGTGCGTTTGCGTTTACTACTATGAACACCATTGAGATTGCCACTCTGAGAATAGAGTTGGAAGCAGAAAAGCGAGATAAGGAGACACTGAGAGAAACATTGCAGAGTGAAAAGGAAGACAAAGATAAAATGAAAGAAGAGATGGAAATAATGAAGCAACAAATGATGGCTATAATGCAATGGCAAAGATCTCAAGAGTCAAATCCAGGTTTGTGATCCGTCACAAATTAAACTTCGGTTGCATTTAATTTATGACTCTTACTAATTTGCGTACAAATGTTATTTTAGCTGGTTCATCTGCTCAACGCCGTAGCCTAGCAAAAACAGGACCTGTTAGTAGAAGAGCAAGTGTGTACCTTAAATATATAGTGGATTAAAAGAAGCAACTGAGAATACCAATTTAAACTCCATCTACATTTTTAATTTGACATGGTGGTTGTTGTATGCAAGCTGGTGGCATGTTAGTAGTTAACTCTTTGACTTGATTTTTTAAGTCATTTTGATGCAGAAAAAGTTTCTACAAAATAATGTTTTGGTTTTAAATTGAGAAAGGAGATTGCTTATTTGTTAACATTCATCTCACTAAATCTGCAGGTATTTCTCTATGGGATAGCGTGGGACTTCTGGGTATTCACTCTGACAACAAAACCTTTGTCACTTCGATCTGTTTGGTTTGTACTATATACCGTATCGTCTTCAGGCTGAATTTGATTTCATTTTGTTTTCTACTCTATGCATTTTGGTCTTTGATTATGTTGTTCCCATTTTGGGTTTTTCATTGGCATTTCACTTGTACTTGTACATTATACATATATGTAAAAGGCCTTTCACAACTTTGAGGCGTGTTACTTGTGGTGGAATTATGATATATATATATGTAATGATGTGTCTGTTGATAACAGGTTGATATATAGCAGCTATAGTCTCTTAAAAGAGTACAACTAAAACAAAAAAATTTATTTAAAAAAAATAATAATCATTCCCGACGGTTGTCCAACCGTCGGTCCAAAACAAACGAAGTACCCGACGATAAGACACCGTCGGGCCAAACCAAAGAAGCATGCCGACGGTATACACCCGTCGGGCTAAATCCAACAGAGATAGCCGACGGTACATATCCGTCGGCCTTAGCTGATAGCTGACGGTACATATTCATCGGCCAAACAATTTACTTCAAGCTACGGACGACGGGTAGTAGCCGTCACTCTAATGGCCTAACTCGACGGCTCTCACATGTCTGTATAAAATTAAGGCCAGACGACGGTCCAATACCCGTCGGCCAAAGGGAATTATAGAGGCGACGGAACACATCCATGGGCCCAAGTCTACGCCCTCATGATTTCGCCGACGGATGATCACCGTCGGGCCTTCATCACTGATTTTGGACAACGGAGATGCACTGTCGCCATAAAGTCCAATCGCGACGACAAATATCCATTGAGAAGAAGCTATCGGTTAAATAATTCATGACGGTATTAGACCGACGGGACAAATTCTTTTGGCCAACGGTTTAATCCCGTCGGCCTTAGTCATTTTTTTCGATGAAGTTTACCCGTTGCGCATATCTTAATCTGATTCGTTATTTAATGATTACGACGGGTAGACCATCGGGCATATTGTTCTTGTCGACCGCTGTGATTGAAAAGAATTATTGCCGACGGTTAAGTTTGTTGTATGCCCGACGGTTATACACCGTCGTTTGCCCGACCCGGTAATGACCCGCGTCGGGAACGTTTTAGCCAGACGGTTTAGCTACGTTACCCGACGGTCTTTCACCATCGGGCATTTCCACCTGTGAAACGACCATGGTTTCTACGAAATCCACGTTGGTTCACATTCCCTCTCCCTCTCTGAATCGCAGGTGGGTGTTTCCAGTAATTCTAGCTGCACGAACTTCCTCCATGATTTGGGCAAGCCGAAGGATGAGTTCCCAGTCTTCCTCTGCGTGCCTCCCCATGTTCTCAGGCAGCTGGGTCCTGGTGTCGGGGATTCTGAGTGGAGTCATGCTGGTTATTGACCCTCATTCTGTTGCGCTGGTGGTTAATTTAGAGGAGCTCTCCCGACTGGCTGGGTCCACTCATCATTCTCATAGTTTGCATCCATCTCCTCTCCATGTCCATCATCATAATCTGGGCTGATTGGGGATTGAGGCAGAGGTGGGGAGGGGGAGGATGGGGTGGGGGTGGTGGATGGATGTGCTACCTGGGGAATGGGTGAATGAGCTGCCTGGGTGGCGGGCGAATAGCCTGCCTCCTTCTAGAAGGTGCAGTACCCTCCCGTTCAGTAGAGAAAGAGGTGATTTCGGTTGCGCCTATTGTAAGTGCGCGTGGGTGGAGCCATCGTGTTGGCCTGCGTGGGAGGAGGAGGCGAGGGTTCTCTGCTTCCGGTCGAGAAGGCAGGGTTGATATATCGGCTCGGGAGCCCAATGGAGTAAGAGGAGTTGGTGGTGCTTCTTCCGGAAGACCAATGGTTCTGCGAGGGATTTCCAGTAAATTGAGTGGGTTGAAGCGGTTTTCAAGACTGAGGGTAGGTCGCGAGTCATTTCCGGCAGCATGGCTCCTCTGGCTTCGCCGCCCTAGGACCTCCCTTCCTTCGGCTGCCGGTCTCGGCGAGTCCCCAGGGGGGAGATTTTCCGTATGCATGGGGTAAGGGTTTAAATTCGAATTTAAATGCATACCTACGTCCTCTCGTCTACGTATCAAATGGAAGATCCTGATGGGTTTGATCCAACGTTCCAAATTGTAGCTGGTGGAGAGTAGTTGACCGCCACGTGCCGAAAGAGAATTCGTGCTTATTTTCCACCGAGTCAGGAGGCGGGTTAAAAGACCGGGTTGTGACTCATTCTTGCCTCGGTATTTGACTCAGTGTTTGGCTCAATGTTGCCATCGCCGTTGCCGGCTCTGGTCGGGATAACTCCGGTATTCCAAGAACCATGAAGGATTTTCTGCCAACGGACACCATGCTTCTGCCACCAGAGGGCCAACGATTCCGTCAGGTGACCCATCCTCTTGCCACGTCAATGATCTTCCTCCACCTTGTCGCCTCATCCAAATAAATGAGAATGCCGTAGCTATTAAATATGGATTTGAGGGATTCTTCCTTCCAAAGTTGGAGCGGGATGCCGTAGATCTTAAGCCAGAATCCTCCGTTGTTCTGGTCGGAGGCTTTCCATGGTCGGATGTCGTCTGGTAGTTCCGGAAAAATTTCCTTCCATGTTTCCCGTAGCTGCCGGGCTTCTTCTTCCTTTTCCATCCATATCAGTCTTCGTCTGCTGTACAACCGAGAGATGGTGGGGACATATGGGAGGGACATGGTGAGTTTCACTTTCGTTGCGACTTCCTTCTCATCGGCATGCTGATATGTCATGAAGGTGAGTGTCGATTTGAGTTCCTCTTCTCCCGCGCCCAGTCGGCTTTCGAAAGACATGGATGGTTTATTTGCATCAGATCTTGCGGGATTTCATTGACGATTTTGGCGTTTTTGCCCTTATCGAACCACTCCTCTCCCTGAATCAGTTCTTTAACGGCGCTCAGGAGGCAATTCCAGACTGAATCAGAGTGGGATTTTTCAGGTATGTGGATTCTTGCTATGGTTTTCTCTTCCCTTTTCTGTATGATTTTGAAAGTGGCTTTTGGGCGAGTCAAAACCACGAAGACGAAGACTTCCTTTTGGATGTTCATGGACCTGATTCCGTTCCTGGGTGTCTTGGAGGCTTCTCAAAAAATTCCAGCTTTCTCGTAAAATTTTTGCCAGGATTCAAACAAAAGACCGCTTATCACCACTGGGGACTGTGATTTTAATGCTTTTCTTCAATTCTTCTCCACTTCTGTCTACCCATTCTTCGACATTGATCATGAAATCATCGAATCGGAAGACTTTTGATATCAAAGCCATCTTGTTAGTTTTCTTCCTTCGTGTAACCAGGGTCCATTCTTCTTCCTCCGAATCGCAGTTTTCGGGGATTTCATCGGCTTGGTGTTCCGCAAGGCGTGATCCTCCTCCGGCGACATCACCGGCGGGGTCTCCGGGGGTTTCATTCTCTCCAATCGACATCCCCTGACTCGTCTTCCTCTCCGGTCGTCTCAACAGTAACGTTTTCATAGAACTATAAAGAATAATTTTTTCGGTAAGGGCACGTATTATGAATATCTTTTCTGAAGTCCTGCTTTTACTTCACGATCCTTCCTGCAGTTAGTGTGGGACTAGAAGGGTAACGGAATTTGGATCTTTAAAATAGACGAAATGCTGGATATTTGCTTTATGCTCCTTTTCTTTCTTTCTTCTTTTTAAATGCTGATGTTTATTGTTTGGTGACAAAACAGTCTATAACTTTGCTGCTAGATAAATATTGTCTTACCGATAAATTACTTGTGTCATCTTCATATTTTGCCAAATATTCTTCTTTGCAGGTGTTGCTGTTATAGTTAAAGCATTTACATGTGTAAAAACTAAGAAATTGCCAGGAAAACACTATTACAATCTTCATATGGTTAGTTTTTAGCACTATTAACTATTTAATGCAATTTAAATCGAATATATTGTCACTTCTGCAGACAAAGAGCTGGAAAAACGTCTTTGCATATTTGGGCCCAGGATTTCTTGTGTCTAGTGATTACATTGATCCAGAAAATTGTAAGAGTTACTGATTTTTTTTTTTCTGATTTGCTCAGTATTTCTTTTGCATATTTTCTAATGTATAGTGAAAGGTTCTGCATGTAACTTTATATTCATGTAATGCCATGTACTTCCCAGTTGAGACTGATTTACAGGCTGGAGCTCAGTTCAAGTATGAGGTGTGTGATTTGCCTCTTCGTTTGATTTTTCTTGGTTACTTCGTAATGGTAAGCATTTTGTTTTATATTCAGAGTTCTAAGAAAAGCATTTTCCTTTGCTTCAGTTCTTGTGGATCATACTTGTTGCTTCATGTGCTGCTCTTGTCATTCACTCACTTGCTGCCAACCTAGGGGTCCTGTCAGGTGTGTAATTTCATCCCGGAGAAGTACATGTACGACCAATATGCATTGTATGTATGTTCTGATTGTGATTGCCCTTCCCAAGGAAGGAATAGATGACCATGTCTTATTGCTCCTTGCAGGGAAGCATTTATCAGAGCATTGTAGAGCAGAATATCCAAAGGTGCCAAACTTCCTACTGGGGGTGATTGCTGAAATTGCAATAGTTTCCTGTGACCTTCCTGAAGGTACAAGGTGATATTTAAGCTTTAATCTCTCATGAACTGAATCATTTCAAGTTTAAAGAAAAGTATTAAAAGAGAGAGAGAGAGAGAGAGAGAGAGAGAGAGAGAGAGAGAGAGAGAGAGAGAGAGAGAGAGTCACTTACTGATGTCCTTGTTCTTCCATCTCTGGCTTGGAAGCGTAGTCACTGGCAGCCCTCATTTTAAGCTCAGGTCCGTCAACATCTACTGCTACCAGGGTTGAATGGCGCTTCACCTTAGTGCTCTTCCTGTGGTGACATTGCAATAACAAGTGTGGACTCCAACAGAGAAAACAGAAGAAGGAGGTTACTTAGTTAAATCAAATTTGAACAAGGATTTGCTTCATACGGTTCACTACATCATCCCTGGACTAGCTCCAACATTATTTACTTGCTCGCAGTAATGCACCCTCACAGAATGTATAGAGATCATGCATCATTCTTCATATGCCAAATAAAAAATGGAAAGGGTAATTTCTACTGCAATAATACATGTCTATCTCACCATAGGTAAAGTCTTACGAAAGTCAACATTAAGAGAAACAGGGGGCCTCAAGACAAATAGATATTTAAATTTCTAGAAGAAACTTACAGCACTTGTTATTTTAGCTGTTATATCTGTTGCTTTGACAGCAGAAATCCGTAAACACTGCAGGACTACACTCTTCAAGACACAAAACAAATTAGTTTTTGAAAGAAAATAAGGTCAAAACAAATAAGGTGCCATGCATGGACAAATAATTGTTAATTCTGTTCAGAAGGTACCGTCTCACATTGATTAACCACTCATTTATGGAGTCTGAAATGTAGAACTGTATAAACTGATAGAAATTTAAGATACATATCTTAGTTAATTCTCATGGGGAAGCTTCAATAATTCACCCAGCATCAAGGTAGCAATCACTACTTTATTAAAATTGTATCTTAATGGCAGACCAATTATGAAATCCTTACAACCTTGTATAGCTAAAAAGTTCTTATTGTGTTTCTACATGAATCTCTTCATTGATTATATAAAATTCAACGGGATCAGAAAAGCACAATCTAGCAATAAATTAAACTTTCAACTCTACCATTGACAAGAATTTAATTAGCTTAGTTTTCACATGGTATATATACAAGGAAGAATCCAATAGATGATCTTCAGATTTGAAGAATGAAGCTAGATGAGCAACCTTGTAGACCAAAGAAGTCTGAGGCAACCCTGGATTCAAAGGTGTACCAAAGAAGGATACATGGCAGTCCCATTGATATATACACAACAAAAAGTTGAAGTCACTTTGCCAACAGATCAGAAGCTCGTTATTTCCAAATCCTAATCTTTTCAGGTAAGAACACTACTACACTATTGGACAACTTAAAAGGAATTTGTTCCATCTGCACAATAAATAAAAAAAAAAAAACATAAGACAGATATTCAAATGAAACAAAGTGGCACCAAGAGACATAATTAATCTGGCATTAAACTGCAGAAAAAACAGCTACAAAAGACCTTTTACAAAAATGAACTAAGTGGCATCAAGATAAATGCATTTTTTATTTTTTATTTCATGATATTTATATAATAGATAGATAGATAGATAGAAAGATAGCGGCAAATAGAGTAAAAAGAGAAGCAACAAGATCGTACAAAAGCTAATCTGCTATACGCTCAGGACTAACTCTACTGGTTCAATCTTAAGAGCCACAAGCACCCGGGAGATAAATAATTTTCAAACCGGATGTCAAAAAATGCTGGCATCATGTAGATAATGTTTTCAACTTGAAAATTGTGGAGTGATTCGACAAAAAGTGACCATTAAATTGCACAGAACTGCTTAAAGATTGATTATCACAGCACTACCACAACAGAATCGAGAAGTTGACAAATAAAAATAGAGCAACAGAACTTTTCTCAGTCATACCCCCCCTTACACTGTTGAATACACACACACCCCACTTTAACACCTGTGATACTTAGAACCCAAAACCTAATGCTAGAAAACACACCGTGCGACCATTAAACTTCCAAACCATCACTTTGAAAAATGAGAAAAACTAACCTCTTTCCTTGACTAGGCTTAAAAAAAAAAAACCAAGCGTTTCTAAAATTTCAAGAAACTAACTTACTTGCAGCGAGGGGGCAGAGGCTTCCGTTGACGGCGACGAGGTCGGAGGAATTCGACGTCGGGAAGTCGGCCGGAACACAGAGGAGGCTGTCGGAAATCACCCCGATAGTCTTCAAATGAGCTGAGTTTTCCAACCCAAAGGTTTTGTGGAAGCTTGGTCTTCGGCCGGAGGAGAACGTGCGCTAGGGAGAGAACGCTGGACATGCTTCGACTGATGGTGGCTGGAAGCTGAACGCCGGAGGGAGGTGGTTTGAGTGCTGGAGAAGACATCGACAAATTTCGTCAAAGTCTAGGGCGGGTGAGGAAATAAATCGAAAGAAACGGTGCTCGGGAACTTAGGTCCCGATTCAAATCGGGGCCTAATAATTTCATATGGGCTTATAGGGCCCATATGAATCTAATCCAAATCCGGCCTAACAGCCGGATTTCATTCCGCCAGCGTTTTGGGTCGGATATGAGATATTCCGTCGACGCATCAATCACAACCGCCGGTGGAATGGTCTTCCGCCAACCAAAAATTTTTCTCTCGCCGGCGGTAGCTTGTTTTTTAGTAGTGCGATCTGATACAGAGAAATAATATTTATAATTTAAATTATGATAAAAATACTTAATTTTTTAGTAACTAAGGAAACTCAGATATATATATATGAAAATTGACAAAGGAATATTTATAATTAAAAATTAACATCACTGAAAAAAATTAAATTATGACTAAGCCACTCCCTGGTGCTATTAACTTTCTCAGGCTTCCGCCAAAATGAATCAGATTGGCTTTCAAAACTACTTGGTCCAACATTTGAAACGGCCAGTTTTGTCTCTAAAACAAGTTGGGGAAAGACTAGGTCTTGCTTAGTTAACATCAGTCTGCTCAGCAAGTGGGTACAATTAGATTATGGACATGAAAAGGAATCACTAATCAGAGAATCAGCACATGGATACACAAGCTACCAGTTCCACTAGGCACACAAGTGCAATTGTTGTTCGTAGCAAATCATTTGACCAAATTTCTTAATGATTGCTACTTACATATCAGGTATACTACACCTAAGGAATGAAACTCCATAACAACTTATGTGTACTAAAGATTCTTTCAACAACTTTAGGATCAAAAAGTAAAATTATTTTTATAAACATCATGATAAAGAATCAATCGAAAAATCTGAACTATAAAACAAAATTGGACCACTAAAATGAAAATAAAAATCCAGCCCTTGGTCTCTGGATATCTGCAAAAATTCTAAAAATTTTTACTCTAGCAAAAAAACAACTTCCCTTATTCAATTTCTATAAGACACGTAGATGAACTATTTTTCATCAAAAAATCTATCTGAAAAATAAATGTCTCCAATTTAAGACAAAGAAAAACTAAAGATCATCTTTGAAGTTTGAAATCTGTTAGCCTCAAGCCTCTAAACTAGAGAGATTTGGATCTAACACCTCACTCTCCAAATCGAGCCAACCTACTGTCCTTAAGAAAATTTAATGAATCCAAATAAAACAGAAAAGAAAAAGGAGATATGATATTCAACAAGAAAACAAGAATTAAGACAAGTCTAAAAGAACCTTGCCCAAGCTGCAAAATTATTGGGAGTCTCGTGATGGAATTTGGGAGAAATCACTAAAAAAAGGAAACTGAGAGAAAAACAAAAAGAAAATACAAGGAAAGAAGGTTGGAGATGGAATAAGAGTAAATAGTTACTGGCCAATATTTGATAACAGCTAGCCCAAAGGTCGAGTAACACAGATCTTTGATTATAACACCCTTAAATAATGTCCATTTTGTCCATGCAATGGCGAAAATTTAAGATATACTAAAATTTCATCCAAAAGCTTATTATCTGGTCTATCTTGTATTGGATAATGTTTCAAAATTGATTACTAAATTAATTTTGACAACAACTTATAAAAGTAAATTAAATCATTTGAAAAAATTTCCAGAAAAAAGTAATGTCCATTCTTAATTATGTGTATAGATTATCTCGCTACCCAAAAAGTAATCCTCGTAATTTCTAATAGAAAAATGCTAGCTGCTCCTATGGGCGGCACCTATCCCACGTACATGTTAATCTAAACAATTGATGCCTAGTGTTTATCCTCTAAAAAAAAGGATTTTAGAAAAAAAAATTATATTTTTAAGGGCTTAGATTAACATGTAAGTCAGATAGGTATGTCCGCTAGGTGAGACTAACATTACTCTTTCTAATATCATTAAAATCAAGTCATAGTTTTTACAATTTAGTTAGAAGCACATAAAACAGATCTTTTAGCAAATCAACAGGAAATTTGAGGTCTTTCCCTGAAAATAAGTAGCAAATATTATGAACAAATAGTAAAGGAAGATAAATGAAAAAAGGCCACCAAACGTAGAAAAAATGGTGCAAAATATTTGACCGTAAGCAATAAAGGAAATGAGTGGGACATGTATCCGTCGACAACAACTTATTGCGTGGTTGTTATTTGTCTAAGCCACGTACATGGAAGTTTAGGTGTCTTGTTTGTCCGTGATTCATCACATCAGGAGTAGCATAGCTTTGACTATTTGACCTCCCCAGCTTTGGTTCATGTGTCAGTACAGATTCTCGTGTTTTGTCTATATGAACACAGGACTACAAATTGAACTTTGATGATCACATCAATTTTCTTCCGTCTTCATACATATTGTGAACTTTGTCTTTGTCTCTAGAAAAAAAATGTTTGGAAAAGCTACTAATAAAGTTCTACGTAAGGACAAATTAATCCCGAAGTCCTCATCACGGTGCCATAATGAAAATAATGATAAAGACTGGAACTGGTCTGATTTTAAAACTCTACCTCAGAGTTCGTTTCTATCGTAGAAACAAGATTATACAATTTGTTTAGATTTTTTTTTTTGGCCATTGTAGAGACTTCTTTTCTTTTGCAAAGCTTGTCATTCGTGAAACTTGAAATGTAGATACACTCATAGTATACGCAAGCAACTGGGGAGACTGTGTCAATCGTTTACAGAAACTACAAAATTTCAGGGGGAAGTGACAAGTTCTTCTCTCGTTTGGACCATGGTGCCGTTCAGTAAACCACATAATTTTTCAGAGGAAGACGACAATCAGTTCATATGTTGAAGTCAGGGTGCCGTTTATCGAGAGTAAACCATTTAGTTTCCACAGGAAAACTAACAGCTTCCTAATTGCCTCATTTGACAGCTTTTAGATTCAAATTAATGACAGCACTTAAAAGCTGCTCTCTCTAGAACATATCTCAGCATGTAACTAAACGAACCCTGCCCAATTATTGGGCGTCTTGTGATGGTATTTGGGAGAAATCAAAAAAAAAAAAAAAAAGAAAGAAAGAAAGAAAGAAACTGAGAGAAAAACAAAAGAAATGCAATGAAAGAAGGTGGGAGATGGAATAAGAGTAAAACGTTACTGACACGTATTTGATAACAGCTAGCCCAAAGATCGAACAACACGTATCTTTGATTATAACACCCCCAAATAAAGTCCATTTTGTGAAAAATTAAGAAACACTAAAAATTCATCCAAAAGCTTATCCTCTAGTCTCTCTTGTATATATTGGATAATGTTTCAATATTGATAGTTAAATTAAGTTTGACAACGACTTATAAAAGTGAATTAAACTTATAAAAGTGAATTAAATTGTTTGAAAAAATTTCCTGAAAAAAGTAATGCCCATCATTTCTAATATCATTAAAATCAAGACATAATTTTTACAATTTAATCAGAAGCGCACAAAGCAGATCTTCTAGCAAATCAACAGAAAATTTGAGGTCATTCCCTGAAAATAAGAAGCACAATCTGCTAATATAATGAACAAATATTCAAAGAAAAGAAATGAAATAAAGGCCACCAAAGGCAGAAAAAATGCAGCAAAATATTTGACCATAAGCAATATAGTAATTGAGTGGGACATGTATCCGTCGACAACCAACTTAATCATAAAATTGTGAGGACGGAGTTCACCTAAACTAGCTCTATCAAAACGACCTTCACGTTGGACTAATTGTATCAAAACGACCTTCACGTTGGACTAATTGTATCAAAACGACCTTCAGCGTTTCCGAAAGCGTTGCCAAACGCTGCCTACTGAAGAATTTGACTACGGCACTCTTTCATCGAAGACTTTTGACATCGACTTCTCCGAAAGAGTATTGGACTTGTTCCAAAGGGGGCACTAAGTCTCGCACAAGCCCAAAATACTGTCCCACTTCATTAATGTGCGTTAGGAGCCCAATCAAACACTGGTAGCTAGGTTTAAATTTGGTCGGTTAGAAAAAGCTACGGTCAGTCGAAAGAAAGGAACCAAAATACGTGCGGTCCAAATTCATTAATGTGCGTAGCCGGAAGGATCGATCAAAGAAGGCGGCGGTGCGTGACACAGGTGTATGCACTAAAAGCAACATGCAAATAAAAAGAGCAAATTAAGGATATGGCTTAAGGAAATCCATATCTATAAATAGGTCTCCAAGGGGAGTCCCATGATCTATCTCCTATTATTCACATTGTTTTCCAAAACCCAGCATTATACAGAACATGGCTTTCTTGTCCAATAACTCTTACATTCCCCAGAGCTACCCCGTCTGGCGGTGGCCATGGAACGGAGAAAACGTCTTCACCTGGGTCTCCCTCATGGTGGCCCTTGTGGCGTGGTATGTCGTCCTGATCTGTAAAGCATGGAGCAAGAAGAGTACTACGAAGTTGCCGCCGGGACCGCCGGGGGTTCCAATATTTGGTAATCTTCCTTTCCTCGACAGGAACCTCCACCACCACCTGACTAAGCTGGCCGAGACTTACGGACCCATCATAAGTCTCCGACTGGGTCGCCGACTCTGCGTCGTCGTCAGCTCTCCTTCCATCGCTAGAGAGCTTCTCAAGGAACAAGACGCCGTCGTGGCCAACCACGACGTGCCCACCTCTGCCCTCGTCTTACCGAACGGCCTCCACGGCCTGGCGTGGGCTCCTCACGGCCAGCAGTGGCGAACCCTCCGCCGCCTCACCGTCGGTGGGCTTCTCAGCAACGCCAGCCTCGACCCTTATCGCCCACTACGAAGTCGAGAGATTCGGCAGATGGTGCAACGCGTCCACGACGGCGCCGTCACTGCAGGCTCACCGGTCCAAGTCCGAAACTTGGTCTACTCGACCCTCTATAACGTGATCACTGGCATGTTATGGGGCGGAGTCCTCGAGGAAAAAGGAATGGAGAAGGTGGCTAAGGAGTTCCGCCAGGTGCTGGAGAGCATCCAGGGGACTTTTGGGCGGCTCAGCATTTCCGACTTCTTCCCCATTCTCGCTCCCTTGGATTTGCAAGGGTTGGAGCGCGAGAGGAAGAAGATCGCCGACAAGCTTCACCAGATTTTAGACAGAATCATAAACACGCGGATTCAACAACTAGAGAGGAAAAAACCCACCGATGATGAAGCAGCTGGTAGACAAAGCGAGGACTTCCTTCAGTTACTTTTGCGGACAAAAGACAACGGAGAAACAGCCATGCCCCTAACCATGGATCACATCAAGGGGTTGCTTCTGGTAATTAATTAATTTACCTTCTTCGTCTTTTTCGCGTTAATTAATTAGTCTTCTGAAATAAAAAAATTAGAAGATGTCTGCTGGTCTAATATTATTAAGTGTTACACAATAAGTACGTTTAAATTAAAGAGTGAGGTTGACACTTAATTGACACTAATTATTGCAGGACTTGGTGATGGCCGGAATGGACACCACAACGACAACAGTAGAGTGGGCAATGGCCGAGATGATGCAAAATAAGGATATAATGAGGAAAGCTCAAGAAGAACTTGACCAGGTAGTCGGAAGGGACAGTATGGTGGAAGAAACCCACCTTCCCAAATTGAATTATTTGAACGCAGTCGTCAAGGAAACGCTCCGGTTGCACCCGGCAGCTCCGATCATGCTCCCGAGGACTCCAAGCAAAGAGTGCACCGCCGGAGGGTACACCATCCCCGAGGGGTGCCGGATCGTGGTCAACCTGTGGGGCATGGAGAGGGACCCCACTAGGTGGAACCAGCCGTCGGCGTTCAAGCCAGAGAGGTTCTTGCAAGGTGGGAAATGGGACTTCAGCGGCAACGATTTCCACTTTTTCCCGTTCGGAACGGGGAGGAGGATCTGTCCCGGCGCTCCGTTGGCCGACCGGATGCTAACCTACACACTCGGTGCCCTCTTGCACTCTTTCAACTGGCGGTTGCCGGAAGGGACGACCCTCGACATGTCGGAGAAGTTCGGGGTGGTGTTGAAGAAGCTGGAGCCGCTCGTTGTCGTACCTTCCCGGCGATTAACCGATCCGGCGAGTTGACTTGTAATTTCCCCACATAGCCCGTTGTTGGTGGTTTGTACCGTCATAATCCCGTTTTCGGGGTGAAAGCATGAAGGAGAGAATTAACAACAGCAGCAGCCACGGCCAGAGACTTTGATACTAGATGAGCTTCATTTCTAGTGACGAGACTGGCAAGCTAAACAGAGCAGGAAGAGGAAGAAAAAAAAAAAAAATCTCATTTCCACCATAGAATACAGTAATTACAGTAAGTAACAATCCAAAGAAGTCTAGAAAAAAGAATTATAGTCAACGGCAGTGCGAGCAGAAGTAACAAAAAAAAAAAAAAAAAGATGAACAGAAGAAGAGAGAAATCTGCTCCGACCCTTCCCGATTTTCAATCAAAATGAACAAGTTTCCGGACACCGGGGAGGCCGGCGCGGGAGGGCGAGGCCGAGGCCGCGGGACGCCAGGGGAGGCCGGTGCGGGAGGCCGACGCCAAGGCCGCGGGACGCCGGGGGAGGCGGATGCGGGAGGCCGACGCCGAGGCGGCGGGATGCCGGGGGAGGCCGCGTCGGGAGGCCGAGTCCGTAAGGGAGGCTGAGGCGAGGGCGATATGGGTTGGGGGAGAGGAAGAGAGAGAGAAAAAAACGGGGGAGAGGGAGAGGGATTAGGGGGAGAGAGAGGGATTTGGAGGCGAGAGAGTGAGAGAAGAAAAACGGGGTCGAACCGGACCCCGTTTTTTTCTTGTCGAGTCAGCTGTTTACGTGGACGGCCACGTAAGCCATCAACGTAAGCAGTGCGCAATTTACGTCCACTCCCGGAGTGGACATAGCATTACTCTTTTCTATACGGTACTCAAATTTGCACAAAGTGGTCTGTAAATATTCCGCACGAGAGGCATATGGTATGCTTTATAATATTTTATCCCTAAGAAAAAGTAAATAGCCTTTTCAAACTTTAATGGTAAAAGGTATTACATATTAAAAGATTTCTATTGTAACTTCAAAAATTTATCATTAAAAGTGATCGGACTCTTTTAAGTTTTAACCATTGAATTCAACTCTACAGATCTAAATAACCGCAATAAAGTAACACAAGTTTTAAAAAGGATTAGGCAGCCTTTCGCTAAGCTCTTAATTGATAAAGGACGACTCTAGAGTTATATTTGAAAAAGAACTCTTTGGAAAGGATATGGCGTTTGGGAAAAAGAATATATGGTTTGGGAAAAAGATATGAATTTTGGTAAAAGGGAAAAGCTAGCTGCACTGCTGATTGGCTGGTACGTTAGTTAGGGACGTAGCTGCACTGCTGATTGGCTGGTTCGTTATATGGGGAGGTATTGTGGATAAGTGTAGCTAGCATTTTCATTTGTTAAATTCATTAGAACAGCTTTAAATTGTTATTTTATTATAGATTTCTATTATAATACCCTCTTATGTAATTAATATAGGTTTCTTCACCAGACGGGATAGATTCCACCGAAAAAACAAACACGCCCAATTTATTTTTTGACATTTTGATCAGTTTTTTACTTTATGATTCACCATATATATTTCATTACGGATGGAAGATTTGGAGTGCCGTAATAGCAAATGACCCAAGTATCTTGTTTCCTTAGGGAAACTGATACCCATCGGCCTGTATCAATTGATACTTATCCATAATGAAAACCATGCTTCTAATTCCTCTGTTCACATCTAATTCTTTGACCGGCAACATGTTACCCAACACCCTCCAATTAAGTTAGTCAAAATAACATTAGTACAATGAAAAATTTAAATTCTTTCTTGTAAAAGAATGATTTCGGCATGACCTCATTACACTAACTTCCACTCTCAAGACTACCCAAGAGCCACTAAATGAAACCAATTAATTATACTTTTGACTCACTACAACTAAAAGATGGAGTCAAGTCAATATAAAGCGCCATTTGTATCACTTTTTTTAAACTCTCAAAAAGTCTTACTAATTATCCAATATGTTAAAATGCCATTGGACTCACTACAACTAAAATATACCACTATCCCTATATTTGGAGATGCTAAATAATTGTGTGGAGGTATAATTAAATATTTAGATTATCTCATGCCATGTTGCAATTTTCATTTGTCTTGCAGGTTTTTGGACATGAATATGATATTTGTATTATTTAGTTTTTTCTAACTAAAGGGAAAGGATGAGTAAAACTCAAGCTCTTCAATTTATATGCAAAAAAATTCTATGATGGTAGGTCGCCGATATGTTAAACCTGCCGAGCCACAAACCTTACGTCATTCAATTTCTTATTCATCATAGAATTTTTTTGAGATTCACCATATTGGGCAGAGAAACTGCTGTAGAACAGTGCTGATCACCAACAACTATTCCACTAAGAGTTTCTTCACAGGACGGGGACAGATTCTGCCCGAAAAACAAAACACGCTATTTTTTTAGAGATTTTGATCAATTTTTTACTTTGTGATTCACCATATTTCAATTCGGATGGAAGATTTGGATTTTGTATCGACAAATTTCCTTAATACATTAGGGAACTTGCCGATACGGGATAATACATGATGCTTCTAGACGATACATGGGTTAGTTTCCTTTAAAAGGAAATGACCCCAGTATCTTGTTTCCTTAATTAGGGAAACATATACAGAAGTAGTCCAATATCTTAGTGACGAATGAAAGTGATTCAATGCTTCCTCTTTTGATCCACATGTAGTCTAATTTCTAAAGTCTTGCAAGTGATAATGTTTACCAGGAAACGGAGGAAAGAAACCAGGTATATTAGCATATCCAGCGTCAACCAAGTATTATTTTCCTGAAAAATAAACTTGGACAATTATCTATAATATAACTAGAAAAATCTCAAATCAAATGATAAAGTTTAAAATATTTACCTAGTGGAGATTTGGGAAATTTATTATTTGGATTGTAAAATTGTCTCCATGATAGAATTCTAAAATTATTAGCAATTCCTTCCAATCTAGTTGATACAAAAGTAAACATCATATCGAAATCACATACAACTAAAAAAATTGGGTGCAAGCTTTATTTCTTCCACGGTAAGGCAATAGTTTATCTAATGGTACTATAACATCGATATGTGTTCTATCTTGTGCGCCAACACCGTTTAAATCATGGCCAATATTTCTCTTTCCCTTTAAGATAATCAAGCAAAATATTAAATGGCAGTGTTATGATCTCTGATGACTATGCCAAAATGGCTTTCATGATATTATTAAAATGTCGGCTAATTGTTTCACTTAGAGTGTTGAAACCACTCTTGCATGGCCCTATTTCTTTATTATGACCTATTATGATTAAAAATATACAAACTTGTACATAAATAGATACTCGTTGTGGATCTTAGAGTAACATTTTACTCCTTAGGACTTCACAGAGTTTTATAAATATTACTTTTTCCATTCGTAACATATCATGACCCCTGACCCATTGACTGCCCAATACATCTTTAACATGTTGAACGCAGTCGTCAAGGAAACGCTACGGCTACAGTCGGCAACTCCAATAATGCTCCTGAGGACTCCGAGCAAATAGTGCACTGTTGGAGGGTACACCATCCCCGAGGGGTGCCGGATTGTGGTCAACCTGTGGGGAATGGAGAGGGACCCCATTGGGTGGGACCAGCCGTCGGCGTTCAAGCCGGAGAGGTTCTTGCAAGGTGGGAAATGGGACTTCAGCGGCAACAATTTCCACTTTTTCCCGTTCGGAACGGGGAGGAGGATCTGTCCCGGCGCTCCGTTGGCCGACCGGATGCTAACCTACACACTCGGTGCCTTCTTGCACTCTTTCAACTGGCAGTTACCGGAAGGGACGACCCTCAAGGAGAAGTTCGGGGTGGTGTTGAAGAAGTTGGAGCCGTTCGTTGTCGTACCTTCCCGGCGATTAACCGATCCGGCGAGTTGACTTGTAATTTTGCCATGAAGCACCCTGTGGGTCGTTTGTACTATCATAATCCCTTGAGCGGTCTTTGAGAAAACTAAGGTTGCCCTCTTCCACTTACGGACGAAATATTGTTGCTCTCTTCTGTTATAATAAGAATTCCTCTTCGTCATTGATTTACTCCTTTTTTATTTTTCTAAACCTTGTTAGCCCCTCTAATTATTGTATAACGACTCAAATTTGCTCAAGTGGTTTGTAAATATTCTGCACGAGAGGTATATTGCATGCTTTATAATATTTTATCCCTAAGAAAAAGTAAATAGCCTTTTCAAACTTTAATGGTAAAAGGTATTACATATTAAAAGATTTTCTGTTGTAACTTCACAAATTTATCATTAAAAGTGATCGGACTCTTTACAGTTTTAACCATTGAATTCAACCGTGCAGATCTAAATAACCACAATAAAGTAACACAAGTTTTAAAAATGATTAGGCAGCCTTTCGCTATGCTCTTAATTGATAAAGGACGACTCTAGAGCTATATTTGAAAAAGAACTCTTTGGAAAAGATATGACATTTTATAAAAGAGTAATGCTAGCTGCACCGCTGATTGGCTGGTAAGTTGGATAGGTACTTATTGTGCATAAGTGCAGCTAGCATTTTCCTTGGCTAAATTCATTAGAATAACTTTAAATTATTGTTTTATTGTAGATATTTACTATAATACCCTAGTACGTAATTAAAATATATTATAATAATCATAAAATAAAACTTTTAAATTTAATTAAATATAATTAATAATAATATATATAATTAATTTACTTGATTATTTTTCAAATTAATTATTTTTTGGGATAAAATAACTATATATATTTAATTTAAAAATAAAATTAGTAATTAAAAAATCTTAATATAGTTTTAAATGAAAAATATTGAAAAAACTAAACGAATCCCTTGAGAATAAATTTGAAGTATATAGATGGTATTATACAAAATAGTTTAGGAAATATATGTAATTGTGAATGTAAGAGCGTGTCTTTGTTCTCCTCTATAGAAGAGCTTTGTTTTTGAACTTTTCCAAAGTGAATATTTCTCTTTTTTTAAAAGCTGAACTTTATCAAAGAGGTAACATATCAAAACTTTGATGGTAATTAAAGATATAACATAAAAGGTTTATGTAATTCTAACCTTCAAAAATTTAACATTGATGGTGATCAAACTTTTAAGTTTTAACTATTGAATTTAACACAACAAATCTAAAAAATGGCAATTAAGTAACAAAAATTTTAAAAAGGATTAGAGTTCAACTACTTTACATCTTGACGTGCATGGCAGCCACGTTGCAGTCCGGGGAAGAATTAAACTCGGAGATAAACTCTGCATGATTTTATTTCTCTAATAAAATTTTATCTTACCTATTCTTTGGGTAAACCTTAAACCCAATATTTTCTTTTATATATATAGCCCGCCAACTATGTTGCCACGTCACAATGTAAAACCTCGTCGAAGTACTGATATCATTTTTCATAAAAATAACACAAGAATTTATTGCGTGGTTGTTATTTGTCTAAGCCACGTAGGTGGAAGTTTAGGCGCCTCGTTTGTTTGAGATTCATCACTACATGATTAACATAGCTTTGACTATTTAACGTCCCCATCTTTGGTTCATGTGTCTATACAAATTCTCGTGTTTTGTCTATTTGAACAGTGGACCACAAGTTGAACTTTGATGATCACATCAATTTTCTTCTGTCTTCATACGTACATGTGAACTTTGTCTTACTCTATAGAAACAAATGTTTGGAAAAGCTACTAATAAAGTCCTACGTAAGGAAAAATCACAACGTGCTCTTGGTGCCATATTGAAAATAATGATAAAGACTGGAACAGGTCTGATTTTTGAAACTCTATCTTGGTTGATTACACTTATATACAGAGCGATGTAAGCTACTTAGAATTTGGGGACAAGGAACCTCGGAGTTCGTTTCTATCCCACAGAAACAAGATTATACAATTTGTTTAGATTTTTTTTTTGTTTAGCCATTATTGTAGAGACGTCTTTTCTTTCACAAAGCTTGTGGTTCGTGAAACTTGAAATGTAGATAAAATCATAGTATACGTACACAAGCAACCGGGGAGACGGTAACAATCTAAACTACGAAATTTCAGGGGGAAGTGACAAGTTTTTCTTTTATTTCACAGCTAGAAAAACACACTCCGCCGGCGGTCGTTTTAGTCGGCGGAGAAGACCAAAACCGCCGGCGGGCATTTCGGGGGCGGGTGACGCGTCGTCGTCACTCAAGTTGTCGGTGGAAGCCAAACACCGACGAAATCACCCGCCGCCGGAAAATTCCGTTTCCGCCGGCGGTCGTGAAACATATTTCGTCGGCGGAAAGGTCTTCCGCCGGCTAACAAAAGAATTGTCGGCGAAAGGAGGTTCCGCTGACGACTAGTCCGAACCTCTTCCCCCGGCGAAAATGACCGCCGGCGGAACAGCTTCCCCCGGCGAAATTAACCACCGGCGGAACCTCTTCCCCCGGCGGAAACAACTGCCGGCGGAATGTTTAAAAAAATAAAAAAAAAATTTACGTTGGAGAGAGAGAGAGAGAGGAGAGAGAGAGAGAGAGAGAGAGAGAGAGAGAGAGAGAGAGAGAGAGAGAGAGAGAGAGAGAGAGAGAGAGAGAGAGAGAGAGAGAGAGAGAGAGAGAGAGAGAGAGAGAGAGAGAGAGAGAGAGAGAGAGGAGAGAGGAGAGAGGAGAGAGGAGAGAGGAGAGAGGAAGAGGAGACAGAAGAGAGGAGAGAGCAGAGAGCAGAGAAAGAAAGGGAGCACACCTGTCACCACTATTTGTTGAACTCTTTCAGCTTCTCATGTAGTAAAAGTCCTCGTTCAGAAAGGTGTCTCAGCACAAACAATATCTCACATGCTTTGGCTAAAGAAGGCAAACCACTATTTGGGGAAAAGTTAAACCTTGTAGAGAGTCATTCAGCAGCCACCAATTGATTATCAGAAGTCACTGCAATTGGGTTTGTCTGGCAAAGCAAATGCTACAAACGTCAATTGCATATCCTTTAAACTGAAAAAAAAAAAAGGAAATGATACATGCTTCAAACTTGCCAATTATGTTCAGAAGAATGTAGTCTAACCTCCAACAGCATGCAATCGCATTCACAGAAAAGCTTATAGAGTGTTTTCACTTGTCTGCAAGCTATGATAAGCTGGAAAAGTCAATGCACACAATGACCGGTAGGAGAAAACCATCCTTTGAAACAACGTAAATTTAAAATCTAAAGATACTCTTACAAGCGATACATTAAAAGTGAATTTATATACTGTACTTAGAGAACAGCAGCAGAATAACCTCATCTAACAAGACAAATAAACATTCGCATCCACAGAAATTGTCCAGTACTTTATATAACATAAAGAAAGTAAATGCACCATGAATATTTGAAAGAACCGACTACAATTATTTATTGGTAAATAATTTACCAAACATATATATTAGTGAATGTTAAAAGATCCCAATTTGTATATTTAATTGATTATATCATTCCACACCTAGCCACAGCATGAATCAAGTGTTTCCTGAGAAGTCTAAAACCAATTATTATTCTAGATTTAAGTATACACCCAGCATAAAAAGCAGATGCATCAAGCAAACAGGAAACCGAAGCAACATGTATGGATTCCTATGCAGCAAAAATGAAGTAAACAGATCAGCAATTTCATAATGGTCACAGAGCCCTTTATTTGATGAATCCAATTTAAATAAATATATTGATTCCAGTCTGAGACCAGCATTCAATAGCAGCTGCAATTTAGACATTGAAAATTATCAAAACTCTACAATTTACTGAATAAATGGTGTCTAACCAAGTGCTTACATTTACTGATGGAAGGGATAGGTCCCTTAAGTCCATCCATTGCTGATAAAACTGAAAAACAGAATAAATGGTTAATGTGTGTGCAACTTTATAAAAAATTATATATAAATATAAAAAGCGTTCTAGGTAAATGGTGTATTTTAGTTTCTGTAGTCACTCTTAGAGAGGGCTAATAACTATGCTTAGGTTCATACACTTTCCAAATAATGTGTTTCTTTTCTAGGGATAGTCTTAAGTAACAATTACAAGAAAGAGTTCTAGGTAGTAAAGAATTTCTCTAAAGAACCATTTTCTCTTTGGACATATAAATCACTTCATATTTGAACTCAAAGCACATATAAATCACTTCATATTTTCCAATGATTTACCACATATTTAAATGCAAAACACATATAAATCACTTTTTCGAAAATGTAGCTAGAGATCATTTCAATCAATTGAGGGTATTGAAGAAGATTTTCCAAGACTATAGACAGCTAGTTTTACTTTAGAGGGTTTAAATTGTAGTACTACAAGCTTTATTTACAATGCTAGAAGTATTGACATTATCATTAAAAGGAAGTGTAGGGACCAGTTCTCTTAGTTCTTCCTGTTTTCTCCTTTATTGCCTTCATCACATTAGTTTAAGTTCCATACTAACTTGAAAAATGAAAGAGAGTTAGTTTCAATTAATAAGTTTAATTTCATAATTAACAAGGCACTTGCATGCTGAAATATATGGAATTCCTTCATCATATGGTAAACATTTCACTAAGTCCACGAAAATGAAACATTTACCTGAAAAATGCATGACTGCATAGTTCAAGCCTTGGGTTTAAAAGTCAATACGTTAAAAGCTCATAACTCTTGTAAAATATGGTTATATTTCTATTTAATTTATTGATGTATATTAATTTCACCACAAGGAGCTGACTACATGATTTGCAGGAAATATAAGTTATGATTAATTTTCTATGTTTTAGAAAACCTTAATATTTTAAGGGTTGAGTTTAAGCATCATTTTTGAAAAGTCAAAAGTTTCATCTGAAAACATCCAAAATGAGTTTTGAGTTAAAGTGTGATCATAAGTTCAAAACTATTTCAATGACTTTCAAGGGTTTTCAGTCCCTCCTTTCTTTGCAGTCCTTTGAGCCGCTCTCTACTCTTGATAAGTGCAAATTAGCTTTTGAAGGTAATATCCCACATTGTGTGTGGAATAGCTCATCTCAATCACATAAGTTTGTAATTTTGGTTTTGAACTAATAATTATTCTAATTAATTGTAAGACTCCCTGTTGAACCAAAATCCCTTGGATGGAGACATGTAACCTCCCTCTCCCTATCCCTCCCCTCTCCTCTTCCATCCGGCCTCTCTTCCACTTCACCTTCCTTTCTGTTTTTTTTTCTTTTGCATTCTTCAAACATGCAGCTGCATTGTCGTGTCGACAACATGCATCATAACAAATCACTAATAGAAACATTGCACAAAATCACCTTAATTTTGTGCACTTTTTAACACTAACATGATGAGAAGCAAAGCTAGACGCGCGTCCTGTATATGTATTCCAACTCTAACATTATACTAGCCGGGTTTTCGAAACCAAAAACGAAATAGATTGAAATTAACCTCGACCAAATTAAATACCTGCGGTGAATGGGAAGAGCTTCCCGTCGACGGCAACGAAGTCGGAGGTGTTGGACGTCGGGTGGGAGGCCGGAAAGCGAGCACGCCGCCGCCGGAGATCGCCCCGATAGCTTCGAATGATCAGGGTTTTCGAACCCAAGAGCGTTTGCGAGAAAGGATGTTCGGACGGAGGTAGACGTGCGACACCGAGCAAAGGAAAAACCGAATCTTTTAGGCAGAACGCCGGTGGAACGGCTCGGGAACGCCGGAGTACGGTCGCCGCGCGGGTTTCCTTCAACGATTTCGACGAGTTTCGTCGAAGGAAAGCCGGGGCAGGGGAAGACTCGAAGCACCCGTTACGCGCATCAAGTGAGCAGGAACTTAGGTCCCGATTCAAATCGGGACCCAAGTTCCTGTATGGGCCTGACCCAAATCTGGCCCAACAGCCGGATTTGTTTCCGCCGGCGGTTGGGTCGGACGAAATTATTTCCGCCGACGAAGAAATTATAACCGTCTGCGGATAAGAACTCCGCCAACCAGAAAATTTCGTCCCGTCGGCGGAACGTGCTTTTCTACTAGTGTTTGGACCATGGTGCCGTTCAGTAAACCACAGAATTTTTCAAAGGAAGACGACAAGTTCATATGTTGAAGTCATGGTGCCGTTTATCAAGAGTAAACCATTAAGTTTACACAGGAAAACCGACAGGTTCCTAATTAATTGTCTTATTTGACAGCTTTTAGATTCAAATTAATGACAGCACTTAAAAGCTGCTCTTTCTAGAACATATCTATCTCAAGCTATAATATCTCAGCAGGTAATGACCAAAATTTCATGTAGACATATGAAGTAGTCGATGGATTCTTAAATTATGGATCCAATAATAGGGAATGCTCTCCTATTGATAAAGATTGGTTACACGTATATGTAAAGTTGTACCACCCTCTAGCCCATAAATTTTCAGGGATAAAATATTGGGTGTTTGTTTATCACTTTACCCATTTTTTAAACAAAAACTCTCTTGGCAACCAATTACCGATGTTTTTTCTTCTCATATTTATGTTGTAGGCATGTAATATTGATGGAATCAAGAATATTATGTCCAGATTAAATTTACTAATCAACAGAGGCCGCTCCCCGTTTTCTGTTAGTACGATAGAATTTCCGGAAGAAAAGCTCTGCTTTGTGAAAGGCCATTTTCTTCTCTCTTCTGGGCCAAATGTTTGGTTTTCCTGTTATTACGAACAACAAGCTTTGTGAAAGGAATCAAGTATCTAGAATTCCAACACATAATCTGCCAAACAATATGAGCTTTTGTTTTAGGATAGAAACAAACTAGTTCCAAGGTTTCTTTTGCCAAACCGCCAACTGGCGTCCTCTCTATAGGTGTCATCCTTCCTCAGTAGTCTTTCCAAATTGGCTTCTAGAAACTAAGACAGGTCGACATGCAGGAAGACCGGAGAAAATGGATCAGTTCTGCTTCGTCGATCCTTCTAACTTCAAAGTTCCGTTCATGCTCTTGTTTTGATTGACCAAACACGGGAATCTGGAAAGGTACACGGACCTCCAAAGCACGGAAGAGGTTAAAATTACTGTAATATTGGCAATCTATTTATGTGTGCTATTTCTCAAAAGTTATGTACACCACATGTTGATGCGAAGGAAAATCACATTTTCGATTGAGCGCGTGGTTCCATCTTATATATATTAACAAGCCATTGAGACCTATTTCCTTAACACATTCAAGTATGTGACTTTTTAGGACTCAACAATCTCCCTCATGTCCATATTCTATATAACCAGCGTGTGATGTGGTAACTAAGAATAATGCTATGCCCACGGCGGCCTTGCACAGTTTTTGCCCACGGCCCCTCACAGGGCATTATTTTAATACGAAAATCAAAGGCATTAAAATAATGCCCTATGAAGGGCCATGCGCAAAAACTGCACACGGCCGTTGTAGACATAGCATTACTCGGTAACTAATTCACAATGTAGCACACCATATGAATAACCTGGCCCTCACCTCATGGGATTAGCAATTCCTAATACCCTAATTAGACACACAAACTAAGGCTCAAGAGCCTTACGAATCCTGTTCTTACACGATTATTTGGTAAGGTATGATTCAATCCCCAAAACCATTTAAAAGGGAATATTAAATAGCCCTCTAACTTATAAAATTCTGTTATAATTCTCTAAAAATAGTGAACTTTTATTCTCTCACATAATCTGGCTCCCAGCAAGTCCAAATTAGAGAATATCATCTGCAGTAGATTTGCTATGAATGCATCGCTGAGCCGAGGATTGTTACTGATGTGTAGCCCCCTTCACCTCTTAATTAGGGGCTCAAGCAAGCCTATGCATGTTTTATTAAGAAAGTCTTTAATATATATCAAAGTGAAAAAAAAAAGTCTCACATTGCAACAGTTGGCAAGTAGGTTTCTTACCTAGACTAGTCTTTTTGTGATGGCATCTTTAATTTGGGCTCCATGAAGTGAGACCCAATTGTTGGCTACTCCATTGAGAGTGTTTGTTAATGTCTCTATCCTAATATGTGTAAGCCTAAACGTGGGGGAGCATTGAAGTGGGTAAAAAGTCTGTGGGATGCCATCTTAATTTAACTTGGGCTCCATGAAGTGAGACACAATTGTTGGCTACTCCATTGAGAGTGTTTGTTAATGTCTCTGACCTGTTATGTGTAAGCCTAAGGGGAGCATTGAAGTGGGTAAAAAGTCTAACAGTGCAAAAGTTTAAACAAGGGTATTGAGTAATAATGTTAGGCAACATTTCTTTTAAATAGATTAATCATTTTGGGATGGAACAGGGCTCTTTAACAATAAATAATAACATGTCAAACATGTAATATCTACTGCAATTTGTTCCTGGAATACAAGCAAGCGAGAGATGCATGAGAAAATCATAAGAAATTAAGGTGATGTAACATAATGAGGGTAACGTGTTTGAAGCATATTATTCTGATACAGTCTTTTGAATAAAAGAAATTTATTTATACAACAAGGAGTTCATGATAAGGGAAGTTACCAATGTTTTAAAAACCGAACCGGTCGTCGAACCGGTAGTAAATCTGGTTTTGATTGAACCATTTAGACCGGATTGAATTGGTGAAGGTTATATTATTAAAATTTTAAAACAATTTATAATAAATCACAAAGAGAGCTCCAATATACGCCAGTTAGGCCATTGCTTTTAAGAATATGGTGTTTGAGTTGTTCGGTGTTCGAATCCATCCTCCAATAACAAAATTTTTCCTTTTTTTTTTTTTCAAGTGCATTACAGTAAACCACTCTGCGTCTAGCAGAACTGATTTACTATCTGACCAGACCAATCCACTGGCTGGACCCGGTTTTAGGCATAAGCGGGTATGACCTTCAACTAAACCGACCAGTTTTGGTTGAACCAGGTCGGAAAAGTTGGTCCAGCCCGGGTTTTTAAAACTGGACAAGTATATAAAATACCAAAAACAATTCAAGTACAAAATAATAGATTCAATTTTGAACATGATTTCCTTTGGCTTCACTGGAATATCCTTATAGAGAATGTTTCCTTAACATATGTAATGTGAGTGTGTTTTGAAGTCACTTACAAGGTTAGTTTGTGGAGAAATCAATGTTCACAATGAATTCCCTGAAAGTATAATTCCCGAGATAAAATTCTCTTATTAATGGTTGGTATTGAGAATTTAACTTATTCAGTTAGTTTAACATAACGAAAATATGTGAGATGTCAATATATTGAAAGAGGAATTTGTGCAATTCCATCTGTGATTATGTAGCTTGACCAATTCTTTTACAAAATGTTTAATTTATAAGAAGTATTTTGATGATTTCTTATATAGTGTTAATATTTCAAATTAGTATTAAATTATTAGTACTAAAAAATAAAAAAATATTAAATAATAATGAAATTAAATTTTAAAAACCGAACCGACAGTCAACCGGTAGTAAGCCTAGCTTTGGTTGAAACCGGTTTGATCAGGTTGGACAATTAGTTCAGCCGGTGAAGGTTATTTTATGAAAATTCAAACCAATGTAGATTCTTACTCTTAAGAATAAGGTGTTTTTGGTGTTCTGATTTTGAATCCAACCTCTAGCACAAAAAACAATTCCTTGCTTTTTTCTTTTTAAGTGTATTTCTGTAAATCAGAACAAGTCTAACTAGACTGATTTCGATCAGACCGGACCAACCAATCGGGTGGGTCCGATTTCAAGCGAAATGGGTTATGGTCCTAAACCCAACCGAAATAAGCATTGATCCGTTTCATCCAGATTGGACAGGCCTGTCTGGTTTGGTTTTTAAAACACTGAATCCAATATTCAATAATTATAAAAAAATATTTTTGGAATTTCCAAAATTGTTTTAATATAAAAGTGTCGAATCGTGTTTGTATTTTCTTTTTTAATAATTAAGGTAATAAATACGAGATCTAAATATTTTATAATTTTAAGAGATTAAATGACACTTAATAAATGTTATAAATGAATTATTGGCAAAACTATTTAAGATTATAATGCAAAAAAGTAATAACACGGATTATATAACACCAAATGTACTAATTATTCAAATATAAATTAATATGAGTCGATGAATTGGAGAAGACATGTTACAACATCAATTAAATATTTCCATTTCATCAGTAACTTAGAGATTATATATGTAATCACAATCTTCATTTTCAAAGGTTGTGTGGTGTCAATCAACTCATGAGACTGATAACCTCCCTCTGTCCCTATCCCTCCCCTCTCCTCTTCCAATTGGCCTCTCTTCCACTTCATCTTCCTTTCTGTTTTTTTTTTTCCATTCTTCAAACATGCAGCTGCATTGTGACAAATGTCAGCATGCATCATATCAAATCACTAATAGGAACAACACACAAAATCACCTTAATTTTGTGTACTTTTTAACACTAACATGATGAGAAGCAAATATTATAGCTAGACGATCGTGCTCATTTACATATATGTATTCCAACTCTAACATTAAATTAGCCGGGTGTTAGAAAGCAAAAACGATATAGACTGAAACCTCGTCCAAATTAATTACCTGCGACAAAGGGGAAGGGCTTTCCGTCGACGACAAGGAAGTCGGAGGGGTTCGACGTCGGGTGGGAGGCCGGAACGCAGAGCACGCCGCCTGAAATCGCCCCGATAGGCTTCGAATGATCTGGGTTTTCGAACCCAAGAGCGTTTTCGAAAAAGGGTGTTTGGCCGGAGGTGGACGTGCGACGCTGAGAAAAGGAAAAACCAAATCTTTCAGGCAGAAAGACGGCGGAACGGAGCAGGAACGCCGAGTACGGTTTGCCGTGCAAGTTTCCTTCGACAATTTTGACGAGTTTCGTCGAAGGAAAGCCGGGGCAGGGGAAGACTCAAAGCGCCCGTTACGCTCGTCACGCACTCGCGTTACACGCGTAATGGTGCGCGGGAACTTAGGTCCCGATTCAAATCGGGACCAAAGTTCCCGTATGGGCCTGATCCAAATCCGGCCCAATTGCCGGATTTCCTTCCGCCGGTGGTTGGGTCGAATGAAATTAATTCCGCCGACGATTATATTATAACCGTCGGCGGATAAGTACTCAGCCGATGAAAAAAATTTGTCCCGTCGACGGAAAGTACTTTTCTAGTAGTGTGAGCCGGAAAGCTAGTAAAGAAGATTCGTCTCGAGACTCTTCTTTTAGAGACCTGCTGTCATGAGACAACACTGTGTTGTAATCTTTGTATTTTAGCCCACTTCTGTGTTTGGTTAGTTGTCAAATCAGTTTTGATTGAACCTTGTAATCTTTGTAATCTTTCGTTCTGGTTAAGTTTCCGAGTCAATTTTGTGTAATTACTTTGACTGTCTCGAAGTTTAACTTTGATGTAATTATATGTACAGTAATGCACAAATAGATGAGCATTCAATTACAAATTACACAATTACATTGTCCCTTCTTGTTATTATATAGATAAGAGTAATGCTATGCGTACGGAACAGGAGCATGACACAAGCACGGATGCAGGGACCCACCATGTATACTCCAATCAGCCTTCAACAAGTGTACCTCTATGTCATCTCTATGCTCATTCCGTGCTCCTGCTCGGTACCCATAGCATTCCTCTATAGATAATCAAGGTGCATGTGTTAAGTTAAAAACAAATCTATGCTACTTCTTCATATTGAACCACAATACAATAGACATCAACGAAATATAAACTATAATGACTCACAAACAGCTCAAAGGAATGTACCTACGGAAGTATTTGAAGTAGATCTCTCCTTGAGAGTGTAGTTATATGTTCAAACATGAGCCTTTCATTATAATTCTTATTTGTTTAGGAAAGTAGTGTTATCTCTTTTGTTTTACCCAGTTCTTTTTTACATTTGGGCTTAGTGAGTTTACTAGACACATTTGTTTTTTCTTTCTTTAATATTACTTTGAAAAAGAAAAATTTTATGATGGGAATGTGGGGTTGCTTGACCCAATTGGACTGGTCACACAAGTCAAACCAAGAAGTTAAAGGAACTGCTCAATTGCTTGATTGAGGGGCTTCAATCGAAGGAGATGGATAGGGATGTAAATGGCAGCAGATCATCCGCTCTACTATCCGATAGATTGGTAAACAGAACGGAAATGGAAATAGCTCTTTTGAATCCATTCTACCATTCTATCGATTAAATAATGGTAATATAGTAAATTTATTAATCTTTCTCATTTAAAATTTTAACATTTTCCTAATTTGCTAATTTCTTTTTATAACAAGTCCACATCCCACACAATGAGATATCATATAATTATAATTATCAAAAAATATTATTTTACTTATTTGTGTAGATAAAATGTTTGAATAATAAGTAAATAAAAATTTCACAAAACTATTCTCCTCCTATTTTAATTTGTATTTTTATAAAATTTATATTTTTGTTATTTGTTATCTTATGATTTTTATCAACTATATACTATGTCTATATGACTCATTGACTTAGACTTAGTAACATGAATCATGATTCCTGATTCATGAATCATGAGTCATGTAACTTGTAAGCATTACTATTTACTAAGTGATAATACATATGGGTTTTGCATAACTTAAGCATTACGTAATCATTACTAAGTGATTCATGTTTTGAATTCGAAAAGTCCAACAATCATGAATCAACATAGTCTACCACTTTATTAACCTTAGTAGTTAGTACCTTAGACTTTTAGTTTATGTATTACTTTTTGTTATGAATTACATTGCTCTCTTAGTTTATGTATTACCTTTTGTTATGAATTACATTGCTCTCTTAGTTTATGTACTATTATTTAATATTGTATTACTATTATTATAAACCTTAGTTTATGTATTACTATTTATTATTAACATTGGTCCTTTAGTTACTTAGTTTATGTATTATTACTATTTATTGTTAATATTGGTCCCTTAGTTAATACCTTAGACTCTTAGTTTTTTTTTTTTTAATATTAGTGTTGTGGTTGGGTCTAGTGGTCCTTGGATATTGTATTCTTATTTTAGTGTTGAATTTTATTTGATATATATATGCAGGATATTTTTTTTATATCAATGATTCAATGTAGTAGATGTTGAATTTTATTTGTAGTGTTGAATTGCTCAAAAATTAATGTCATTTTTTATGAATAATTGTAGTTGCACTTAGCCCACATACCTATCCCATATATATGTTAATCTAAACCTTTGATGCTTAGGGTTTATCCTTTTAAAATATAGGATTTTATAAAATAAAAAATATTTTGTTATATTTTTAAGGCTTAGATTAACATGTACGTCGGACATGTATGTGGATTAGGTGCACCTATCATTACTTTTTTTTATTTTTATTTTTTGAAATTGACAAATTTTGAGAATATTTTTCTTTTTTTATTTTTAAATATGTTTTCAATTTATTTGAAATTTTGACATTTTTAGTAAAAATTTCCAATTATTTCCGATTACCATTTGATTACTTTTGGAAATAATTAAAAATAATCGAAAATGACATAAGGTAAAATTTAATTGGATGAAACGGTAACGGCAGAGCAGTTCGTAATCGAATACTATACGTGGAAATGCCTCCGTTCGTTTAGGTGGCGTTTCGTATGATTGTGTAGGTATATTGGACTGGGCTTCAATCTTGAAGTGTGTAAACACAATCCTCTAGAGTATTAGGTAAAGAGTCTGCCCATCCTAAGTTTATATCACTTTATGAATTGTCACCTCAAAACTTTCCACCCTTTTCGTTAATGCATGTCGCTGTCAGTTACTTTACCTTTCTTCTTTCTACTTCATAGTGTTTTCTATATTCTTTATACCACGTGCTTTCGTCCGTCTCCCTTCTCTTCTCTTCTATATCCGTCTTCACGACAGCTTGAGAAATTGGCGAAGTGGGCAACAGGGTTTTGCTGAAAAATAGGCACGTACGAGTGAGTACCCCTGCTGAAAAAAACGAAGCCCCGGCTCTGGCATTTATTTCAGTATGGAGTAATGCTATGGGTACCGAGGCTGTATGCCTCTGAGACACCTCCACGTCAGCTCCAAGCTGCAAACCGGATGTCCCGGTTTTCATAACACACCGAAAATAGTAAAACGTATTTTTTTATATTTTACTTTTTTCGTCTCGTAAGTTATCTTCCTTCTCCCGCTCAGTTTTCTCTCCCGCTCAGTTCCCCTCTCCTGCTCCGCTCAGTTCTCTCTCCCGCTCAGTTCTCTCTCCCGCTCAGTTCTCCCCCGCTCCTGCTCCGCTCCCTCCCCTCTCCGTTCTCCCTCTCCCTCTCCGTTCTCCCTCTCCCTCTCCGTTCTCCCCCTCCTGCTCCGTTCTCCCCCTCCTGCTCCGTTCTCCCCCTCCTGCTCCGTTCTCCCTCTCTCTCTCTCTCCTCTCTCCCTCTCCTGCTCCGTTCTCCCTCTCTCTCTCTCTCCTCTCTCCCTCTCCTCTCTCTCCTCTCTCCCTCTCTCTCTCCTCTCTCCCTCTCCTCTCTCCCTCTCTCTCTCCTCTCTCCCTCTCTCTCTCCTCTCTCCCTCTCTCCCTCTCTCTCTCCTCTCTCCCTCTCCTCTCCCTCTCTCTCCTCTCTCCCTCTCTCTCCTCTCTCCCTCTCTCCCTCTCTCCTCTCTCCTCTCTCCCTCTCTCCTCTCTCCCTCTCTCCCTCTCTCTCTCTCTCCTCTCTCTCTCTCTCTCTCCTCTCTCTCCTCTCTCTCTCTCTCCTCTCTCCCTCTCTCCCTCTCCCTCTCTCTCTCTCTCTCTCCTCTCTCCTCTCTCCTCTCTCCTCTCTCCCTCTCTCCTCTCTCCCTCTCTCCCTCTCTCCCTCTCTCCCTCTCTCCCTCTCTCCCTCTCTCCCTCTCTCCCTCTCCGATATCGAATTGTACTATTAAAATCAAACATGAGAGGTAAGCCGATAGATGAATTTGGACTTTTTTTGGTTTGATTACCGAGAGAGAGAGAGAGGGAGGACCCAGAGTGAGAACGGAGAGGGAGATCGGAGAGAGGGAGTTCGGAGAACGGAGAGAACGGAGAGAGAGACAAAGTGGGAGACAAGGAGACAAGAAAAAATAAAATATTAAACCGAGACTTCCGATTTTAAGCATACCTTGGAGGAGCTGACGTGGATGCCACCTAATCATCCACGTCAGATTCCACCCTAGCAGTGCCCCATTTGTGTACCGAGGCGGTACCCATAGCATTACTCTTTCAGTATGTCATGTCAAGAAGTTTGAGCATAAATTCCTTACAATAATAAATAAAAAAAACGGTGATTGAACAGGTTTTCCGTTTGGTCTCACATTATCCGAAAAGCCACCACCCTCTCTTCCGAATGGAATAACGTGATGAACGACGCCAGAACGCACAAAACAATTCTTTCTAAAACAGTGGGCGACCGGTCTTCTATCCCACGACGAAAAGAACCGAAACCACCGAAGCCCCTTCTTCTCCACATAGTCAAAGGTTTCCGACTGCACGACCGGTGGGCCCCGTACTCCCACTCGTCACCGCTCGTTCCAGCTCGCTTAAAAGTCCAAATGAGCCGCCAATTCATTAGTCACAAGTCGGCCCAAGGAATCGAGTCAACACCCGTACGCTCCTTTACATGACATGTTGAAATAATTTTTGAGGTCGTGCCTTCAGTATATATGAGAAATTTTCAAGTAATTAATTATAAAAACCGAAACCTGATCGGGTAATAGTGATATATAAGAGCTTTCTTTTAGATTATTAAGCAAGAAAGGAAAATTATTACAAGTTCATGTATTTTTAAAATGAATTATTAAATCAATTATATTGTTTGACAATGATTATAAGATTCCGTTCAGAGAAAAGTAAACGTCTCATCTCCTCATAACCATTGACTTATAGAGCTCCAATAGTTTATTTAGAATTAGTACTAAATTGTCAGTTTTAAAATCAATAACACGGTGTTCCTACAAAAGTACCCAAGAGCTGAGATGACCTATATAGAATAATAAAAATTTAAATAGTAAATACTACAAACTTTATGATGTAGATGGGCATCATGAAACAACAAATTTATAATATGTGAAATTAAAAATAAATATAATAATAGACGTCAAAAAACATAAAATATTAATCCCCATTTTAGGGTAGAAATAAACACCTGGATATTCTTTTGAGTAAGGTGAAAAATAAGATAAATGTGTTGACCTATGAAAGGGAATTTGGAATTTGTTGTCTTTAGGGCCTAAGTCTAGCTCCTTCCTATATCAAGCCTTTAGGTCGAAGCTGGGGTCAACAAAAGCCACACTACAAGACCTTATGATAAAGCTTGGTAATTAATTTCACCTATTTATGATGTCTACCTTCAACTGATTAGTGAACCAAAAGGATACAAACATGAACAGGGAAGACTAGTTATAGTTTTGTCACCTTTAGATGAAAATGGTAGCTTGAGGATTAATAATAATTATTCTATGGAGGTAGAAAATAAGTGGGAATTAGACCAATGTTTTAAAAACTGAAACGGTAGTCATACTGATTGTAAGTCCGGTTTTGATCGAGTTGGTTCAACTGGTGAAGATTTATATTGTAAATATATAAAATACGAATCATAAAATATCATAAAAAGAGCTCTGATATATCCATTGGTTAGGCTATTACTCCTAAGAACAATGTGTTTGAAGGGTCCTGGTCAGAATCCTGCCTCCAACACCGAAATGTTTCTTCTTCTTCTTTTTCAAGTTCATTTCAAGCAAACTAGACCGGTCCAACTGGATTGTTTTGCTACTAGACTGGGTCTAACTGGACTGATTAACCTATTAGCTCGGACTAACCCGCCGGGTGGATAAGCAAAAACGGTTATGACTAAGTTATGGTTCCGGTTGAACCTGATCGGACCGGCCGGTCCAGTCTTTTTAAAACACTGGGGAAGACTCATATATCGATGGAAAAGAAGACGACGCGAACTGAAAAGTTAAAAATAGCGACGAACCGAATACGAGATCCAAACTTGGACCGTGCAGTCGACGAAGACTACTTGTTCCGGACGGCTGCCGTGTGAAGTAATGAATTTAGTCAACAATTTCAGTTTCATTCTGAACGTAATCGTGAAGCAGTCACTGGACGGCTGCCACTTGTAAGTTTTTTGTTAGAGAGAAAAAATAGCAACTACAGCCGCCCCTCCTCTCGCGTATTAATAAATAGGAAGGCCCGAAGCTACGTCTTCAATTAACACAAGCTCCTCCTCGTCTTCTTCTTCCCGATCGATAAGGATGCAAAGCACTGCGTCTCTTTCTTCTCTGGTTTTTTCAAATGTCTCCAACGTTTCCGAGAGCCATCTCCGGTGGTCTCAGTACTTGAAGGGGGAAGGATCGATGTCTCTCCTCCCTTTTCTGGTGGCGGTCGCGGCGTGTTACGTCGTGGTGGTGGCGAAAGCGTGGAGCAAGAACCGACCCAGGTTGCCGCCAGGACCCCCGGGCGTGCCGGTGTTCGGGAACCTCCGTTTCTGGACCGGAACCTCCATCGCCATCTCACCCGGTTAGCCCAGACGTACGGTCCGATCATGAAGCTCCGCCTGGGTCGCCGCCTCTGCGTCGTCGTGAGCTCCCCCAAAATCGCCAAGGAGCTCCTCCGGGACCACGACGCCACGGTCGCGAACCACGACGTGCCCACGGCGGCCCTGGTCCTACCCAACGGCCATCACGGCCTCGCGTGGGCTCCCCACGGTCAGCAATGGCGGACGCTGCGGAGACTCGCCGTCGGCGGGCTCTTGAGCAATGCCAGCCTCGAGCCTTTCCGCGGACTTCGGAGAACCCAGATTGGGGACATGGTGGGTCGGGTCCGGGACCGGGCGGACGCCGGGTCGCCGGTCCAGGTTCGCGAGCTCGTCTACTCCACCCTCTACAACGTCGTCACGGGGATGTTATGGGGTGGAGTTCTCAAAGAGAAAGAGATGGTGAACGTCGCGAAGGAGTTCCGGCAGGTGGTGGAGGACATCCAGGGGACTTTCGGCCGGCTCAACTTGTCCGACTTCTTCCCTTTTCTCGCGCCCTTGGATCTACAAGGGCTGGAACGCAATAGACAGAAGCTTTCCCTCAGGCTTCACCAGATTTTGGACTCCATCATAAATCAGCGCTTGAAAATGATCAGTGAGGGCAGAGATATTGGAGGTGGAGACTTCCTTCAGTTGCTTCTCCGGACCATGAAGACAGCTCCTCAAACGACTGGCGCCATGCCCCTCACCTTCGACCACGTCAAGGGCTTGATCCTGGTAAGTACTAATTTCATTAATTTCCTTGAATATTATCGCGCAATTTAATTACTCCATGGAGCAGCCTAGCTACACGCGCGTAGTAAAGTTATCCTCGAACGTGCTCTGTTCCGGTGACTCCACCTGGCACTGGAATCTGAACGAGTGGATCAGTTAAAATCACCAAGCTGTTCCTGCTCTCCTCCCGTTCTCGTGCTTGGTGGGTCGCTGAAACAGATACTCTTAGTACCTCAGATGAACCGGCAGAAGCCATGTCTTCTGCCCAGCTGCTTAGATCCGTTCTCGGAAATATAAAGAAGTAGCTGCATGACAGCTACTGAGCGTTTGTCCAATGTCAAGAATATGGTTCTTAAATATTTTTATCGTTTCTGTCCTCATAAATAAGGACAGTTTAGTTAGTAACTTAGTACCAAAAACAATGTAAGATAGGTTTAAATAAGAGTAATGCTTAGCGGACTCAGCAGTGTGGCATCTCCTTTACATCCCCTTATATCAGTGCATTTATGGCACCTCAGATATTTGATGTGGGTCCACCCACAACAGAGATCAGAGATGTGGATGAGATGCGCACACTGCAGTGTGCATGCTGTGCTGTGTGCGCCTGATTCATTACTCTTAAATAAATGTATTAATTAATTTACTCATGTACGTGATTAATTATGCAGGATTTGGTGATGGCCGGCATGGACACCACGACGATCACAACGGAATGGGCGATGTCGGAGTTATTGAACAATCCGGGGACGATGAAGAAAGCCCAAGAGGAACTCGACCGAGTGGTGGGGACGGACGCGATCATCGAAGAGTCCCATCTGTCCAAGCTGCCGTACCTGCACGCGGTCGTGAAAGAGACCCTCCGGCTGCGTCCGGCTGGTCCGATCATGCTCCCCCGGACTCCGACCGAGACGTGCACCGCCGGCGGGTACACCGTCCCGAAGGGGTGCCGGATCGTGGTCAACCTGTGGGGAATGCAGAGGGACCCGCACGCCTGGGACGAGCCCTCCGAGTTCCGGCCGGCGAGGTTCCTGAACTCGAGCGAGAAGCCGCGGGACTTCAGCGGGAGCGACTTCAGCTTCTTCCCGTTCGGCACCGGCCGGAGGATCTGCCCGGGGGCCCCGCTGGCCGACCGGATGGTGACGTACGCGCTCGCCGCTCTGCTGCACATGTTCGACTGGCGGTTGCCGGAGGGCACAACGGAGGTCGACCTGACGGAGAGGTTCGGGGTGGTGATGAAGAAGGCCGTGCCGCTCGTCGCCGTCCCCTCCCGCCGATTGCCCGACGCCGACCTTTACTCCTCTACTACTACTTTCGAATAACTTATTAATGTGCACATAGTGATCCAGTTTTCTAATTAATATTTCTCGTCGGGTGACCGGGAGAAATATTAGTTTGTTTGAGAAGCGCCTCATGATTGTAAGCTTCCTACAGTATTGTTTACGTAAGATGTTATTACAACTAGCTAGTGTGGCCCCAGCCATTATGTTGAAAGACTACATAAATATTACTAAAAGTACTCTTAAGACTCTTTAAGCATATATTAATTAATTAAAAGTCAGTCATAAGTGCTGATCCCCTTCAAGCTATCTTCATAGTGAAGAAACTATACAATTAAGTTCTGGGAAACCAATTAGTGGAGACTGTGGATATATATAGCTAGCTAGAGTCCTGTGTTTGCGAGAAGCACGTCCGAATTTCTGCTTCCATTCGTTATAAGATTCAGGGTTTCTAGCAGAATCTCGTGACTCACAACTGATCAATAAGTTAGCAATTAACTGTCGAGCTGCGAAGACAACCGATCAAATCCTTTCCCTTTTTCCAATTTCCGTTACGTAATTGGTGACAATTACTATCAACTCCTGTTTTTTGGCCTCAATCAAGCCAGTCGAGATGTTTAATTGCTGGGCAATTTCGTTAGTGACTCTTTTTATCTTTTAAGCAATAATGGGAAGACAGACCTCAGTGGTACAACGTACGTGTCACCCCCTTTCTCCTGCGAGACAACACACTTTCTCTACTAATAAAGAGCACACACTTCTTTATCCTGAGAAAAGAACAAACTTTTTTCTTGACAAATCAATCAGCAAAACTGATGTAGTGCAAATCAATCAGCAATCTGCAACTCATGTACCCACAAATCTAGGCCTTCTCTTCTCTATAAAAGTAGGTAACGTTATGTTTTCTCCAATTCTTTTTAGAAAGGGGTATCAGTCAGAAAGGTGTCATGCATGCCTCTCTATTGTGCTTTCAGAGTCTAGAGTGATAAAAATTAAAGACTTCTTTGGTCATGGTAATTTTTGTGCAGTTTCTATAACCAGGAGTACTGTATTTATAGCAGCTATGGCCTTGGCATCTGTTGTATGTAAGATATATATGCAATGGAAAGGTGTAGGACCATTTCTTTCCTAGCTTCTGCATGCCGTTGAACATTCAAAACAATTAATAGACACAAAAATGAAATGTAAAAAAAGAAAAACAAAAATTGATTAAGTACTGGTATTTTTTCCAATGGTCGTCGAATAACCAACGCCTGCTATAATACAATTTTACCAAATGTTTCACGAGAAACCGTAGGAATACAAATAATTTACCAAGGGCCAGAGCCAGAGCGTCTTATAAATCAATTTTACCCAGGGTTGGGGCCTGACCCTCGGTATATATAAACAAATTTAATTTGAAAAATATATATATAACAACGGTTTCTCGTGAAACCATAAGTAAAAACCCCATTTCCACTAGTGAAATTCACTAAGCCAAGGAAATAAAATTCCAGAAAATCAATTTTCTTCTTACCTCATATAAGCAAAATCTCCTCTAACTTAATTGTCTTCTCTCCTTTCCAACAAAATCCCAAAAAAGGAGAGTGCAATTACCTGCACAGAAAACCTCATTCCTACTCTGATGACACACTATCTGTAACACGAATTTCAAATAATTTATTTCAGATTTGGGAAGGAGGCGGATGGTGGCAAATTTTGGGGAACGAAGTTTCTGATAATTTTTTGTTTTTTTAACATCTATGTTCGTCTCAGAGGGACTGGGATCCATGTACCGATTAGGGTTTCATTTACATTGTAACCTCGAATTACAGTTGTAATTTTGGGGTGGAGCGATTGGATCTCTCCTTCGCCTTGCTTTTGAGTATAGGCTACAATATTTGCTGAATCACATTAATTAAGTTTGTATTCGCCATTTTTTGCAGCATTTACTTACTGTAATTCGATCGAGTCAATGTTTCCGTAAAACAGTTCAGATTTGGGATATTGTATTCTAGCGACTGTGCTTATCTCTTGCATCAGTTGATCTTATCCGTTACGGTTTTCTTGTATCAGATATACTCAGAACATCTTATTTGTGACTTTACAACTGCCACCATAAAAAACCGGCTCCCAAATCCGCTTGTAGTTTGTTGGGTCTTCCAGGATTATCCAGGAACTAATGGCCTGCATGATTCTATGTGCTTTATAATAAGAATTCGCAACTTACATTTTGATAATGTACAGTTGATGTTAACCAATAGTCGCAAAATTTATGGTTCTGTCGATACCACATGCAAGTTTGAAGATTAATTATATATTCTACCATATGATTAAGCGCCAAGCGTACGTTGAAACAAATGGTACGTAATAGAATATAGAAAGACATACCATCGCTTCATTGGTCCGACCCCGTTGAACATTCACGTGTTTTTTCTCTCAAGTTTAGCTTCACAGAACTAGTTTATGTTCACCGGATAATATATATACTTCGATTGCTTCAGCGAGACAATTCACGTTCTTCCCAGTTGGATTCATCATTTTGACATACAGCGTTCGTTTTCTTATAAATCAATTCTGACATAATGGACAGTTGAAACTACGGATTTCTATATTTTCGTTGGACTTAGTCGTCTCTGCCTCACTGCCTGGGGCTTGATTGGGTTGCTTGGATTGCTATGGCGCGTACTGACAGAGCTCTTGACGAGATTCAGGCAGTGTCTCATTAAGGTACGTAGGGCCCCTTTCGTCGTAATAGAGCCTAATTATTTCTGTCGATAACATTACTTTTTGTCTTATGTCAGTTGTTAAAGAATCTGTAGTTTCACTTTCAGTACTTATCTAAATTACACAACATGAGAGCAGAGACTTTGTAAATATAAACACAAGCATTTTTAGTGAGTAGTTTAAGCTCCAATTGTACTACATTTATTTAAGGCGGTTGAGTATGGTACAAGAAAAACACCAGTTGTAAATAATCTTTTTGTCGCTTCGGCCTGTTTTGTCAACCAAGCTCTCAAATGTTAAAACAAAATAAAAAATGATATCAGTACTTCCATATTTTATTTTGAGGTTTTACATCGATGACGTGGCAACTAGTTGGTGGTCCAGTAAGAGAAAATTTAGGGGTTTTGGTTTACCCATAGTATAGGAAGATAATATTTAAAATAAAGTAACAAAATTTTGCCTGTTTTATCTCCAAGTTTATCTCTTACTTGGACAGCCACGTAGACACCACGTTAGGATGGAAACCCTTGCAAAGTTTAGATACGAAAGAAATATATAAAGCCATTTAGATTGGCAAGTACAATAATAGTGCCAAAGCATATGGATTTTTCATTGGGAAAGATAAAATCCATTAGCATAAAAAAAGGAAGCTATGTTTTATGAATATTTTTTAGATTTATTTCTTTATATAACTCAATAAAAATGCTAAAATATCAAACAAAAAGGGGCCAAAATCAGTGTTTTAAAAACCAAACTAGACCAGGCGGTTCGATTCGTTGAACCATAACCCGAGGTTATTTCGGTTCACTACTAGAAAAGTGCTATCCGCCGACGGTTGGGACATTTTGCGTCGGCGGAATACCTCTCCGCCAACGGTCATTTTGACTCGTCGGCGGAACATCACAGAATCCCGCCCAACTGTGGGCGGAACTACAAAAGACTTCCGCCGACGCACCCTAACACGTGTCGGCGGACACAAAATTGAAGCGCCGACGCACCCCAGTACGAACCCATCGGGGGAACTCACAATTTCGTCCGCCGACGCACCTTTACAAGCATCGGCGGATAGAAACTTAAGTGCCGACGCACCCCAGTACGAAACCCGTCGGGGGAATACTCCTTTTGCTTCCGCTGACGCACCCAATTGGCGTCGGCAGACAAATAAGTTAATCGCAGAAAGAATCCCCCGATGCAAAACTACCCGTCGGGGGAATAGTCTCCACCGACGCGTTGGTACGCGTTGTCGGACGATTTCCCCTTTTCTCTCTCCCCCGCGCCCTTCTCCCTCCCCCGCGCCATTCTCCTTCCCCTGCACCCTTCTCCCTCCCCGCGCCCCTTCTCCTCCCTAGCGCCTTCTCCCTCCCCGCCCCTTCTCCCTCCCCGCCCCTTCTCCCTCCCCAGCGCCCATCTCCCTCCCTGTGCCCTTCTCCCTCCCCAGCCCCCTTCTCCCTCCCCAGCCCTTCTCCCTCCCCGGTCTGCGCCCGCGCCTTCTCCCTCCCGGCCTGGCCCGCGCCTTCTCCCTCCCCGCCCTGCGCCCTAGATCTCCCTCCCCGGCCTGCTCCTAGATCTCCCTCCCCGCCTGCGCCCTAGATCTCCCTCCCCCGGCATGCGCCCTAGATCTCCCTCCTCCGGCCTGCGCCCGCGCCCTAGATCTCCCTCCCCCGGCCTGTGCCCGCGTCCTTCTCCCTACCCTGGGTTGCGCCCGCGCCCTTCTCCCTCCCCCGGCCTGCGCCCGTGCCCTTCTCCCTCCCCCGGCCTGCACCCGCAGCCTAGATCTCCCTCCCCCAGCCTGCGCCCAGCCCAGATCTCCTCCCCGGCCTGCGCCGGTGCCCTTCTCCCTCCCCCGGCCTGCACCCGCGCCCTTCTCCCTCCCCCGCCCTGCGCCCTTCTCCTCCCTTCTCCTCCCCGCCTGCGCCCGCGCCCTTCCATCCATTAATACCTTCCTGACGGTAAAGTATTAGAGCGAGGGCTTCGTAATGGCACAGTAGAAGAGGGATGCGGATTAGTTTCATCCATTAATACCTCGTACGCCCTACTTGTTTCCTTTCCTTTTTCGTTCTTGATGAGGCTTTTGCTTTGTGTGAGGATTCTTTCTCATATTTTAGGTCCTTGAAGATGAGATTCACATGTTTCTTTCTTTCCCATCGTTATAACCTTGTTGAGACTGGATTTTCTTGCTATATGCTTCCTTGTTCACTTTCGGGTTTAAGAATTTAGTAGCTTTGTTCAGTTTCTTGGTGAAAATATATTTCCTATTTGTCAACAGCATACATTGTTCCTGAAAACTTCTCATCAACCTGCTTACATGTATACAACAGGCTCTATTGACAAACTTCTGGCTTCTATGAAACCAATGGTTTTGGTAAATAGCTAATTATACATTTTCATTTCTAATCATTCTATTTTCTCATTGTAATATTCTCAAGAATATGAACCTGATTAATGGCTGATTGATCAAGTGGGTGATTTGGTAGAGGGGAGGTCTTGGGTTTAAATCTCTGCAGGGGCATGAAGCTGGGGCATTCATGCAATCACACTATCCCAAAACTTCTCTCAAGAATCAAAGGACTGTCCATTGATAATCCTCTGTTCAATCAGTCTTTTCAAATGAATACTCTTTTCTATTGCTCGTCTTCAATTCAATCCTCTGTTTAGTGACTGTTTTTGAGTGAATTGTCTGTTCAATGATTGTGTTTTCAAATTAATCCTCTTTTTAGTCATAGTGTTTTCAAAAAAATCCTCCGTTTTCAAATGAATTATCTTTTTTAAAACTCTGGATTTTACAAATACCAAGTTGCTTCAAAGTATATACTTCTGGTAATAAGGGGCAAATGTTTGTAAATTTTTAATAGTTGTATTGTCTTATGGCAATTCTTCCCAACTATATGATTTATATTCTCGAACAGTGATCTCCGTAGAAGTGCATGAAGGTCTAAATTGATCCTTGCGAGACTGTTGTTAGGAGAAATTAAACCGCGTCGAGATCAATGTATATGCATCATGCATGGTACTAGAAAAAGAGGAGCTTGGATAAGTTTGGAATTTGAGCTAAAGAAAACAATCTTTTAAGGTTTGATGCATACATATAGAAAGACCATGATATAATAAAAAAAGAAAAGGCTCTCCTTTTTTGCCACTTATTTTACTCCATCCGGCTCCCCTTTTAAAAGAAAAGGCTCCATCTTTTATAGATGCAAAGTTATTCTCCCTCACTAGAGAACATGTACAAGGGACCAAGACAATGACTCGTTTGAGGCTTCTTATTACGTCGGGAGGAGAACCACTATAAAAAAGGAATCCCAGGTGGGTCTCTCTCTCTCCCTCTCCTCGTTCTTGCTCTCTCCTCTCTCTCTCTCTCCTCGTTCTTGCTCTCTCCTCTCTCTCCCTCTCCTCGTTCTTGCTCTCCTCTCTCTCCCTCTCATCTCTCTTCTCTTCTCTCTTCTCTCCTCGTTCTTGCTCTCTCCTCTCTCTGTCTCTCTCTTCTCTCTCTTCTCTCTTCTCTCTCTTCTCTCTCTTCTCTCTCTCTCTCTTCTCTCTCTTCTCTCTTCTCTCTCTTCTCTCTCTTCCCTGCTCCGTAATCTAAATTTTTTTAATTTTTTTTAACATTCCGCCGACGCACCTCTAACCGTCGATGGAATAGGTTACGCATTGAGGTCAGTTGTTGGAATGTTTCCTCCGCCGACGGGTCTCCGCGTCCGCCGACTCTGTTCAGTCGCTAGATGCGTTTTTGTGTCCAACGACGCAACGGTACCTGTCGTGGGTCGTATTCTGCCAGTGTCTTTTGCCCGGCGGAGGTAATTTTTCTACTAGTGGTTTGGGCTAAGTCCAGAACCCGTTTTGCCTCAAAATCATACGACCTAGTGGGTTGGTGTGGTCTGATCGCTAATACGTCTGGTTGGACCCTGTCCGTTTATAGAATAAACTTGAAAATGGAATAGGGAGGCAAAAATTTACTATTGGTGGGGGGTGTTGAACTTGGGATATTTTATTCTAACAATGAATTGCCTAACTAGTGGATTTCAAACATTTATTGTGCGCTATTCTGTATAGTAATTTCTAGCATACTAGACCAAAATAGTATAGCCTTTAATGGTTGAACCATTGGTCCAACCCGGCCCAATCGGGTTTGACCAAAACTGGACTGACTAGCGGTTTGATGGCCGGTCCGGTTTTAAAACATTGACCAAAACCACATTATATATTGCTTATAAAATAACTGAATATTGTTTTGATAAAGATAACACCGAATGAATTATTTACTAGACCGATAGCTTTCATATGAAAGTTTACTTTGATTAATATGAAGGAAGCTGTCGAAAAAAGGCCACCACTAGCCCATATATATTTATACGTATCATAGTAAGAGTTGTTTTATTGACATTCTCTTTAGTACTAACATTTCTAAACTGGATAATTGTTTAGTGTTTTTCGTTAAACAAATTATGGTATATATAAAACAAGGAGTCATGCTGCAAAGGAAGGTTACCTAGTATACTTGATTTCTATTCCAATATGATACAAGGTAAGTAGAACCAATTAAGGAGTCGATCTTGGGCTGACTTGTAGCGTAGGACACTAGCTTGGAGAGATTTTCAAGATTCTTCTTTATCATACCCACGAAAACAAATAGTTTGGGAAGAAATGTATAGTTTGGTAATGGGATGATGAAATTGATCTACCGGTATACCTTTCGTAAAAAGGTCTACAACTTATTATATCTGTTTGGGTACAAAACTACAAGGCTTTAATTTGCTAACTTCTCCCAGACAAAGTGGTAGTCGTATGCGCAACATGTTTTTACTCGTCCATGGAACATGAAGTTGGGTAAAGAGTTGGAGAACCTAAAAGACCTTAGATGCCACCATTGCCAATTCCTGGTATTCTACTTCTGCACTAGACCGAGTCAAAAGTTTGAAAATTCTCTTACGACTTACATCTTTCTATAGATTTGTATATATACACATTTACAACAGTAAGACCCATTATAATGGGATCTGAAGTGATAGAATAGGATAGATAAAGATGAAGTAGTTGAGATAGTGAATATTTAAAAGACTAAATAATAGGCAACAAAAAGATAAGAATCAGGAGATAGAGATAGTTGTACACGTGTCTTAACACCCCCTCCACCCCACAAATACTAGTGGGGTTTAACACGTTGGGTGTGGTTCTGAGAGGTTCACATTGAGGCCGATAATGTGGTTTTGTGAAGATGTCCCCAACTTGTATTGTAAAGGAAATGTGTTGAAGAGTTGAAGATTCATGCATTGAGTTTTTCTCTAATGAAATGTACATCGATCTTGATATGTTTGCTGAGTCCATGGACAACTGGATTCGAACCTAAAAAGATAGAGCTAACATTATCATAGTAGAGTGTTGGTGTGCAAAGCAGACGAACATGAAGAAATCAGAGAATGTGTATCGTCCACAACACCTCAGTGCTTAAGCTGGCCAAAGGTTTGTATTTGGCCTCACAACTAGAATGTGAGACAATATGTTGTTTCTAAGAATCCAAAGGGACTAAGTTCTGACAAAAAATAAACTGCATAGCCAATAGTTAGATCTTCTAGTTGTTGCACACCATGCCCAATTTGCATCACTAAATCGTGTTGAAAAATGATATCAGCACTTCCTAATTTTATTGCGAGGTTTTACATCCTGACGTGGCTGCATAATTGGCCGTCTAGGTAGGAGAAAATCTAGGGTTTAGGGTTTACCCATAGAATAGGTTGATAATATTTTATTAAAAAAATAAAATCTTGCAAATTTTATCTCCAACTTTATCTCTTACTAAGCTGCAGCGTGGACGCCACGTCAGGATGTAAAGTCTTGGAAGTAAAAACCCGCAGTACTTATATCACCGCTCAATCGTGTTAAGATAAATTTAGTGGGAGATATGAAAAACCCAAATCAAACTATTTGTTTAACACAACTCAAAGTGCTTTTAGCTGTTTGTAGATGTGTAGATCGTGGTGAGTGCATAAATTTAAAGAGGGAGTTGACAGCATAGACAATGTTTGGACAAGTCATCCTCAAATATTGAAGACTGCCAAGAAGTTGGTGATAAGCATAGGGTTCTGACAGAGGATCATCATGTTCGATTGTCACCTGGGGCCTGACATTGTTGTGTGGATGGGTGTAGCAGTGTCCATACCATAATTCTGTAAGAGGTCGATAGTGTAAGTAGAAGAGCTCCTCTATGCGGAACTATTTCGATGCCTCGAAAATAATGCAGTGGTTTGAGGTATCATGTGGTGAATCGATGTCCTATTTATTACAATATCATGTGGTGAACTGTTTTCATAACCTGAATTGATGACCCGGTTATCACAATATCATACACATAAATCAGAAAGATAATGATATGAGTCGGAGTGCGACGTATAAAGAAAGAGAGACATATGGTGAATTGTGGAACCCTGCATTGAACACGAAATGACTCAATTTGGAGTACCGTACTCGTTGTGCCTGTTTGAGCTCATACAACGACTTTCGGAGTATACAAACACGAGAAGAATACTTGGGGTCATCAAAGCCTGGAAGTTGTTTCATTTAGGATGAGCTCCGGCATTCCCGCGACATTCCGATTTCCTTGCGACCTTCCTTTCTCTATGCTTTCCCCGCGACCTTCCCATTTCTCTGTTTCCCCGAGACCTTCCCATTTCTAGATTTCCCCCAATCAAATGGCTTCTAAAGCGACTAACTTTGAGCCAACAAGCTTTGAATTGACAACTTTCCAGCTTCTCCGTCTCTCCAGGCGACAAGCTTCTCCGGCGACGAGCTTCTTCTGCGATGAGCATTGAGGCATTCACGCAGCCAAGGTTAGGCCATTTTCTATTTCTGTAAGGTGTTTTGTTTAGTTTCATAGTTGGATGAGTCATGAGTCATGGAGATTTTGTATGAAATTGACTTCTATCTAATTGGCTTTCTGGTTTCTGTAAGGTGATACGTTGAGGCATTCTGGTTAGGGTTTTTTCAGTCTCCAAAACATTTAATGGTTGCTGGAGGATGTATAACAGTCATGGAGATTTTGTATAAAATGGACTTCTCTCTAATAGGCTTTCTGGTTTGCTCCACAATTCTCAGCTTAGGTATGGGTAATGTTGATTTGAGATTGTCCTTATGTTTTCTGGTTCCTGGTCTTTCAGATCAATATTATCTTGTCCGTAGTGAAACTGAGGAGAATGATGCTATTAGATTTTACTTACCATATGTTGTCTGGATGTGATAAGAATAAAAGATGCCAATGCTTGTTTTCCTGTTATTTGTTTAATTAAAATTATTTCTATATTCTTGACACACACTTGACCTTTAGAAGAAAAAAAGAAAACAACTTTTTTTTGCTATTCTGCCAGGCACTTAAGCCAATTTTGTTGGTCAATAAGACAGTTGTTTTATGCAGTTGCCTCTTCATTTGGTTTATACCAAAACCGCCCGTAAAATTTACTTATAGCGGTGGTTTTTTGAAAGACCGCTGCAAAATAGTATAAAGGTAAACAATCGCCTATAATTCTCTGACAGCATCCCAGAACTTCAAGGTAAGGCTTTTAGCTCTAATGTCTTCGTTCTTCGTTTCCCTCTCTCTTTCTTTGTCCCTCCCTCTTTGCGTTCAATTGATATTGCTGAAGTTGGTTGTCTGTGGTGATAGCCCTCCTACTCTGCTTGGTGTTGATCACAGCGTCGTGCCATCGTCCAAATTTTCTGTTGTTGGTGAATCGCTGAAAAAAGGTATGATTTTTGGTTCCTTTGTAGGGCTAGTCTCTTTCCTTGTTTAATCCCTCTCTATACTTTCTTTTTCTGTATTCTGTTCCAATTTGATTAACTTCATGTTGTTAAAAAACTTAAGGTTAATTCTTCTTCTGGGTTTTCTTCTGTATCATCTTCGAGGTCCTCTTACATGGTGTTTATTGTTGCTGTATTTATATGGAGACTGTTACCTGAGTTCTGATGGATTTTTATTTGGTTATACGTGTGTGTTTCTGTTTATTTTTCCTTTTTCAGCTTCATCCCCTGGTTCTGTTTTTTTTTTTCTGTTTTTTTTCCTTTTTTAGCATCATCCCTGTTTCTGTTGTAATATCATGAGATGAGACAGTGGGTGACACAGCCAACAGGGAAAGTCCTCAGTTTCTTCTTTTTCTTCTTCTCTGTTGTAATATCATGAAATGAGATTATAGAGTTCATCAAAAATCATAAAGGAGATACGGAGGGATCGGCTCTATAGTTATAAAATTTTCATTAACTCTCTCTTACTATTCGGTGATTTCTTTAGTTAAGAAGATTTTTTTTTATCTTTGGGCTGCCTTTTATCTCTCTCTGAAATTCTCTCTCTCTCTCTCACCTCTCTAACTCTCTCTCTCTCTCTTACTCTCCCCTCATCCTATCTCTCTCTGCCCTCTGAAAACATTCAAGAAGAATCTCTTTGTATTTTGCTTTCCAACAATAGAGGTTATGAAGAATTGGTTATCATTCTTTTATGGTGATTTCTTGAGTTAAGCACATGTTTTTTTTTTTGTCTTTAGGCTGCCCTTTATTTCTCTCTGAAATTCTCTCTCTCTCTCTTAGCCCTCTCCCTCTCACACTCTATTTCTTTTAACTAAGTCGAGAATTTTCCCCACTTTTGCTGCAGTGTTTTATCTTTTTCAAATTATATCGACTTGCTGCATTTTGCTGCATTCTTCTTTGAATTTGCTGCATTTTTTCTGTTTTTGGGCTGCTTTTTTCTATATCTGAAATTTTCTCTCCCTCACCTCTCTCTCTCTCTCTCTCTCTCTCTCTCTCTCTCTCTTTCTCTTTCTCTCTCTCTCTCTCTCTCTCTCTCTCTCTCTCTCTTTCTCTCTCTTCTCTCTCTCTCTCTCTCTCTCTCATTTATGGTGAATTCTTTAGTTAATAAGATGGTTTTTTTGTCTTTGGGCTGCCTTTTATCTCTATCTGAATTTCTCTCTTTCTGAAATTTTCTCTCTCTCTCTCTCTCTCTCTCTCTCTCTCTCTCTCTCTGTCATCTCTCTCTCTCTCTCTCTCTGAAATTTTTAATTAACTAAGTTGTAATTTTCCCACTTTTGCTGCAGTGTTTTTTTCTTCATATTACATTGATTTGCTGCATTTTTCTGCATTCTTCTTTTTGTAGTCTCTGCTGCATTCTGCTTTTTATGTCGTAGATCTTTGTTGAATTTTTGCTGCAGTGTGATTATTTTTCAAATTATATTGATTTGCTTCTATTTGTTTTTATCCACATTTTCTTTATCCACCTTAATGGCTGAAAGCGTGTTGAGAAGTCTATTAAAAATCTTGGTTACAGGAAGAATATTTAAAATAGAGCATAGTGTAATTATAGAGTATAAGATTACAAAACGTAGGGTGCAAGCTTAAACCCCAAAGCTTGCACCCCTTAGTTTAGAACTGTAAACCTAAACCCTAAACCCTAAACCCTAAACCCAAAACCCAAAACTCTAAACTACTACACTGCTATTGTTTTATTTTCGACAAGTATTCATCATCCATTTTTTTTTTATTTTGTGTAGTCCGTCATTGATTATTGTAATTGAGATGGACTATCTCAATGGCAGAAAATGGATATATGAGTTCAACAACAAGGTTGATTGGTGTCATCCTGACTTTGTTCATGGAGTTTATTTATTCGTAGAGCACGCAAAACAACATAAAGGGATTCAAGGAAATGGTACATGTGAGAACATACACTATAACAATTGTGAGACCATCAAGTATCACATAGTTAGAGAGGGTTTCGTCAAAGGGTATACCATATGGAGCTATCACGGGGACCTGCAGCCACGACAACAAGAAAATCCTCCAATTGACATTGTTCATGGGGTGGACATTGCTATGTTGCTTACCGTTGCTTTTATGCGAGAAGTAACAGTCGATAATATGGAGGGAGAAGGTGAAGATCAGGAAATACGAAGATTTGAAGAGTTAATGGATGAGGCTAAGAGGCCCCTCTATGGAGGATGTGAAAAATACTCCAAGTTGTCCTTTTGTGGTGTATTTATTCCAGCTAAGGTGTTTGAATAATTGGAGTAACAAGTCGTTCGCAGATGTGATAGCACTTATCAAGGATGCTCTTCCCCCTAACAACACCCTTCCTCTCAATTGGTATGGGGCAAAAAAATGATGGCAGACCTAGGGATGGACTACAATAAAATACATGCATGCTCTAACGATTGTGTTCTATTTAGGAATGAATAGAAAGATTTAGACAATTGCCCAAGATGCGGCACCTCAAGATGTAAAGAAAAGCAGAGAGGGGGACAACTAAAATGTGTCAAGCCAACTAAGGTTCCTAGATTGCAGAGGATGTTCAAGACTACATCATTTATGTCATGGCATGGGTCGTCTCCTGCAACCGAAGAAAGGAAGATGATCCACCCTAGAGACTCTATTGCATGGAAGCACTTCAATACACGATATCTTGATATTAGTAGTGATCCGAGGACTGTGAGACTTGGTCTTGCCAGTGGTGGGTTTAGTTCTTTTCAGTTTAGAACTAGTTCGAGCTATAGGACATGGCCAGTGATCTATATGATTTGCCTCCTTGGTTGGCTACGAAGCAAAGTTACTTTGTCATGAGTTTTCTTATTGATGGACTGAAGTCGCCGAGTGATGATTTAGATGTATATTTACAGCCGTTGATTGATGAGTTAAAGGTTTTATGGGAGGTGGGAGTCAAGACTTACGTTGTTGAGACTCAGTCTTTCTTCATGATGCGTGCAGCTATGATATGGACTATAAGTAATTTTCCTGCATATGATATGTTATCCGGTTGGAGTACAAAGGGGCACAAAGCTTATCCTTCATGTCAATTGAATACAGGTTCAATATATTTGCCTTGTAGTCGTAAATGTGTGTAAATGAGGCATCGTCGTTTCCTACCTAGTAGTCATCCTTGGAGGGCAGATAAGAAGTCATTCGATGGGACTGAAGAACATGATAATGCACCGCTTACTTCTACAGGAGAGAATATCTTGCATATTAAGGCAGAATATGAGAATGTTGTATTTGGAAAAGGTAAAACCTCTAGAAATGAAACAAAACAGATTCCTGAAGGGTGGAAAAAGAAGGCCATATTTTTTGAACTTCCCTATTGGAGTATTCTATTGATTCGGCACAATATTGATATCATGCATACTGAAAAGATTGTGGATGAAAGTATATTGCACACATTGTTACAGAAAGATGGCAATTGAAAGGATAATATCAAGTCCAAATTAAAACACACGTAAGTGCATACAATATGTCTATATGTACATTGCTCTTCAACAAAAGTACAAATAACGTTCATTTTCAAAACATGTTCAGGTCAGCAATATGTTTTTTTTACTTTTCTTTTTTCTTTTGTCCCTCTTATAGATGGTAGCTGCATTTCTCAGCTACTTTGGTGTTGGCTTCTAATCCCTTTACCTTGTTGATTAGTTGATAGTCAGCATGGTCTTCTTGACCATTCTCTTTTGTAATTTACTTGTAAAATCACTTTTACATGTGTGGATGGAATATCTATTGTCCTGATCTGTACTCTTACAATCTCTCCATGTCAGGATATGAAACAGATTATTGGGCCGAATGAGTATCCAGTTGTGGCTAATTTGTTTGAGTCTGTTATGTCTTCCTTAATTTGCTCTCTAATTTGCTCAATCTGAGGGATGTTGATGTCATGTCTAAATAAACGGGATATTGGTCTGGTTTCTTTAAAATGGTAGGGATGACGTCACCAGTTTTGATTAAGATTTTATTTTAGCTATTGATCTGAGTCTCTACCGCTTTGAGATGATGGTATAATCATCATATCAAGGAATTCATAAAGCTGATGGCAGACATTATTTGGGATATTTATCTGGCGACAGACATTTGCTATAATCAGATGACATGGCTTGGGATATTTACTTGATTGACATGGCTTCACATTTTGAGGAATTCATCAAGCAACTTCTATGGAATGGTTGCAGAAGATACATCCACAGACATCGGATATGACCGATCAGCCATTTGGCAACCAAATTCAGATCTCACCTCTTCCTACTTAACCGGATTTCAGTTCTGTGCGAGTTTGTAAATGTAATTGTAATCACAATCTTTTTAGCTGATCTAGGTGATACTAATTGATAATACACAACTCGTGATACAGTCGATTGTAAGAAGTACGCTTGTAGATTGGCAGGCTGCTCTGAGTTTTTGAAGGATGCGCCAGCAGCCATGGCTATTCATGACTAATCTTTGAAAGACTAACGTATTCATTATCATGTTGTTGGGAGTCCTTTTCTCTTTATCGGACAACTCAGATGCTAGCTTGTAACTGCCATTTTTTCCTTTTGTGGTGTATAGTTATTATTTGACTTTTGTCTTGTACTGTAATTCTATGATGCCCTTATGTGTAAAGCATTTTAGAGTCGAAGAAAATAAGATAACCATTTCAATTCTATGGGCAGTACAATTGCATTTCAAATAATTATTTTTTTATTTTTTGTTATTCTTATTCTCGGTGGGTGGCTGAGGAGGATTACATCGACAACTTCCCTACAGTTCACTTGAAAAAAAGAATGCCCTTTAAAGTCTTCCCGACAGATTCTGATGTACACAGGATATATAGACCAGTGGACATGTTGGCGTACTGACAGGTGCTCTCTCTCTCTCTCTTGATGATTTTCTATGAAGATCGGTCCTATCAGATTATCAAATAAAGGAGATAAAGACTTACCCGATTCCATCTTATGAGTTGCATGTGGGTTGATACAGTAGCAGAATAGAACAGTGGTTTGTGGCTTTCCTCAACGAAATCCCTTAATGCCAGAGGCCTGAAATTCTCTTATCCAGATGGGGAAAAACAGAGAGTGATTGATTTGGTGTATTGGGAACCATAACCTTCAGCCTTTATATATTGGTTGATCAGGGTACCCATTATCCCCTGATGGGCCAATATGGGTATCCACTCATAAAGCCCATATCAATTTAGAAGTCCACTGGCTTATCAAATTGGATCACATAATGTAAGCCCATTAATATAAATAGCTAATACAATTGTAAATAGTGTGATGTCCATAAAGGAAATACGAAATTTCTAACAATCTCCCACAGGACAGCATACTACTCTAAAAGCAATTGCATTTCAAATTCCTTAGGCGCGCATCCGTATGCTATTTATCTGTGGATTTATGTTTAAATACAATCTGGTCTATTTCATAGATTAGTGATTGAACCACTGCAGCTTTTGTCATATTAATAATCATGACTAACCCCAATGATCACTATACCGATATAGGAAATGTCACAGATCAAATATGGATGAGCAGCATGGAAATTACAGGTAATGTGATCTCAAACATGTCTATTACCAACTGGTCCTTCTTTAGTTCGTTAATGAGATCAATAAAAAAATCCTTAAATGCAATTCAAATATTGCATATACAAGTTCAAAACAGAATCATAAATCATGAACTTTATTCTGCAGATAATCAAACATTACGATGTTTAAAAACAAATTACATAGACCAAAAATTACTCCCACTAAACCAAGGTATAATCGAAAACAACACCCATATGAGCAGTATGCTCATGAAAAACCTTAGGTATTAAACCCTTGGTTAGTGGATCAGCAAGCATAGAGCTTGTCCCTATATGTTCTATGGAAATCTGTTTCTCTTGAACTCTTTCCTTAACAACTAGAAACTTGAGGTCTATATACTTCGACTTCGTTGAGCTTCTATTGTTGTTGGACAAAACCACTACTGAGTTATTGTCACAATGTATCTTCAATGGTCTTTCAATACCATCTACTACTCGTAAATTTGTGACAAAGTTTTGCCGCCATATCCCATGATTTGATGCCTCAAAACAAGCTATGAACTCCGCAGCCATGGTCGAAGAAGCTATAAGAGTCTGTTTAGCAGACTTCCAAGAGATAGCTCCTCTGGCCAACATATAGATGTAACCTGAAGTGGAGCGCCTGTTGTCTTGGCATCCCGCAAAATCGGAGTCAGAGTACTCGATGATCTCTAAACTGTTAGACCTCCGAAAAGTATGTATTCTGTCGTTCTCTTCAAAAGCGCATCACATGCTTTACTGCCTTCCAATGTTGCATGCCTGGATTTCACATATATCTGCCCAAAACTCCCACAATAAATGCTATGTCAGGATGTGTACAAACTTGAGCATACATCAGACTCCCTGCTACTGATGCATAGGGAATCTTTTGCATCTCTTTCATTTCAATATCATTGTATGGACACCGTTTGAGACTAAATTTATCTCCTTTCGCAACAGGAGTATCACCTGGTTTACTATCTTTCATGCCGAATCTACTTAACACTTTATCGATATAGCTCTTTTGTGATAATCGAAGGATACCTAGAAAACGATCTCTTAGTATCTGAATTCCTAATACAAAAGAGGCGTCAACAAGATCTTTCATCTCGAAATTCTCCGTTAGAAATCTCTTGGTTTCATGCAATAAGCCTATATCGCTGCTAGCAAGTAGAATATCATCGATATATAAAACCAGAAAAATGTACTTACTCCCACTGAACTTGTGATATACACAGTCATCAACAACATTTGCCTCAAAACTAGACGAGGTGATGACTTGATGAAACTTGTGATACCATTGATGGGAAGATTGTTTGAGACCATAGATAGATTTCTTTAGTTTACAAACCATAGATTTTGGATCACCCAATACAAAATTTTCTGGTTGAGCCATGTAAATAGTTTCTTCTATGTCTCCATTAAGAAACGCAGCTTTTACTTCCATCTGATGTAGCTCTAAATCAAAATGAGCTACTAGTGCCATTATTATTCTCAAAGAATCTTTCGATGATATTGGAGAGAAAGTTTCTTTGTAATCAATGCCTTCCTTTTAAGTAAAACCCTTAGCGACTAGACGAGCCTTATATCTTTCGATATTACCCTTTGAATCCCTTTTGGTTTTAAATATCCATTTACAACCAATGGGTTTCTTTCTTTCAGGCAATTCGACAAGATCCCAAACGTCATTGTCTTTCATAGACTTCAACTCATCCTTCATGGCATCAATCCATTTATGAGAGATAGAACTACGCATAGCTTGACAGAAGTTGATTGGATCATCATCTGTTAAACCTATGCCATCTTCATGTTCTTGGAGAAATACGATATAATCATCAGAAATCACACTTCTCCTCTCTCTAGTGGATCTCCTTAATGACACTTTTTGAGGTTGTTGAGATTGTTCTATAAGTGGTGCGTGAGGAGGACTATTAATGTTGTCTTCTATAGGATCAATGTCATGAACAGTGAGGGGTATTAATACTTGATCACCTTCAATAACAAATTCTTCTTCAAAGACAACATTCCTTATATTTTCTTCTCCCCCAAACTCAACATCCTCAAAATATCTCATATTTCCCTTTTCAAAAAATGATCGTAATGTGGGATCATAAAATTTAAATCTTCGAGAGCGTTCAACATAACCAACAAAATAACAGCTTACCATTCTAGAGTCCAGTTTTCTTTCATGAGGACGATAAGGTCGTGCCTCAACTGGACAACCCCAAATGTGCAAGTGCCTCAGGCTGGGCTTTTTCCCAGTCCAAAGCTCGTAAGGGGTTTTGGTAACTGCCTTGCTTAGTACTTTATTGAGGATATAAACTGCAGTCTTTAAAGCTTCCCCCAAAGAGACTCTGGCAAAGAAGAATGACTAATCATACTTCTCACCATATCCTTAAGAGTTTGGTTTCGTTGCTCAGCAACACCATTCATGCTGGGTTTTCCCGGCATAGTGTACTGCGGAACAATTCCACACTCATTGAGGAAAAGTGCGAAAGGTCCTCGATGTTGCGCTCCTGATCCATCATATCTACCGTAGTATTCACCACCACGATCGGATTTGATAGCCTTAATTTTCTTTCCATGTTGAAGTTCAACTTCAGCTTTGAAAGATTTGAAAATGTCCAAGGATTGAGACTTCACATGTATAAGATAGATGTAGCCATATCTAGAGTAGTCGTCTATGAACGTAACAAAATATTGTTGTCCATTCCAAGATGCCGTAGTGAAAGGACCACATATATAAGTATGTATTAGTTCTAAGACTTCCTTAGCCCTATCAGCACCTAATCTTTTTGTATTAGTTTGTTTGTCTTTGATGCATTCAATGTAGATTTGAAAGTCTGACAAATCCAAAGGTTCTACAATTTCATCCAACACAAGCCTTTGAATTCTCTGTTTAGAGATATGACCTAAACGCTTGTGCCATAAAATGGCGGAATTCTTATTTAATTTTCGCTTCGTACCATGAGAACTTGTTTGCAGTATAGTATTATATGAACTATAAAGTCAAACATATATAGATTATCAATCAAACGACCAGAACCTACAATATTTGAATTTAGAGAGAAAATAACTTTATTATTTTCAAATGAACAAGAGAATCCTGATTTGTCCAAAGTAGAAATAGTAGAAATATATATAAAAATCCGGTGTTTCCGTCTAAAATCCCTATAGCTTCAACACAACAAAAAGTCTCTAACTTAGCATACTTATACGTCTCTAACTTCCCATTCTTCTTAAAATATTGTTCTATCTGGAGAAGGAACTCTTGTGCATTGTTCGCACTAAGGAATGTTCCGGAATGGAATGTTTCAAGAGCATAACACACAAACGGTTAGACCGGTCCCACTTTTCAATCTTAATCTCAACAGACTCTTTCCAAATCTTGAAATTCGTCCCACTTAGCATTGGGATGTTAGGGCGTCGAGCAGAAAAATACATGGCAGTACTAGCATAAACTGAATTGTAGAACGAAAGAAATAATCATACTCACATTAATTTACATGTTAAAGAATAATCAAGACATGAATAAACAATCCAAATGGGGACATTATAGAAGATACCTAGCACAACATTAATTTCTAGTCTTTGGACAAAGAAAATTAATTGTAAGTGGTACTCTCCAAACAATGATCAAACACTGATGATTAATTCTGCCAAACTGTGTCTTCCTTTGGGCCGATCACAATTCACATGAATAATAAAACTTTAGAATCATCACATATTTATCACCACAGGCGTGTCATTATTTGGCCAAACTGCGTCTTCCTTTGGGCCAAGCACAGTTCGCATAAATAATTTCACACTAAGCATCTATGTAATTTCAATCAAATCAATTTAGACAACAGAGGTTACTTTGACAACAATATTGCTTTAATCAATTTAATTAGAAAATACAAGACTGACTGAACACTATTGCATACTTAAAACCAAATGCATGCTTGAAATGTAAAATTTCCTCATGTTTTCACAATTTATCCCCTCCTGCAATAAACCAAATCCATCAAGAAAACAAATTGCATTAGTAGGGTATTGAGACAAACTCATAAAATTCCCAAAATTATACCATAAAGTAGAGAACAATGTATTCTACTTATGGTGAAATTTTCATCCAAAAATTCCAAATTTTTCGTAATTGGATCCGGATCCAGAGTCGGTTCTTTAATCATATCCGGATTCTGATTCGGATATGAAGTCGGGTCCGTAATCGGAAGCGGAGCCGAATCCTTAGTCAGACCCGGAGTCGATCTGTAATTGGATCCTAATCGGATCCGGTAATCGAACTCTAATCGGACACACAAACGGATCCAATAATCGGAGTCGGATCTCTAGTCAGATCCTGTTATCGAACTCCAATCGGACCCAAAGTCGGATCCTATTCGGGTCCAATAATCGAACTCTAATCAGATCCAGTCATCGACACCCGATCTCTAATCGGATCCGGTTATCGAACCCTATCGGACCCAAAGAACAAAGTCCAGACCCGAAATCCGGACCGAATGGCCGGTTGCTAATATTTACCTGAACCGGTCCGATTTTAACCAATAAACCGAACCGGTGAGGTTGGGTCGATTCACTGGAAGATGAACCCATCTCTTTCCTTAATGGTGAACCGCAGGAGAAACTTTAGGAAGATTTCTCCTTCCGCGGTGAACCGCCCTTTACTTTAGGGTTTCTCCTGCCGCGGCGTTCCGGCCTCACTGGTGGCCGGATTTTGCTGCGAAATGGTCGCCCAGCCACGAATGACCATTTCTCCAGGGTAGCCATCGCCACACAGCGACGGAAAATCCCAAAAAAAAAAAAACGAAAAAACGAAAAAACGAAAAAACGAGCGGGTGCTTTCGTAACTCCTCCTCGACTTCTTTGGCGAATTTCCGGCCGTTGCAATGGCCGGAAATGGGTACAGAACGGTCGGCGACTGTTCCTTTTTTCCTTCTCTCCAAATTCCGACCAGGAAATCCGGCCGGCCGAACTCCAAAATCCGGCAGCCATATTTCTGGATTCTTTGATAATCCGAATCAGACGCCTGCTCTGATACCACTTGATGGATTTCTATGAAGATCCGTCCTATCATATTATCAAATAAAGGAGATAAAGACTTACCGATTCCATCTTATGAATTGCACATGGGTTGATACAGTAGTAGAATAGAACAGTGGTTTGTGGCTTTCATCAACCAAATCCCTTAATGCCAGAGGGATTTGGTGTATTGGGAACCATAACCTTCAGCCTTTATATATTGGTTCATCAGGGTACCCAATATCCCATGAAGAGCCAATATGGGTATCCACTCATAAAGCCCATATCAATTTAGAAGTCCACGGGCTTATCAAATTGGATCACATAATGTAAGCCCATTAATATAAATAGCTAATACAATTGTAAATAGTGTGATGTCCATAAAGGAAATACGAAATTTCTAACATCTCTCTCTCTCTCTCTCTCTCTCTCTCTCTCTCTCTCTCTCTCTCTCTCTCTCTCTCTCTCTGTCTCTCTCTCTCTCTCTCTCTCTCTGCTCTCTCTCTCTCTCTCTCTCTCTCTCTCTCTGCTCTCTCTCTCTCTCTCTCTCTCTCTCTCTCTCTCTCTCTCTCTCTCTCTCTCTCTCTCTCTCTCTCTCTCTCTCTCTCTCTCTCTCTCTCTCTCTCTCTCTCTCTCTCTCTCTCTCTCTCTCTCTCTCTCTCTCTCTCTCTCTCTCTCTCTCTCTCTCTCTCTCTCTCTCTCTCTCTCTCTCTCTCTCTCTCTCTCTCTCTCTCTCTCTCTCTCTCTCTCTCTCTCTCTCTCTCTCTCTCTCTGCTCTCTCTGCTCTCTCTCTCTCTCTCTCTCTGCTCTCTGCTCTCTCTGCTCTCTCTGCTCTCTGCTCTCCCCCTCCCCCTCTGCTCTCTGCTCTCCCCCTCTGTTCTCTGCTCTCTAATTCCGCCGATGCAGGGAGCTTTCAACTGCCGGCCGAGGTTAAACTGCGTCCCGGTGGTTGTTTTCGTCTGCCGGAGCTTCCGTTGGCGGGTTTTGACTTCTCCAAAGTCGGTTTTTCTAGTAGTGTGGGTTTCAAGTCACTTGTAAATTGTTATGGAGTGTAATAACAAACAACCTTCATTAATATGAAGAAATCTGGTGCTTAAGTAGCCCACTGAACACATCGGTTTAAATATCATTGTGTAAGGGATCAAGTAATGGCTAGGTTGATTTCTACCCCTCTGTGAACAATGAGGATTAGTGGGCTGCTAGTTTCACTATGGAGTGTCGGGGCCACTATTTGATATATATGTACAAGCTGGACTTATACAACTAATACATTCTAACTAGAGAGGGAGTTTTACAAGGTTTCTTATAATATATATATATATATATATATTTTAAAGTTATGTGCCTCCTCACTTATGAGGAGCAAAGTTCTAATTAAGTGGCTACTTTCTAATCCAATATTTCAGCCTACGTACTCTTGGTACTTTCTTTTGTTTCTACAAAGTGACCAGGGCAACCTTAAATCTTATTCTAGTTATTTTTTTATATAGTAGTGAAGGTTTTACTCGACTTTTGTAAGTATCTGATATGGTTATTGGCTTGTTATTTTGATATCCAACAAGAATCCAATAAGAAAATGAATCCATCACTACTAGAAAAGTGTTATCCGCCGACGGTTGGGAAATTTTGCGTTAGCGGAATACCTCTATGCCGACGGTCTTTTTGTCTCGTCGGCAGAACTTCGCTGTATCCTGCCCAACCGTCGGCGGAACACTCAAAGACTTCCGCCGACACACCCTAACATGGGTCGGCAGACACAAAACTGAAGCGCCGACGGACCCCAATACGAACCCCATCGGGGGAACTCACAATTTCATCCGCCGACGCACCCTTACACGCGTCGGTGGATGGTAACTGAAGTGCCGATGCACCCCAGTACAAATCCCGTCGGGAATTCACCATTACTTCCGCCGACGCATCCAATACACGTCGGCGGACAAATGAGTTAATCGCAGAAAGAATCCCCCGATGCAAAACTACCCGTCGGGGGAATTGTCTCCACCGACGCTTGCTCACGCGTCAGCTGAAATATCTGCGCCGACGCGTAGGTACGCATTGTCGGATGATTTGCCCTACGCCCTGCTCCCTCCCCCCACCCCTTGTCCCTCCCCCGCGCCCTTGTCCCTCCCCCGCGCCCTTGTCCCTCCCCTCCCCCTTGTCCCTCCCCGCGCCTTTCCCTCCCCCGCCTCTCTCCTCCCTTCCCTTCTCCCCCCCCCTCCCCCCACTCCCTCTCCCTCCCCCTCCCCCTGCCCCCGCTTTCTCCCTCCCAATTTTTCCTGCATATCAGCTTCATTTTAGTTCTCTGTTAGCCTCCCCATTTTCTTTCAAAGGCCTGCCCACCCGCAGGGCCTTCTCCCTCCCTGGCCTGCGCCAAGTGAATGTTTTCGCCTTACTTTTTCTCCACTCCTCGTGCCCTTCTCCTCCCTTGTCCTCTTTAACCGCGCAATCCCAGGAAGGTGGTGATAATCCCCTGTCTGTGGCTCAGAAAGTTCCAAAGCTCACAGCTATCATGCCAGCAGGCAGGTGTTGATAGAGAGAGGTGTTATATGAGACTCTCAGCGAAGCACAATTCATCATCCAGTGAGAGAAAGTGGAGAACGGTGAAAGATACAAGCAACCCTTATGCAAGGTATTTATTAAACATTACAATCGTTTCTTTCATTGTGATGTTCATATCGTCATGAACACCTCTCTAGTTTTTCATCTAGATAATATAGAAACATTTTGTTAACTGAGAAACTCAACTGAAAGTACTGAGGTTTTTTAGCATGTTTCTGTGGCTGTCTTTTCATCGATCTGTTTCTTATGTATTGAGTTATAACATGCTAATTTTGTTGGCACTCTCTGTTATTTGTAGATTTATAGGTGCTCTTTATAGCCTGCTTGATGGATCCGCTGACAACACGAAGTTTGAAGATGACTGCCGTGCTATTATAGGGACTCAGTCCTATGTGCTTTTCACATTAGACAAGCTGATTTACAAACTTGTAAAACAGGTAAATCATTGAATGACATGTTCTTGTTCCTTAACATTTTTACTTGCTCTCTTTTTAATCCGGTCCCCTTCAATTAAGTAACATATCTTGATTAATTTCAGCTGCAAGCGATTTAGTCTGATGAAATGGACAATAAACTCCTTCAGTTATATGCGTACGAGAAATTAAGGCGTCTTGGAAGATTTGTTGATGTAGTATATCATGAGAATGCCCGAGTTCTTCTGCATGAAGATAATCTGTACAGATTCGAATGTGTAAGTCCTACTGATGCCTGTTCTGATCTCTCTCTCTCTCTCTCTCTCTCTCTCTCTCTCTCTCTCTCTCTCTCTCTCTCTCTCTCTCTCTCTCTCTCTCTCTCTCTCTCTCTCTCTCTCTCTCTCTCTCTCTCTCTCTCTCATCTCTCTCATCTCTCTCTCTCATCTCTCTCATCTCTCTCTCTCATTTCTCTTCTCGTTCTTGCTCTCTGCTTTCTGCTTTGTTGCTCTCTGCTCCCTAAACCCTAAACCCTAAACCATTCCGCCAACACACCCCAGCATAGGGATGCATTGGCAGAATCGTTTTTTTTTCAAATTCTGCCGCACCCAGCATAGGGATGCCAGAATCTTAACTGGCCGCGTTGGAATGCGTCGGGGGAATTCCTCAACGCATTCCTATGCTGGGTGTGTGTTAGTGGATTAGATTGCGCCGACAAGTGAGATCCGTCGTCGGAATAGATTCCACCGATGCGTGATCTCCGTCGATGGAATTGATCCCACCGACGCGTGAGGTCCGTCGTGGAAAAATTTACTCCGCCGACGGATCCCCGCGTCGGCCGACTATATTTGTTCACGCGACGGGTTTTTTTGTCGCGCGACGGGTTCGTATGCATCGCCTGACGACTCCGCCTACGGACATTCCGACGACGTTGCCGTACCCGTCGTCGGAAAGTCCGCCGACGGGTATTCAGGTTCCGCGGGCGCCTTTTGGCCGTCCGGCTGATGGAAGATTTCTAGCAGTGCATATTGCATATCTACTAAGGTGATTATTAATTGGGGTTTGATTTGAATTTGAAAGATAAAAATCATTGACACCCTTGCATTTTTATGAGCTTCTTGCTTCCATTTAGGCCACCACTAGGGTTTCAAGGTTTTTTATAGGCATCTTGTTCTCTTTATGGTGTCTCACTCCATTTTAGGCGTTTCATCCTATGTAATTGGAAAGAAAAAATTGTATAGGTTGGTTAAGAGGCTTTTTTTGTTTTATTCAAGTTGATACCAGCGGAATAAAAACCGGCCCATCTAGATCGGTCAACTGGTTTTGGTTTGGACCTGGACTATTGTCTTCGTTAAAAAGAGACGAAACCTGATATTTTGTAAAAACCTGCTTGATCCGGGCCTGATTGGCAAGTCCTTATTGTGTGCTCGATGAGTACAAGCTTAAACTTTACCGCTGATTGTTCTATCCAGCTTAAGGGGGACTATTACAAGGGTACTTTGTACTGTTGTAATTGAACATGGTTTTTATAGTTTTGTGTATTTATCTAGGTATATATGTGCCTACTCACGTTTGAGGGACGAAATTGTAATTCAGTGCCTACTTTGTCATCCATTTTTCAACTCTCCTCTCTATTTTCCTTCTGTTTCTGCAATGTAAAGAACCACTAGTAGAAATCAAACTTTTAATGGGGTTGCAAAACCGCCACTAAAAGGGTTAAAACCGCCGGTATTAGTTTTGTTGGCGGTTAACCAACCGCCGACCATAATAGCGTCGGCAAATGTTTTGCTGACGCATTTGCCGACACTATTATGGCCAGCGGTTCTAACGCTCGGTAAAAAATTTCTTTGCAACGGCGGATGGTTAAACCGCCAATAAACAAAGAAATAATCCCGGCGGTTTTAATGAAAACCGCCAGAAAAATGGTCTTATTGCCGGCGGTTATGCAGAAAATCGCGAGGAAATCTTTTTAATGGCGGTTTTGATAACCGCCATGTAAAAGTTTACTAATATTAATGGTGGTTGTTGAAACCCCCGTTAAAAACGGTTTTTTATTTACTGGCGGTTTTCTTAAACCACCATTATTGTTTTTAGTGGCGGATTTAAAAACAGCCATTAAAAAGAATTTGTTCATTGGCGGTCTTGTGAAATAGCTGGCAAAGTTGTTTTTTTTTAAAAAAATTCAATTTTTTTTTATTTGTCTACCTTTGACAATTTAATTGATTTTACAATCTACAATTACAATAGATTCCAACAATTGGACTTTATATAAAAAACAATTAAAGATTACAATGTGGGCCAAAATTCTAGTTTTACAAAACTGAGGAAAAAATGATGAAGAAGAAGATCTAGTTCTTCTACTCATTGTAATAATAGAAATAACAATCTTTATGACACCTTCATCTTCATTCCATCTTCAGTAATCCGCAGGTAATCAACTACCAATCTGCATTTTGGAAATTTAATGTTAAGAAAACACGATGCTAGTACCTTACCATCCATTTCAAAAATTAAAGAAGTCTACCATAGGCATTTACAGCAGATTACATTAAGGTTCCTTCTTACCTCAGAAACAAGAAGGCCCCTAATTTTTATGCATTTGATTGGGAAAATCCGTTCCTTAAACCACACATGTGCATTTCACTAAAATAACATTTACTCACGTGTCTGGTCAATGGAGTTTATAAATTTCCTGTTGTGCATGTTTAAACAAACTTTAACAGTGAAAAAGAGAATGGAGGAATATAATCAAAGATCACCTGGATGGCAAGGAAGACAGTCAGGTAAAAGCCACATCTCAGATGGCATTGGATTATTTCTAGACCGGTACATCCAGTCAAACACGCCAAGAACCTGCCAATTATTTGGTCAATATAAGACCATAAATATTTCTTGAAGATAAGTAAACTAAATTAAATGATTTCTAAGATACTTCTCAATTTACAAAAAAAGATACCACTTTATACAAGGCAGACAAGTAATATAGATCAAATGTACCCAAGTATATAAGCAGAGTCAGCTGAAAGTTATCAAATAAATACACAAACCAGGAAACTGATGTTGCTTCGGTCACCATCCACCGTGCACTATCTACATCAAACTTCAGGTATGACCTGGGTATCCCCTGTACCCCGTCTCGTCATAATGTAATAAGGGAAATTCATATCCTCCGTGGTGAACTTTGTTGCAACAAAAATAGACTTCATCTAGCATCCAGCCAGGTCAGCCGGATCCTGCTTCTAAAGATCTGTTTCTTCCATTTGTTTAAGTTCACTTTGGAGCCTTAGAAGAAGCTTTCCTTTGCCACCGCTTCATATCATCCGGAGGAAAATACTAAGTTTCTAGATCGACTTACACATCCTGAGAATCTGAAGACGAGAGCTACCTAAACTTCCTGCACGACACACTAAGTTTAGAACATACACATGAAGACGAGAGATACCTAAACACGACTTGCGACGAAAGCTTGGGTGAATTTTGACGCCAATTCACGCCGGAGATAACGAAGACGACCGCTCGGTTTGTTCCCACGAGAGAAAAAACTGCGCGAGACAACAAAATTTGGGATAAAAAAGCACCCTTCAACGGTGGTTCCAAAGAAAACCGCCATTAAAACAAAAACCTATTCCTGGCGGTTTACTAATAACCGCCGGGAAAGGTACATTTAATGGCGATTTACAAATAACCTCTAGTAATTTCCTTTTCAATGGCGGTTTCAACCATATCCGCCGGTGATGGAATATTTTGTGGCGGTTTTTAAACAACACAGCCTGTAAATAAACCATATAACACCTTCATTTAGCAAATTAATGAACACCCTCTTCACCGACGGTTTAACCTAACACCGCTGGTAATGGTCGGTAAAAACCGGTACTTAGCACGGTCTTTCTTAACTAAGTTTAAATCAGACATTTGCTGGCGGTTTTAATTATGACCGCCAGTAAAGATACATTCAGTGGGGGTTTTCTCAAAAACTGCCATTAAATGTACCTGTCCCGGCGGTGATGGTGAAAACCGCCAGTAAAAGACCTATCCACTGGCGGTTTTTAGAAAACCCGCCAGTAAATACATTTTACTGGCGGTTTTCAGTGTTTCCTACTAATATTGGGGTTTTTTTTTATAACTGCCGGTAATACGTGATTTCACCGGCGGTCTTAGTTGAAAACCCCCGGTAAAACCCTTATTTCTACTAGTGAATAGGAGAGTATTCCTTAGTATCGGATCCATAATTTGAGAATCCACCGACCACATCATATGTCTAGATGAAACTCTGGTCATTACCTGCTGAGATGTTGTTGCTTCGGAACATTTTCTAGAGAGAGCGCTTTCAAGTGGTGTCATTTGAATCTAAAAGCTGTCAAATGAGGCAATTAGGAACCTGTCAATGTTCCTGTGAAAACTTCATGGTTTATTCTGCACCGTGACTTCAACAAATGAACTTGTCGTCTTCCTCTGAAAAATTGTGTGGTTTACTGAACGGCACCGTGACTTCACGAATGACAAGCTTTGCAAAAGACGAGAAGTCTCGACAGCGGCAAAAACAAAATCTGACAAACTATATCCGAGGTTCCTTGTAACAATATGGGACTGTTCCTTCTAGAATCTCGTTAACATTTTTCCTTTTAGAAACCGTCCTTTGTGGTGAATGAATTTGACCCAGAGTATTACTGTTATACAAGAGCAGGGGAGGCGCCGTTTGGTTGAGAATTAAAGAATTGGAGCAGTTCGACAAATCGAGTCGATTGAGTGAAGCCGTACAAGTGATAGAGGAGGAGTGCTACAGGTGGTGACACGATCAACGAGGATCATGAGTTCAGGAGCGAAGCCAGCAAATTAATGGATCAACGTAGCATCAGTACGGGACGTGTAAAACCCAAATGATTAATCAGCATGATGGACATCCATTACGAATCCATAAGGTTAATCATGCAAACTGGATTCATTTTAGATAAACGATATTAATTGATAAAGATTTGCCGTTAATTGATAAAGATTGGTTACACGTATATGTAAAGTTGTACCACCATCTAGCCCATATATTTTCAGGGATAAATTACTGTGTGTTTTTTTATCACATTACACATTTAAAAAAAAGCTCTCTTGGCAACCAATTAAAGATGCTTTTTCTTCTCATATATATATATATATATATGTTGTAGGCACGTAATATTGATGGAACCAAGAATTAAGATAAGTAGCTAAACGAACCCTGTCCAAGCTGCAAAATTATTGGGCGTCCTGTGAAGGTATTTGGGAGAAATCAAAAAAAAAAAAAAAAAAGAAAGAAAGAAAGAAAGAAAGAAAGAAACTGAGAGAAAAACAAGAGAAAATGCAAGGAAAGAAGGTGGGAGATGGAATAAGAATAAAAAGTTACTGACACGTATTTGATAACAGCTAGCCCAATGATCGAACAACACGTATCTTTGATTATAACACCCCCAAATAAAGTCCATTTTGTCCATTCAATGGCGAAAAATTAAGAAACACTAAAAATTCATCCAAAAGCTTATCCTCTTGTCTCTCTTGAATTGGATAATGTTTCAAGATTGATAACTAAATTAATTTTGACAACAACTTATATAAGTGAATTAAATTGTTTGAAAAAATTTCCTGAAAAAAGTAATGCCCATTATTTACATGTATATAGTATCTCGCTACCTAAAAAGTAATGCCCATCATTTCTAATATCATTAAAATCAAGACATAATTTTTACAATTTAATCAGAAGCGCACAAAGCAGATCTTCTAGCAAATCAACAGAAAATTTGAGGTCATTCCCTGAAAATAAGAAGCTCAATCTGCTAATATAATGAACAAATATTCAAAGAAAAGAAATGAAATAAAGGCCACCAAAGGTAGAAAAAATGCAGCAAAATATTTCACCATAAGTAATATAGTAATTGAGTGGGACATGTATCCATCGACAACCAACTTAATCATAAAATTGTGAGGATGGAGTTCTCCTAAATTACCTCTATCAAAACGACCTTCGCGGTGGACTAATTGTATCGAAACGACCTTCAGCGTTTCCGAAAGCGTTGCCAAACGCTGCCTACTGAAGAATTTGACTACGGCACTCTTTCATCGAAGACTTTTGACATCGACTTCTCCGAAAGAGTATTGGACTTGTTCCAAAGGTGTGTAGGTTAGCTCCGTTGGCCGACCGGATACTAACCTACACACTCTGTGCCCTCTTGCACTCTTTCAACTGGCAGTTGCCGGAAGGGACGACCCTCGATATGTCGGAGAAGTTCGGGGTGGTGTTGAAGAAGGTGGAGCCGATCGTTGTCGTACCTTCCCGACGATTAACCGATCCGGCGAGTTGACTTGTAATTTCCCACATAGCCCGTTGTTGGTCATTTGTACCGTCATAATCCCTTGATCGGTCTTTGAGAAAATAAGGTTGCCCCTTCCACTTACGGACGAAATTCTGTTGCTCTCTACTGTTATAATAAGAATTCCTCTTCGTCATTGATTTACTCTATTTTTCTAAACCTTGTTAGCCCCTCTAATTATTGTATAACGACTCAAATTTGCACAAGTGGTCTATAAATATTCCGCACGAGAGGCATATTGCATGCTTTATAATATTTTATCTCTAAGAAAAAGTAAATATCCTTTTCAAACTTTAATGGTAAAAGGTATTACATATTAAAAGATTTCTGTTGTAACTTCACAAATTTATCATTAAAAGTGATCGGATTCTTTTAAGTTTTAACCATTGAATTCAACCCTGCGATCTAAATAACCGCAATAAAGTAACACAAATTTTTAAAAGGCTTAGGCAGCCTTTCGCTAAGCTCTAGGACGACTCTAGAGTTATATTTGAAAAATAACTCTTTGGAAAGGATATGACGTTTGGGAAAAAGCATATAAGGTTTGGGAAAAGGATATGAATTTTGGTACAAGGGAAATGCTAGCTGCACTGCTGATTGGCTGGGACGTTAGTTAGGGACATAGCAGCACTGCTGATTGGCTGGTTCGATAGATAGGGAGGTATTGTGGACAAGTGCAGCTAGCATTTTCATTTGTTAATTTCATTAGAACATTTTAAATTATTATTTTATTATATATTTCTACTATAATACCCTCTTATGTAATTAATATGGGTTTCTTCACCGGACTGGATAGATTCCGCCCAAAAAACAAACGCGCCCAATTTTTTTTTGAGATTTTGATCAACTTTTTACTTTATGATTCACCATATATATTTCATTACGGATGGAAGATTTGGAGTTCCATAATAGGAAATGATCCCGGTATCTTGTTTTCTTACTTAGGAAACTGATATGCATATAGATACTTATCAATAATGAAAACCATGCTTCTAATTCTTTGACCCACAACATTTGACCCGAACTGAGCTTTCGGGAGACCCATACTGATTCGCATGTTACCCAACACCCTCCATTAAGTTAGTCAAAATAACATTAGTACAATGAAAATTTTAAATTCTTTTCGTAAAAGAATGATTTCGGCATGACCTCATTACACTAACTTCCACTCTCAAGACTACCATACAGCCACTAAATGAAACCAATTAATTATTCTTTTGACTCACAACAACTACCAGATGGAGTCAAGTCAATATAAAGCGCCATTTGGATCACTTTTTTTTAACTCTCAAAAAGTCTTACTAATTATCCAATATGTTAAAATGCCATTTGACTCACTACAACTAAAATATACCACTATCCCTATATTTGGAGATGCTAAATAATTGTGTGGAGGTATAATTAAATATTTAGATTATCTCATACCATGTTGCAATTTTCATTTGTCTTGCAGGTTTTAAGACATGAATATGATATTTGTTTTATTTAGTTTTTTCTAACTAAATGGAAAGGGTTAGTAAAACTCAAGCTCTTCAATTTATATGCAAAAAAATTCTATGATGGTAGGTGGCCTATATGTTAAACTTGCCAACTCACAAACCTTATGTCATTCAATTTCTTATTCATCATAGAATTTTTTTTTGAGATTCACCATATTCGGCAGAGAAACTGCCGTAGAACAGTGCTGATCACCATCACCAGCGACTATTCCACGTAGAGTTTCTTCACCGGACGGGTACAGATTCTGCCAGAAAATACAAAACATGCCATTTTTTTTTGAGATTTTGATCAATTTTTTACTTTGTGATTCACCATATTTCAATTCGGATGGAAGATTTGGATTTCTGTATCGACAAATTTCCTTGATACATTAGGACACTTGCCGATACGGCACAATACAGGATGCTACCAGACGATACAGGGGTTAGTTTCCTTTAAAAGGAAATGACCCCAGTATTTTGTTTCCTTAATTAGGGAAACTAATACAGAAGTAGTCCTATTTCTTAGTGATGAATGAAAATGATTGAATGCTCCCTCTTTTGATCCACAAGTAGTCCAATTTCTAAAGTGTTGCAAGCGATAATGTTTACCAAGAAACGGACCAAATAAACCAGGTATATTAGGATATCCAACATCAACCAAGTAATATTTTCTTGAAAAATAACCTTACACAATTATCTATAATATAACTAGAAAAATCTCAAATCAAATGACAAAGTTTAAAATATTTACCTAGTGGAGATTTGGGAAATTTATTATTTGGATTGTAAAATTGTCTCCATGATAGAATTCTAAAATTATTAGCAATTCCTTCCAATCTAGTTGATACAGAAGTAAACTTCATATCGAAATCACGAACGACCAAAAAAATGGGTGCAAGCTTTATTTCTTCCATGGTAAGGCAATAGTTTATCTAATGGTACTATAACTTCGATATGTGTGTTATCTTGTGCACCAACACTGCTTTGAAATCATGGCCAATATTTCTCTTTCCCTTTAAGATAATCAAGCAAAATATTAAATGGCGGTGTTATAATCTCTGATGACTATGCCAAAATGGCTTTCATGATATTATTAAAATGTCGGCTAATTGTTTCACTTAGAGTGTTGCAACCACTCTTGCATGGCCCTATTTCTTTATTATGACCTATTATGATTAAAAATATACAAACTTGTTCATAAATAGATACTCGTTGTGTATCTTAGAGTAACATTTTACTCCTTAGGACTTCACAAAGTTTTATAAATATTACTTTTTCCATTCGTAACATATGACCCCTGACCCAGTGACCCCCCACTACATCTTTAACATGCTGAACTCAGTTGTCAAGGAAATGCTACGGCTACATTCGGCTACATTCGTCAAGGAAATGCTACCAGCCGTCGGCGTTCAAGCTGGAGAGGTTCTTGCAAGGTGGGAAATAGGACTTCAGCGGCAACAATTTCCACTTTTTCCCGTTCGGAATGGGGAGGAGGATCTGTCCCGGCATTTCGTTGGCTGACCAGATGCTAACCTACACACTCGGTGCCCTCTTGCAGTCTTTCAACTGGCAGTTGCCGGAAGGGACGACCCTCAAGGAGAAGTTCAGGGTGGTGTTGAAGAAGGTGGAGCCGCTCATTGTCGTACCTTCCTGGCGATTAACCGATCCGGCGAGTTGACTTGTAATTTGGCCACTTAGCACGTTGTGGGTCGTTTGTACCATCATAATCCCTTGAGCGGTCTTTGAGAAAACTAAGGTTGTCCTTTTCCACTTACGGACGAAATACTGTTGCTCTCTACTATTATAATAAGAATTCCTCTTCGTCATTGATTTACTCCTTTTTTATTTTTCTAAACCTTGTTAGCCCCTCTAATTATTGTATAACGACTCAAATTTGCACAAGTGATCTGTAAATATTCTGCACGAGAGGCATATTGCATGCTTTATAATATTTTATCCCTAAGAAAAAGTAAATATCCTTTTCAAACTTTAATGGTAAAAGGTATTACATATTAAAAGATTTCTGTTGTAACTTCACAAATTTATCATTAAAAGTGATCGGATTCTTTTAAGTTTTAACCATTGAATTCAACCCTGCAGATCTAAATTGATAAAGGACAACTCTAGTGTTATATTTGAAAAAGAACTCTTTGGAAAAGATATGACATTTTGTAAAAGAGTAATGCTTGCTGCACCGCTGATTGTGCATAAGTGCAGCTAGCATTTTCCTTGGCTAAATTCAATTGAGGTTCAACTGGTGGTGGTGGAAGCTCTTCATCAACTAGATCAAATGGCTCAACATCATCAATTGTAGGAGCATCTTCATGTTCATTTTAACCATCTTCTTGTACTTCTCCCCCATGATCTGTAGACACTATAGGTGGAGTAACTGGATCAATTCTAACAGGAATCTAAGTAGAGGAATTACCTTTCTCAACTTTGTCACCATCACCAACAAGTTGATCTTCAATAAATACAACCTCTCTACTTCTGATAATCTTCTTACTTACTGGATCCCACAATATGTACCCAAATTCTTCATGTCCATAACCTATGAAGACACATTGTTTGGCCTTATCATCAAGCTTCAACTTCTCATCTTTGGGAATGTGAACGAATGCCCTGCATCCAAAGACTCTCAATAATCATAAGAGCCGTCTTTACCTGTCCAAACTCTGTTTGGGATGTCATTGTCCAAAACCGTTGCAGGTGAAAGATTTATCAAATCAACTATAGTCTTCGTCACCTCCCCCCAAAAGGATTTGGGTAACTTTGCATGAGACAACATGCACTGAACTCTTTCTTCTATCGTTCTATTCATTCTATCTACAATATCGTTATGCTGAGGTGTTTTAGAAGGAGTCTTCTCCAACCTGATGCCATTGACTTTACCGTATTTCTCAAATGGGCTTCTGTACTCTCCACCATTATCAACTCTTACACATTTTAGCATTCTTCTAGTTTCTCTTTCAACTCTTGCATGAATCTCTTTAAATGCATCTAGCACCTGGTCTTTAGAATTCAAAAAGAAAATCCACACTTTTCTAGAATAATCATCTATAAAAGTGACAAAATAAAGTGCACCACCAAGAGACTTATCAATCATTAAACATACGTCAATATGAATTAAATCAAGTATATTTGATTTTCTAGATGGAGGGTAAGTATGAAATGCAACTCTATCAGTTTTTCCTACTAAGCAACTATCACAAGTCTTAAGAGACATACCTTGTAGATGAGGCAAAAAATGTTTTCAAGAGAGAAACTGAAGTCCCTTCTCGCTTACATGGTCAAGTCTCTTGTGCTAAAGATCAATGTCTACATCTTTGTGAATTGCCTTAATCTATCCTCTACAAAACGTAGGTTGCATGACACACAAAGTGTTTGTCTTCATCCCTCTAGCCACCACTAGAGAACCTCTAGTGAGTTTCCATTTCTTTTCCCCAAGATATTTGACATAACTCTCATCATCAAGTCTCCCTGCAGAAATCAGGTTGAGGCGCATATCTGGAACATGTCTCACATCTCTTAGTATCAACTTATTTCCATGAGTCTCTAAATTGATATCTCCTATACCCACAATTTTGGATGCACCACTATTTCCCATTCTGACATTGCCAAAATCACCTACAGAATACTGCTGAAAAAATCAGCATGAGGGTAACATGAAAAGAAGCACCAGAATCAATCACCCACTCACTCTCATGAGAAGAAAGATTGATACAACCATCTTCATAGACAATGGCAGTGTCACTTTCAGAAATGACCACATGAGTGTCTTTTTCATTCTTCTTTTCATCTTTATGCTCTCATTTCTAGATTATGTTGTCTCTCTTTATATGCCCCATCTATTGCAATAATAACACTTGATGCCACTTCTAGAATTTGATCTTCCCCTCTAAAAATTCTTTTTGCCGTTTCCATGTGGAGTTCTTGATTTACTTCTTCTACGAACATCTTGTTTTTCACTAATAAAGGCCTCAAAGGAAGAATATTCACCTTTTTTCTTTTCTTCTAGCTTCTTAATTGAGCAAGCAATCTTGAACTATAATCCATAGTTAATTCAGGCAGATAATTGCTTAGTGAAATCACTAATGGCTCCCAACTAGCAGGTAAAGAGCCAAGAAGTAATAGTGACTACATCTCATCATCAATTTCCATGTTCATTGTTGTTACAAAGCTGATGAAGTTGCTTGTATGCTCTGTCATACTACGGCTATCCTTGTACTTTAGGTTTATAAGCCTTCTAATTATTAAGGTTTTGTTTCTCAATGTGCCCTTTTCAAACAAGGCTTTCAAACTCTTCCATAGATTTTATCCATCATTCTCTTCTGCTATGTGGTGGAACATTGTAACATCAACCTATTGCTTTATAGTAGCAGAAGTTTTCCAATGCAAAATTTTCTAGTCTTCATCACTCATACTTTCTGGCTTTGTCATACCTTGTGCCAATCAAAATAAATCTTTGTGTTAAGAGTCAGGGGTAGTTTAGTAATTTTATTAAATTTTAGTTAGTTATTATTTCTTTATTATTTATTTTACTTGCTCCTCAAGCTATATATGACATCATTGTAATTTTGTATTTTCGGATTCTATTAATACATGTTTTAGGGTTGTAGGTCATAAAAACCTTACAACCTCTTTCTCTTCTTCTCTCTTTCTCTTCTTCCTATCTTTTCACTTTTCTCTTATCTTCTATCTCCCTTCACTAAATCTAACATGGTATCAGAGCGGGTCTGTATGTGACAACTAGTCACTTACAGAGCTCATGAAATCTTCTTCCTTGAGGCTCGTTGTACAAGTTAGAAGTTTTAGGAAGGTCATAGATTTTGGGCGATCCTTAAAGTTTGTCTTTTTTCTGTGTTCTTTTGCTATTATCCCTTGATAATGGCTTCTAATGCTGATTAAAGTGTTGTACATATGGGTTTTCTCCTAAAAGGAGTTCCTTTGTTGTTGTTGGGTTCGCAGGAACCTGTATCTGCGAGTTGTACTACTGCTTTTGGTAATAAATTGAATTTTTACACTGCCACGGGATTCGTGACCGAACCAAAAAATCTGTCTTTGAGCTGCGAAAATATACCACTTCTAGTCAAAGGTAGTTCTGAACGTGTTTTAGAGCCTCCAAGTACATAAAACTTGTGTTTTACATGGCCTCAAGAATCGTGCCAGAGGTTTTTTTTCGAATTAGAAAAGGTTTTCTGGTGTTTCTATGCTCTAACTCGTGCTACTATTGGTGCTTCTGCTGCAGATGTTATTTGTTGTGTGGTCGGAAGCTAAAAGTTCAATATTTCTCTTTCTTCTGCCATTGTCGTAAGGTGAATGGTCTAAATTCTTGTGTAAGTGCTAGATGCACAACCTACTGCCCTTAAAAAGGGGTTTCAGGTACTGCTGAGTCATTGGACTCGTACTGCTAAGTCGTTGGACTCGTTCTGTTGAATCGTTGGACTCGTATTGCTGATTTGATGGACTCGTACTGCCGAGTCGTTGGACTCGTACTGCTGAGTCGTTGGACTGGTACTGCTGAGTAGTTGGACTCGTATTGCTGGCGTCGCTACCGCACTGCTACAGAAAGGGTGATCGCTAACACTGCTATTTAAGTGTGCTACACATTTGGTGCTATTGGCGTTATTTTAGTGTTGTTGGTGTTATTTTGGAGCTGTTGGTGTTATTTTGGTGCTGCTGGTGTTATTTTACTGCTGCTGGTGTTATTTTGTTGTTGCTGGTGTTATTTTGCTGCTCCTGGGTTCATAAAACCCTCTTTATGCGGCAATTACTGTTGTTGCCTCGGGATTTGTGCATACTCTAAAGACCAACTAGCTGATATGGTCACTAAAGGTCCTGGATGGAAGAAATTTGAGTATCTTCTCTCCAAGCTGAGCTTTCATGATATCTATGCTCCAACTTGAGGGGGAGTGTTAAGTGTCAAGGGTAGTTTAGTAATTTTATTAAATTTTAGTTAGTTATTATTTTTTTATTATTTATTTTACTTGCTCCTCAAGCTATATATGACATCATTGTAATTTTGTATTTTCGGATTCTATTAATACATGTTTTAGGGTTGTAGGTCATAAATACCTTACAACCACTATCTCTTCTTTTCTCTTTCTCTTTATCCTTTCTTTTCACTTTTCTCTCATCTTCTATCTCCCTTCACTAAATCTAACACTTTGCAAATGAGCAAATCAAGCATCTTACGCTTGCTGACTTAGAAATTTGTTGAAGTTAATATAATCATCTCAAATGAATTTTTTTCATCCTATTCAACACACAAGAAAACTAATTCAAAGAGCCTAAATCCGAGAGCACTTTGTTAGGAGTCATAACTTGTTCTCTTTGTGCAAAATGGGCTGCAAAATTGATACAAAATCAACAAAGCCTCTCAATGAGGCATTTCACCGAACACATTGTATGCAGAAATTAAAACGTACATGCAAATTAGTGAAACAATAAATAACACACAATCAAGTACAAGACACAAATTTAACGTGGGAAACCCTTCAGTGTGAAGGGAAAAAACCCACGGACCAACCTCCGATCAAACTTCCACTATTTTAAATATGGGTTTACAAGTGAGATTTTTCAATTTTTTGCCCAAGCTTGAGGATTACAAAGTCAATAAGAGAAGTGTACAATCACTTTCACAAAGCATTATCACTCCAACCATGTATACAACAAAACAAGGTTAGAGATTACCAGTATTGTGGTTTTTCTACAAAAGAGAGTGTGGAGAAAACCTTTAAGGAGGCATGGAGACTTAGAAAAATGGCTAGCAACTCCTTTTCTATTTTTCTCCTCTTTTTCTTTCCTTTCTTTCTCTCTCTCTTTTCCTTCCTTCTTTTCTTCCTTCTCTTCTTTTTCCTTCTTCTTTTCCTTCTTGTTCTGTCCTCTTTTCCTTCTCCCATTTTTGCTCTCGGGAAGCAAAGTTGCAAAGCCCTCGGGCTCTTTCTATTTGCTCGCGTGTACCCTCTGTTTCTCGCACGCCCCCTCTATTTTTCTTTTCTGTCCCGTCTCCTTCATCCCCTTTCATTTTAATTTTATTACCCTCACTCTCTCACAGCTGGGACATGTGTGAGAGAGTGTAAGTGATGGGGCCCACCTGCATATAAGGCGGAACCAACACCTATAAAGATTTATCTTGCTGCTGAATATTATAGAAGAGTAAAGAGTAACGGTGGAAGAATGCAGTTGGTTTAAAGTGGATGTTTACGATAAAATTATTTGGTGCAGATGGAAGCATACAAGAGCTCAAAGCTGTCTTCTGGCGAAATAATATGAGCAGCAACATGGTGTTGATTTCAGACGAATCTTTTCTCCAGCAGCTCGTTTTGATACAGTCAGGATTGTTCTAGCAATATTGCCTGCACAATTGTAATGGCGTGTTTGTCAATTGATGTCAAGTCAGCCTTCCTAAATGGGGATTTACAAGAAGTATACATAACTCGACCAGATGGTTTTTTTTTTCCATGGAAGGAAAAGAGACAAAGGTGTACAATTAGTTAAGAAAGGTGTTGAATATATGGATTTAAGCTGGCTCCTGTACTCGGTATAGCAAATCTGATGGGTGCTAATTTCATCAAAAAGGGTATTTGAGGAGTGAGAATGAGGCTACTACCTACATAAAGAATCCAACATTAGTTTCACATCATAACTTAAAGCATATTGATATTCGAATCTCGACGTGATTTCGTAGCCCCAACTGGATCCATCACTGTAATAAAAAACTCCATACATAACCAGTGGTTTAAATTAAAGAAGCGACAAGAAAACCGACACCATTCTTCAAGCATCGGATATGGATGTTGAGTTAATGGATTACGGATGACCCCATACACCCCCTCACAGTGTAATACATTCACTTTTATTGTAGCTGTAACTATATTCAGAGAAGCAATTGAACACAACATGAAGTATTTGGTCTAACATTGAGTACTAACGGCACAAGCATTGGATAAAACCACAACATGAGATACTCCCAAAGCGTTTTCAGATTGCCAACTTTTTGAAAGAGATCTAGTGGCAAGAGTAGAGCTCGGGATCGGATAATCTCGGCGTTGGAATAACCATGAGAGGTTTTGCCTTCTTCAGAACAATGCCAAACTTCTCAGAGACATCAAGCTCTGCCCCCTCGGGCAGCTTCCAGTCGAACGAGTGAAGAAGTGAGGCCATAACGTACATTAACATCCTCTCTGCCAGGGCCATACCGGGGCAGATCCTCCTCCCCGACCCAAACGGGAAGTAATGGTAGTCATTCCCGGTGAACTCACGTTTGCCGGCGGTGGCCATCAAGAACCTCTCCGGTCGGAACTCTTCAGGTGACTCCCATGCCGTGGGGTCCCTGTGAAGAGCCCACATGTTGACCAAGACGCGGGAACCCTTGGGGACCATGTAGCCCCCAAGAGGGGTCGATTGACTCGGGGTCCTGGGCAGCATGAGTGGTACCACGGGGTGCAGTCGAAGGACTTCCTTCACAAAAGCGTTCACGTAGTGCAGGTCCGAGAGGTGGGTCTCCTCCACCACACTGTTCTTCCCCACGACTCTGTCCAGCTCTTCCTGGGCCCGTTTCATAACTTCCGGATTCTTCATTACCTCCGTCATCGCCCACTCCATTGTTGTCCACGTAGTGTCGTTTCCAGCCAGAATTATGTCCTGTACGTCAATAAAAACGCGCTCAGACGAAGTGCAATTACGTCATGAACTCATCACACCAGAAGCCTTTAATCGCTTAAGGAAGTCAAGGTGGTAAGGTAGCCACTCACGGACAGCGACTCTAACGTCACACCATGAATTTACCATCACTTCTAATTTTTTTCTGTAACGCCATTTCTTCATCTTATCGAGTCACATGATGTGGCTATGCATAAAGCCCTCTCAGTCAAAAGACAGGTCATGTCGAACGCTACCTTCCAAAAGTATTAAAATCAAATGTAATGCTATGCGTACTGAGCATGAGTAGTACGCATAAATTGCGCACCACTTACGTGGATGGCTCACGTAGCCGTCCACGTAAGCCGCTGAGTCGACATCTAAAAAAGCGGGGTCTGGTTCGACCCCGTTTTTCTTTTTTCTCTCTCGCTTCCTCTCCCCCCGTATCGCTCTCCCTCTCCCCCAAATCGCTCTCCCTCGCCTAGCCCTCGCCTCAGCCTCCCGAGAAGCCCGGCGGGGCCGCCGCGGGAGGCTGAAGCAAGGCCGAGGCTGAGGGAGAAGAGAAGCCGACAAAATTCACCTCTGCTTTTAACACATCTATAATTTTTTTCTTTTCGTACCTTCTTTAAACAGTATAGAAAGGACTTAACAATATCACCGAACAACGAACTCAAAGAATAGTAGCAGCTGCAGAAAGCAACTTTATTCTGTGCTTATGTTTTTTGAAGCATGCGTCAATGGAATTTTTTGTTGCCTATATGTGTATTTTGTGAACTCTGAAATTGTTCTGATGTATGGTGTTTGTGGCGGGGGTTCTTCACTTTTCCTCCTCTCGTTCCCCTTTTTCTAGCCGGGGAGAGCAGAAATGGGGAAGGAGCGAAGACAAGCTCGGAACAGAGTTGCGAGTGATGGCCTGTAAAAAGAAACTGGGCAATCATGGCGACTTAACGAACTGGAGAAACAGCCGGCCAGAATTCTGAAATCGGCGGCCCCGCCCTCGCCTCAGACTCCCAAGAAGCCTCATCCTCCCGCGGGCGGGGCCGCCGTGGGAGGCTGAGGCGAGGGCGAGGCCGCCGCGGGCCGCCAGGCTGAAATCGAGGCCCGCCCTCGCCTCAGACTCTCCCAGAAGCCTCATCCTCCCAGGGGCGCCGCGGGGAGGCTGAGGCGAGGGCGGGCCGCCGTGGGAGGCTGAGGCTAGGGGCGGGCGCCGCCGCTGGAGGCGAGGCAAGGCGGGGATTTGGGGGAGGGGAGAGCGATACGGGGAGAGCAGGCGAGGCGAGGGCTAGAGAGAGTTTGGGGATGGGGAGGCGACACGGGGAGAGGAAGCGAGAGAGAGAAAAAAAAATACGGGTTTAGCAAACCCCTTCGATGCGCATATCATTACTCTAGAATCAATTTTGGCTGTCTCCACTCTCAATGATTCCTTGACTTAAAATAGTACGTACAGTACAGCAGCTCGGGATCATATTGAGCAACCCCAACCCCGGTTGGCCGGAGATCGGAGGTTCGGTAATATGTGCAAAACTTTTAGGGTCCTTTTCCGGTTTCCTTCTGTTGGGAATTAGGACGCTACTAATTCCGCCCAAGATTAGTGGGACCCACGCAATATCATATGCCACCGAGAAAAACAATTGACACCCAAAAATAAGACACCGAAATTTAACGTGGTTCGGCCAAATTGCCTACATCCACGGACCCACACCAAGAAATATTTCACTATCTCAAAGAAAGAGGAGTACAAAATACTACACTGTATTTTGTGCCTACGCAGAGGCTTCAAACACTCAACTCAACTTCTCCTGCTACTTCAAACACTCAACTCAACTTCTCCTGCTATCTAGCTTCTAGACTGAAGCTCTCGTACACATAAGATTTCTCTCTGGTTGTGTTGTTTTAGAAGAAGCTGCGGGAACCTATTTATAGGAGCCCATCTTCAGTCGGCGCCCGCCATGTTCGACGCCTGCTTTGTTCGGCGCCCGCTATGGTCGGTGCCCGCAATTTCGGCGCCCGCCTGGTTCGGCGCCTGCTTTGTTCGGCGTCTGTCATGCGGCGCCCGCCACGCTTTGCCCCTTATGTATTAGTGACACCCCTTAAGATTTCATAAAGGGGTTGCATTTTAATTAAGTGGGTGGGAATCCCACTTATTAGTGGGACCCACCCACTATGCTTGTCTCCACCTTTAACAATCTCCCACTTGGAGACAACATTCTTCAATATAGTGGAATCTGGTGTGGGCATCTTCTTATGTCTTCATGCAGAAGACCAAGCGAAAGCGAGCACAACTCCGGTTTCTCTTTAGTTCTTGTCTTGGTCATCATGTCGGCTGGGTTTTTCGTGCCTTGAATTTTTTCAAGTTTCAACACTCCATCCTCCAAGAGTGATCTGATGAAATGATATCGAGTCCAATATGTTTCGTCCTCGAATGAAATGCAGAATTCTTAGCAAGATGTATTGCACTCGACTATCACTATGCAAAATGTTTTTCTCTGATTCGCAACTCAATTACGCTAATAAACCTTGTAACCATATCATTTCTTTACTAGCTTCATTCTTGCTCGTTACTCTTCTTACGTAGTTGATAACACAACAATCTTACGTATCTGCGAAATCCAACTAAGCTGCAGATGGCGCCAAGCTGTAAAGACATAACCGGTAGTACTCCTGCGATCTACCTCGCCAGCCAAAATCTGCGTCTCTGAAACCTCGTGGTGTTACGTCACCTCGTCGAAAACATAAGCATTTCTCGGTAGTTCCCGTAGATATTTCAATATCCACTTTCTTCGCTTCCCAATGCTGCTTTCCGAGATTTGCCATAAATCTGCTTACAACTCCCATTTGCATGAGCAATATCTGGTCTCGTGCAAACCATGGCATACATCAAACTTCCAATGGCTAAAGCGTATGGAATTTTAGCCATGAAGTTTTTCTCCTCCTCGGTCTTAGGAGACTGGTCCTTCGACAAACGGAAGTGATTTGCTAATGGCGTCTTGACGGTTTTTGCGGTGCTCATGCTGAACCTTTGAAGAACTTGATTAATATACTTGGATGTGACAAGCGCAAAACACCATTTTGCTTGTCTCGACAAATTCTCATCCTAGAATTTGCTTTGCTTCACCTAAGTCCTTCATTTCAATTTCGCCGATAATTGCTTTTCAACTTCTTAATCTCGTCCATGTCCGATCCGGCTACTCACATGTCATCGACATAAAGTAGCAAAATTATATAGCTGGACTCGAGTCGTCTGGTAACATCAATGGTCAGCATTACACCTCGTGTAGCCATTGTTCTGCATAAATCCGTCAAACTTCTTGTACCACCATGTGTCTTGGGGCTTGCTTTAAGCCGTACACGCTCTTCTTCAATTTGCACACCGTTTCTCTTTTCCTTTCACGAGAAACCTTACGGTTCTTTGCATATATATTTCTCCTCTAAGTCACCATGGAGGAAGGCGGTTTTACATCTAACTACTCCAAGTGCAAGCCCTCTGCTGCAACAATGCTCAACAACGATCGAATTGTTGTCGACTTCACAACTGCGAAAAAAAAATCTCTGTATAGTCAATTCCTTCTTCTCTGAAAACCTTTGACTACCAATCTCGCCTTGTATCTCTTTAAACCATCATGTTCATCTTTTATTCTGTACACCCATTTATTGTGGAGTGCTTTCTTCCCTTTGGGCAACACAGCTAGCTCCCATGTCTGGTTTGAGATAAGAGACTTTATCTCTTCTTTCATAGCAAGCTTCCACTTGACAGAATCTCCCACTTGACATGCCTCGTCATAGCATTCAGGTTCATCGGCGTCGGTCAATAACATGTAATTCATGTATTTCCTGTTTGGAACATGAGGTCGGCTTGACCTTCTTAGAATAGGGGTCGAAGCAGGAGGTTGTGGTGAATTAACCTCTGTGACCGGCTCATTTGCCTGTAAACTCTCATCTGTTTGCTTCGATGTAGGACTATCATCCGGAATGACATATGTTGGATCATCGTTTGTTGTGTCGTTGGACTGCATTGCATTTCTGTCCTTGTACATCACTCTTTCACTGAATATGACATCCCGACTTCTAATGACCTTTTTGTTTTGGTCATCCCAAAATCGGTATCCGAACTCATCTCCACCATATCCAATGAAAGTGCACTTTAGTGATTTGGAGTCTAACTTACTCCTGGCATTATCACTAATGTGTACATATGCGACACAATCGAATACTTTCAAATTAGAAAGTATTACTTCCTTTCCACTCCAAACTTCTTCCGGTATCCTGTACTCCAATGGTACCAACGGTCCATGATTAATTAGGTACGCCGCCGTGTTGACAGCTTCTGCCCAAAATTGCTTTGGCAGGCCTGCATGTATCCTCATACTTACGGCTCTTTACATCAGCGTTACATTCATGCGCCTGCAACTCCATTTTGTTGCGGTGTTCCCGGCAGCGTTCGTTCCAACTTGATACCATTTAGGTAACAAAATTTCTTGAGCGTCGGCGTCTTCATATTCTCCACCGTTGTCGGATCTCAGCCTTTTTACACGTTTGCCAGTTTCATTCTCCACCATGGCTTTCCACTTCTTGAACACGTCAAACACTTCTGATTTGTGTCTCAAGAAGTAAACCCACACTTTTCTTGAGTGGTCATCAATGAAAGTCACAAAGTATGACTTTCCGCCAATCGATGAAACTGTAGTTGGACCATAGACATCTGTGTGAACAAGTTCAAGCTTCTCTTTCTTCAGAGTTCTGCCACTTGTATTGAAACTCACCCGTTTCTGCTTCCCGAAAATACAACTTTCACAAAAGTCTATTTCAGTGATCTGAAGCTCCGGTAGTTTCCTTTTGAATGCATGTACTTGAGCCCTTTCTAGCTCATGTGTCCAAGTCTTTGGTGCCACAGTTCACGTCTTTGCTATCTCTGCAAGCTGCGATTGACACACATGCATTTGCTGTTGTATATAGGGTACCACTATCCTTGCCATGTGCTATTATCATGGCACCATTAGTGATTTTCAATAATCACACGAGAAGTGTGTCACAACCTTCTCTTGACAATTGTTTGACGGAGATCAAATTTTTCCTCAACTCTGGAATATGTCTCACGTCCTTCAATTTCCAGGCAGATCCATTGAGATTGATCTGAACTTCTCCAATGCCCACCACGCTGCAAGGATGATCATCTCCGAGATATACTTCTCCATAGTTTCCCGACACATAGTTTGCAAAGTAGTGTCGATTTGCGGTGGCATGAAAAGATGTTCCAGAGTCTATTACCCAAAAAACGTCCTTCTTCTCCATAGAGCAAATTAAAGCATCACATGCTTCTTTGGTCACTATATTGACCTCGGTCTTATTCTCTGTTTCCCTTTGAGGTGCCTTACACTGATTTTTGTAGTGTCCGGTTTGACCACAATTCCAACATTCAACAAGCTTTGACTTGCTGGGATTTCTGTGGTTTTTGGATTTCGGTCTGCCGTTGCTCGACTTGCTCGTCCACGACCATGCCCTCTATATGAATTTCTACCTCTGCTATCTACGTTGAGAGCGGCGCCGGATAAAGCTCCATCGGCGTCGTCGGATCTCTTGATTAAGATCATGTTCACGACATCATCAAACTTCAATTTGGACTTGCCGGCCGAGCTGCTAATCGCTGTGACTGACCATTCCAACTCTCGGGCAACTGTCCGAGAATCAACAAAACTTGAACTTCATCACTAAAAGTGACTTCGATTTGTTGATAATTGATCATCACCTCAATGAACTCATTGAGGTGGGCTCCGAATCTCCGCTTTCACTCATCTTCATATTGAACAATTTCTTGATCAAATGAACTTTATTTGCTCTGAGACGGTTGTTCATACATCTTTGGATAGAGCTGCCATGAGAGGCATGCGTTGTCTTCTCATTTTTTATATTGAAAGCAACCGACCTTGACAATGTCAATCTGATTAGCGCCAAGTGCTTTTCGATCAAGCAGCTCCCACTCGTCCTCCTTCATGCCTTCTAGCTTTTCTTTCGGTGACATGTATAGATCTTTCTGGTACAAGTAGTCCTCCATTTGCATTTTCCAAAATCCAAAATTTTTGCCATCAAATTTGTCAATTTTGAAATTTTCTCCTCTGTGGCCATCGCTCCCACTCAAACGCAAAAGAACGTAATTTTCTCAAAAACTTTTCGATGTGGAAGATCAGCCTATGCTGCAACCACGAGAGCATACTAAAATTTAAAGAAAAATTACGGACCACTTTCACGATACCGGTTGTTGGGAATTAGGGCGCTACTAATTCCGCCCAAGATCGATGGGACCCACGCAATATCATATGCCACCGAGAAAAACAATTGACGCCCAAAAATAAGACACCGAAATTTAACGTGGTTCGGCCAAATTGCCTACATCCACGGACCCACACTAAGAAATATTTCACTATCTCAAAGAAAGAGGAGTACAAAATACTACATTGTATTTTGTGTCTACGCAGAGGCTTCAAACACTCAACTAAACTTCTCCTGCTACTTCAAACACTCAACTCAACTTCTCCTGCTATCTAACTTCTAGACTGAAGCTCTCGTACACATAAGATTTCTCTCTGGTTGTGTTGTTTTAGAAGAAGCTACGGGAACCTATTTATAGGAGCCCATCTTCAGTCGGCGCCTGCTTTGTTCGGCGCCCGCCATGGTCCCTTAAGATTTCATTAAGGGGGGTTATATTTTTTAATTAAGTGGTGGGAATCCCACTTATATGTAGGACCCACCTGCTATGCTTGTCTCCACCTTTAACACCTTCGACTCACGAAGAATTGGGTAACTGAACTACTAATTAATTATACACGGTAAGGACTAAAAAGGGTAAGAATCAAGTCAATCGTATAGATGAAAAGCATGCAAGTTCGTGTGGACTAGGAGCTAGAATATGGTAGTCCTCCTCCCGATATTGATCTTAAGAAGACTGTCATGAGAAGAATTTAATTATTATAAGGTACTTACCATTAGCAAAGACTTGATGTGTGCTCGAGTGAGGGGCGTCTTTGGATCGCCACTCTTCTGTATTCGCACAAGTATCTGCAGGAAATCTCTGGTTCCTTGAGGGTCGCCCCTCTTCTCGCATTGATCTATGAGCGAGTCCAGGATCTGCTCGAGCTTCACCCCACCCTTCTTCGTGTCGCGGAAGATTCCCCCCAAATCAAACCGAGCGAGAATCGGAAAGAAATCGGAGACATCCGGCTTGCCGAAGATGCCCGTCAGGTACTCCACCACTCGCCGGAAAGCGTCACCCACTTGACGCTTCTCCTCCTCGGCGACCGACACACCCCACAGCGACCCCGTGATCACTCTGTACATGACAGAGAACATCACCTTCCCTATATTAATCGGAGCTCCGCCGCCGCCGCCGGCGTCGTAGACCTCCGCCACCATCTCCCGTACGGCGCTCCGGCGTACCCCGTGCGAGATGTCCAGTTTCGAGGCGTTAAGCATCTCGCCCATGCACACCCTCCGGAGCATGCGCCACTGGGACCCATATGGAGCCCAACCCATGCCGTCGACGCCGTTCAGCAACGCCAGGGACCCCGGGGGGACGTCGCGGTTGGCGAAGGTCGTGTCTTGGTCCTTGAGGAGCTCTTTTGCCAGGGACGGCGAGCTCACCACGATATAGAGCTTTTGGCCGAGCCTGAGGCTGATGATGGGTCCGTGCCGTCGAGCCAAACGAGCGAACCAGCTGTGGATGTCGGGTTCGAGATAGGGAGGCAACCCAGGAAGGGCAGCCCTCGCGGCCCCGGTGGCAAGGGCGGCAGTCGTCTTTGCTCGCTTTCTTTGAAATCTGAAGAAATATGGCCCAAAGCGCAATACCCACCACGGCGGCGACCAGAAATGGCCCCAAAGATTGACCAGTATTGCTTCTTTCTCCGGCGACGACGACCCATGTCCACGGCGTCTGAACAGCGTCTCTAAACTTGTTTTGGAGATCCATAGTTATAATTTTCTGTGACTTGGAAAGCTTACTCGCCTCCTTTTATAATTTCAGACTGGGGATATATTGCTTTCTAACTACTGCGAAATCTAGATGACTTCCGCGAAGCAGGAAAACAAATTAAGAAGAAATGAAAGCAGGTGGTGGTAACTCGATTTGTTGCAGCTTATGGAAGTGGATGAGGCTAGCGGATGAGAAGTCAACATTAACATCAACAGGCCTGTTGTAATCCTTCGGATTCTATTACTTTCCGAGAGAAGGGTTTTAAAGTTTACTACTTCAGGAGCATGAATGTGAATTCTTTCGAACAGAGACGGCAGAAAAATGGGAGTAAATTGAGCCACATATGTGTAGGAGACAGAGTTGGTTATTTTTGTGACTCGGAAGGTTACACGCCTGACGCATCCTTATACAATTCGTGGGGACACCTTCTACACTAAAATTCTAGCTGAATCGAGCGAGCGAGAGAGAGAGAGAGAGAGAGAGAGAGAGAGAGAGAGAGAGAGAGAGAGAGAGAGAGAGAGAGAGAGAGAGAGAGAGAGAGAGAGAGAGAGAGAGAGAGAGAGAGAGAGAGAGAGAGGCGGGGGGTGGGAGTCTTGAAGAAATTTTGGAGAAAAATTGAATAGACCCAAAAGAAAACTACCTAGTTTAGTTATCTATGAGACTAAAAATGTCGATATTACCACACGTTTGACTTGGCAAATGAGGATTTACAATGTCCAACTAGATAGTAAGAGTTCTAACAGCAGTTGACCAAAACCTTTCAGGTGACGACTACTGATTGATGATGAAAAGACACGTATAATTAAGATGTAACAATTGCATCATTTTCGGATAATATCCTATCGTTAAAAAATGGTGCGATTATTGTTGGTAATGTGAAAGGCTCCACCTACTTTAATAATGTAATTGCTTCAGGAATTTATCCTACGTTGTGAGGATATTTATGAGAGAGGTTAGTCCAAAGGGCAATCAATGTTTAGAGGAATTTAAAACAATTGGCACTAAATTCTGGGTAAGTAAATACGATGATTTAATTTTTTTGGATAATTTAAACAGTAAATTCCACTCAAAGCACCAAATTAATTTCAAAGGAAGTGGGAATTCAATGTTTTCCATCAATTGAAGGACGTCATAACCACCTAAAATTCTACTAACAGTTAACGCAAAATTCTTGTTGAATCTTACGAGAGAAAAAAAAATAATAATAACAAAAAGAAGATTCAACATGACTGTTGTAATCCTTTTAATGTATTCCCAACCAGTGTTTTAAAAACCGAACCAGTGATCGAACCGGTGGAACATCTGACTCTGGTTCAACCGGTTCAACCGGGTTGTTCCAATGGTTCAACTGGGTCTGAGTTGTGAGTCATTAAAAAAATTCATAATATAACTCCTATTACCTAAGCATATTACCTATATTCACAAAACAAGTTTAAAAATAGAGAAACCATTAAAAATTCTAAAATCGTAAAAAAAGAGTTTTTTAAAACTTTAAAATAAAATGTAATTAAATTATAGAAATAAAACATCCTTCCAAAATACAAAACTACTCTAAAAAAATTATTTTCTTGAGAATCCAACTACATATTTTTTCTCATTTTCACCTATATTAACAGTATTTTTATCCTTCTTTTCATCCATAATAGCTGAAAATATAAAAAATAATCAATTTGGTTTCATGGTTTGAGTTTTATTTTTAAATGGTTTGGGTCAACAGTTACTAGCTAAACCGGTTCAACTAAATTCGGTGGTTCAGCGGTTCACCGGTCGACCAAGCGAGCGAGAGAGGCGGCGGCGGCGTAAGAGGCGGCGGCGGCGGCGTGAGGGTGGCGGCGGCGAGCGAGAGAGAGGCGAGGCGAGCGAGAGAGAGGTGCGAGCGGCGAGAGAGAGGCGAGAGGCGAGGCGAGCGAGAGAGGGCGAGCGAGAGAGGGCGAGTGAGTGAGAGAGGAAAAGAAAATACTTTAAAATTAAACTGATTTTTTTTATTTTATTTTTGAAGATTTTTAGATTTTAATTTGAAAGCTGGAAAGAAAATAAAAGTTAATTAAATGGAATAGAAGTGCTACAGCTTTTTACTTCCAATGCTTTACATCCTGACGTGGCATCCACCATGCAGTCTGGGGAAGAGTTAAACTTGGAGATACACTCTGCATGGTTTTATATATAGACTGCGCCCCAACTATGTAGCCTCATCACAATGTAAAACCTTGTCGAAGTACTGATATCATTTTTCATAAAAATAACACAAGAATTTATTGCGTGGTTGTTATTTGTCTAAACCACGTAGGTGGAAGTTTAGGTGCCTCGTTTGTCTGTGATTCTTCACAACAGGTTTAACATAGCTTTGACTATTTAACGTCCCCAGCTTTGGTTCATGTGTCTCTACAAATTCTCGTGTTTCCACAAGTTGAACTTTGATGATCATATCAATTTTCTTCCATCTTCATACATATGAACTTTGTCTTACTCTCTAGAAACAAAAGTTTGGAAAAGCTACTAATAAAGTCCTACGTAAGGAAAAATCACAACGTGCTCACGGTGCCATATTGAAAATAATGATAAAGACGGGAACTGGTCTGATTTTGAAATTCTATCTTGGTTGATTACACTTACATACAGCGCGATGCAAGCTACTTAGAATTTGGGGACAAGGAACCTCGGAGTTCGTTTCAATCCCACGAAACAAGATTATACAATTTGTTTAGATTTTTTTTTTGTTTGGCCTTTATTGTAGAGACTTCTTTTCTTTCGCAAAGCTTGTCGTTCGCGAAACTTGAAATGTAGATAAAATCAGAGTAGAGAAATGCTACGGGAATGGAGGCGGTACTCCGCCCAAGTACAGAAACTGACGTGGATGGGTAACGTGGCCATCCACGAAAGTGGCCGAGTCTAGCCCCGCCGTCCCACTGCCTCTCTCCCCAGTACCACAGCCTCCCGACCACGATGTCTCGCCCCCTGCCTCCCGACCACGATGTCTCGCCCCCTGCCTCCCGACCACGATGTCTCGCCCCCTGCCTCCCGACCACGATGTCTCGCCCCCTGCCTCCCGACCACGATGTCTCGCCCCCTGCCTCCCGACCGCGGCCTCCCTGCCTTCCGTCCGCTGCCTCTCGACCGCGGCCTCCCTACCTCCCTGCCACGGCCTCCCGACCTCTCGAGGCCCGCGGCAGGGAGGCAGCAGGCAGGGAGGCAGGCAGCAGGGCAGGCAGGGCAGGGCAGCAGCGGCAGGCAGGCGGCAGCGAGCGAGCAGCGAGGCGCGCAGCGGCGGCGGCGAGCAGCGAGGCAGCAGGGGCGGCGGCAGCGGCGGCGGCAGCGACGAGCAGCGAGGCAGCGCAGCGGGCGGCGGCAGCGGCGGCAGCGGCAGGCAGCGCGGCGGCGCGGCGAGCGAGCAGCGAGCGCAGCGACGAGCAGCGAGGCAGCGGCAGCGACGAGCAGCGGCAGCGGCAGCGGCGAGCAGCGGGCGGCAGCGGCAGCGACGAGCAGCGGCGGCAGCGGCGGCGGCGGAGCAGCGGGCGGGCGGCGGCAGCAGCGAGCAGCGGCGGCGGCAGCGGGGAGCGGCGGCGCAGCGAGCAGGGCGGCGGCGAGGCGGGCGGGGCAGCGAGGCAGCGGCAGGGGGCGAGCGAGGAGCGGCGGCGGCGGCAGCGCAGGCGGCGGGCGCGGCGGCGGCGAGCGCGCGGCGGCGGCGAGCAGCGAGCGCAGGCGGCGGCGAGGCCGCAGGCGGCGCGGCGCAGCGAGGCCACGGCGGCAGCGAGGCGAGGCGGGCAGCGAGCGAGGCGGCGAGGCGCGAGCGAGGCGCAGCAGCGGGGCCGCGGCGAGGCAGGCGGAGGCCGCAGGCAGGCGGCAGCAGGAGGGCGGCGGGGCGGGAGGCGGCGGGGAGCGCAGGAGGCGGCGCGAGGCGAGGCGCGGCAGGAGGCAGCGGCAGGCCGCAGCAGGCAGGCGCGGCAGCGAGGCCGCGGGCCGGCGGGCGGGCGGCAGGGCCGGCGGCAGGCGAGGCAGCGGCGGCAGCGAGGCCAGCGGCAGCGAGGCAGCGGCAGCGAGGCCACGGCAGCGGCGGGCCAAGGCAGCGGCGAGGCGCAGCGGCAGCGGGCAGCGGCAGCGAGGCAGCGGCAGCGAGGCCAGCGGCAGCGGGCCCAGCAGCGAGGCCCGCGGCAGCGAGGCCAGCGGCAGCGGGCCAGCGGCAGCGGGCCGCGGCGACAGCGGGCGGCGAGCGGCAGCGGGCGACAGCGACAGCGAGCAGCGGGCAGCGGCAGCGGGCAGCGGCAAGGGGCGGAGGCCGCTGCGGGGAGCGGGGAGGCCGCAGCAGCGAGGCTGCGGCGGGGAGGCGGAGGCCGCTGCGGGGGCGGGGAGGCCACAGCAGCGAGGCTGCGGCGGGGAGCGAGGAGGCCGTGGCAGTGAGGCCATGGCAGCGAGGCCAGGCAGGAGGCCAGCGGGGGGCTGCACGGCAGGGAGGCCGTGGCAGGGAGGCCGCGGCCGGGAGGCAGCGGTAGGGAGGCCGGGAGGCCGGAGGGCAGGCGGGAGGCGGGCCGGGGGCAGCGCGGGAGGCCGGGTGGCACAGGGGCATGAGCAGCGAGGCCGGGTGGCCTGGGGGCAGGGCGGGAGGCCGTGTGGACGGGGCCAGCGCGGGGGGCTGGGTGGCAGCGGTCGGGAGGCCGGGTGGCTGCGGTCGGGAGGCTGGGAGGCCGCGGGAGGGAGGCAGGGAGGCCGCAGGAGGGAGGCAGGGAGGCTGCAGGAGGGAGGCCAGGAGGCCGCGGTCGGGAAGCTGGGTGGCCACATTAGGGTGGTCGTGGTCGGGAGGCAGGGAGGCCGCGGGAGGCAGGCAGCGGGACCGCAGGAGGGAGGCCGAGAGCCCGCGGTCGGGAGGCTGAGAGGGGGGCCTGGGTGGCCGAGGTCGGGAGGCCGCTGCTGGGGCAGGGAGGCAGCGGGACTGCGGGCAAGACCGGATCGTGTTTGCCATAGGGTTTTGGTTCGCTGACTCAGCAACGGACGTGGATGGCCCCGTAAGCCATCCACGTCATACTCTGTACTCGGGCGGAGTACCTCCTCCGTTCCCGTAGCATTACTCAATCATAGTATACGTACACAAGCAATTGGGGAGACGTGACAATCTAAATTACGAAATTTCAGGGGAAATGACAAGTTTTTCTCTCGTTTGGACCATCGTGCCGTTCAGTAAACCATAGAATTTTTCAAAGGAAGACGACAAGTTTCCACATGAAAACTGACAGGTTCCTAATTAATTGCCTTATTTGACAGCTACCTTTTAGATTCAAATTAATGACAGCCTTAAAAGCTGCTCTTTCTAGAAAATATCTATCTCAAGCTATAATATCTCATGCAGGTAATGACCAAAGTTTCATGAAGACATATGAAGTAGTCGAAGGATTCTCAAATTATGGATCCAATAATAGGAAATGCTCTCCTATTGATAAAGATTGGTTACACGTATATGTAAAGTTGTACCACCCTCTAGCCTATAAATTTTCAGGGATAAAATATTGGGTGTTTTTTTTTATCACATTACACATTTTTTAAAAAAAAAACTCTCTTGGCAACCAATTACCGATGTTTTTTCTTCTCATATTTATGTTGCAGGCATGTAATATTGATGGAATAAAGAATATTATGTCCAGATTAAATTTACTGATCAACAGAGGCCATTTTCTTCTCTCTTCTGGGGCTAAATGTTTGGTGTTCTTGTTATTACGAACAACAAGCTTTGTGAAAGGAATCAAGTATCTAGAATTCCAACACATAATCTGCCAAACTATATGAGCTTTAGTTTTAGGATAGAAACAAACTAGTTCCAAGGTTTCTTTTGCCAAACCGCTAACTGGTGTCCTCTGTATAGGTGTCATCCTTCCTCAGTAGTCTTTCCAAATTGGCTTCTAGAAACTAAGACAGGTCGACATGCAGGAAGACCGGAGAAAATGGATCAGTTCTGCTTCGTCAATCCTTCTAACTTCAAAGTTCCGTCCATGCTCTCCTGTTTTGATTGACCAAACACGGGAATCTAGATACACGGACCTCTAAAGCCCGGAAGAGGTTAAAATTACTGTAATATTGGCAATCCATTTATGTGTGCTATCTCTCAAAGTTCCGTCCATGCTCTCCTGTTTTGATTGACCAAACACGGGAATCTAGATACACGGACCTCTAAAGCCCGGAAGAGGTTAAAATTACTGTAATATTGGCAATCCATTTATGTGTGCTATCTCTCAATGTTCCGTCCATGCTCTCCTGTTTTGATTGACCAAACATGGGAATCTAGATACACGGACCTCTAAAGCCCGGAAGAGGTTAAAATTACTGTAATACTGGCAATCCATTTATGTGTGCTATCTCTCAAAGTTCCGTCCATGCTCTCCTGTTTTGATTGACCAAACACGGGAATCTAGATACACGGACCTCTAAAGCCCGGAAGAGGTTAAAATTACTGTAATATTGGCAATCCATTTATGTGTGCTATCTCTCAAAGTTCCGTCCATGCTCTCCTGTTTTGATTGACCAAACACGGGAATCTAGATACACGGACCTCTAAAGCCCAGAAGAGGTTAAAATTACTGTAATACTGGCAATCCATTTATGTGTGCTATCTCTCAAAAGTTATGTACACCACATGTTGATGGGAAGGAAAATCACATTTTCGATTGAGCACGTGGTTCCATCTTATATACGTTAACAAGCCATTGTGACCTATTTCCTTAACGCATTCAAGTATGTAACTTTTAGGACTCAACAATCTCCCTCACGTCTCCCTCACTGTGTCACGGTGAGCCAGTTGTGCACTTCTCACAAGAGAGTAAAATATTATATTTTTAGAGTTCTATAAAATATAATATTTTACACTCTTGTGAGAGGGCAAGTGCCGACTCCCACACCCGACCAGTGCGTGCGCATGGCTCCTCATAGGGTATTATTTTAATACAAAAATCAAAAGTATTAAAATAATGCCCTGTGAGGGATCATGCTAAAAAACTGGGTAACTAATTCACAATGTAGCACACCATTCGAATAATCTGGCCCTCACCTCATGAGATTAGCAATTCCTAATACCCTAATTAGACACACAAACTAAGGCTCAAGAGCCTTACGAATCCTGTTCTTACACGATTATTTGGTAAAGTATGATTCAATCTCCAAAACCATTTAAAAGGGAATATTAAATAACCCTCTAACTTAAATTCTCTCATAATTCTCTAAAAATAGTGAACTTTTATTCTTTCACATAATCTGGCTCCCAGCAAGTCCAAATTAGAGGATATCATCTGCAGTAGATTTGCTATGAATGCATCGCTGAGCAAAGGATTGTTACTGATGTGTAGCCCCCTTCACCTCTTAATTAGGGGCTCAAGCAAGCCTATGCATGTTTTATTAAGAAACACTTTAATATATATCAAAGTGAAAAAAAAGGCTCACATTGCAACAGTTGGCCAGTAGGTTTCTTACCTAGACTAGTCTTTTTGGGATGGCATCTTTAACTTGGGCTCCTTGAAGTGAGGCCCAATTGTTGGCTACTCCTTTGAGAGTGATTGTTAATGTCTTTGTTATGTGTAAGGAGCATTGAAGTGGGTAAAAATATAACACTCCAAAAGTTTAAACATGGGTATTGAGTAATAATGTTAGGCAACATTTCTTTTAAATAGATTAATCATTTTGGGATGGAACATGGCTCTTTAACAATAAATAATAACATATCAAACATGTAATATCAACTGCAATTTGTTCTTGGAATATAGGCAAGCGAGAGATGCATGAGAAAATTGTACAAAATTAAGGTGATGTAACATGACGAGGTTAACATGTTTGTAGCATGTTATTCTGATACAGTCTTTTGAATAAAAGAATATATTTATACAACAAGGAGTTCATGATCGTAAAGGAAGTTACCAATGTTTTAAAACCGAACCGGTCGTCGAACCGGTAGTAAATCTAGTTTTGATTGAACCATTTAGACCGGATTGAAATGGTGAAGGTTATATTATTAAATTTTAAAAGATTCATAATAAATCACAAAGAGAGCTCCGATATACGCCGGTTAGGCCATTGCTTTTAAGAATATGGTGTTTGAGTTGTTCGGTGTTCGAATCCTTTCTCCAATAACAAAATTTTTCCTCTTTTCCTTTTTTCAAGTGCATTACAGTAAACCACACCGCGTCTAACAGGACTGATTTACTATCTGACCAGACCAATCCACAGGGTGGACCCGGTTTTTAGGCAAAAGTGGGTATGACCTTTAACCAAACCGACCAGTTCTGGTTGAACCGGGTTGGAACAGCAGGTCCGGTCCGGGTTTTCAAACACTGGACATGTATATAAGATACCAAATACAATTTAAGTACAAAATGATAGATTCAATTTTGAACATGATTTCCTTTGGCTTCACGGATATGCCTGACTGAAATATCCTTATACAGGATGTTTCCTTAACATATCCCTGTTAAGCGAGCGTGTTTTGAAGTTACTTACGAGGTTAGTTTGTGGAGAAATCAATGTTCACAATGAATTCCCTGAAATTATAATTCCCGAGATAAAATTCTCTTATTAATGGTTGGTATTGAGAATTTAACTGATTCAGTTAGTTTAACATAATGAAAATATGTGAGATGTCAATATATTGAAAGAGGAATTTGTTCAATTCCATATGTGATTATGTAGCTAGACCAATGTTTTTACAAAATATTTTATTTATAAGAAGTATTTTGATGATTTCTTATATAATTTTAATATTTCAAATTAGTATTAAATTATTAGCACTAAAAAATAAAATATATATATTAAATAATAATGAAATTAAATTTTAAAAACTGAACCGGCAGTCAACCAATAGTAAGCTTGGTTTTGGTTGAAACCGGTTTGATCAGGTTGGACTATTAGTTCAGCCTATGAAGGTTTTTTTATGAAAATTCAAACTGATGTAGATTCTTACTCTTAAGAATAAGGTGTTTTTGGCATTCTGATTTTGAATCCAACCTCTAGCACAAAAAAAATTCTTTGCTTTTTTCTTTTTAAGTGTATTTCAGTAAATCAGACCCGTCTGACCAAACTAATTTCGATCAGACCGGACCAACCAATCCGGTGGATCTGGTTTTGAAGCGAAATGGGTTATGGTCCTAAACCCAACTGAAATAAGCATTGATCCGTTTCATCCAGATTGGACAGGCGGTTTGGTTTTTAAAACACTGAATCCAATATTCAATATTTATAACAAAAATATTTTTGGAATTTCCAAAATTGTTTTAATATAAAAGTGTCAAATCATGTTTGTATTTTCTTTTTTAATAATTAAGGTAATAAATACGAGATCCAAATATTTTACAACTTTAAGAGATTAAATGACACTTAATAAATATTATAAATGAATTATTGGCAAAACTATTTAAGATTCTGATGTAAAACAATAATAACTCGGATTATATAACACCAAATGTACTAATTATTCGAATATAAATAAATATGAGTCGATGAATTGGAGGAGACATTCAAGTTGAGCCGGAAAGTTAGTAAAGAAGATTAGTCTCGAGACTCTTCTCTTAGAGACCTGCTGTCATGAGACAACACGTGTTGTAATCTTTGTATTTTAGCCCACTTCTGTGTTTGATTAGTTATCAAATCAGTTTTGAATGAACCTCGTAATCTTTGTTATCTTACTTTCTGGTTAAGTTTCCGAGTCAATTTTGAGTAATTACTTTGACTGACTCGAAGTCTAACTTGATGTAATTATATGTACACTAATGTACAAACAGATCATTCAATTACAAATTACACAATTACATTGTCCCTTCTTGTTATTATATAGATAAAAGTAATGCTACGTGTACGGAATAGGAGCATGACACTAGCAACCCACCATGTATACTCCAATCAGCCTTCAACAAGTGTACCTCTATGTCATCTTGTGCTCATTTCGTGCTCCTGCTCCGCTCCCGTAGCATTCCTCTATAGATAATCAAGGTGCATGTGTTAAGTTAAAAACAACTCTATGCTGCTTCTTCATATTGAACCACAATACAATAGACATCAACGAAATATAAACTATAATGTCTCACAAACAGCTCAAAGGAATGTACGTACGGAAGTATTTGAAGTAGTTCTCTCCTTGAGAGTGTAGTTATATATATTCAAACACGAGCCTCTCATTATAATTCTTATTTGTTTAGGAAAGTAGTGTTATCTCTTTTGTTTTACCGGCCTGTTCCTTTTTACATTTGGGCCTAGTGAGTCCACTAGACACATTTGTTTTTTCTTTTTTTAATATTACTTTGAAAAAGAAAAAAATTATGATGGGAATGTGGGGTTGCTTGACCCAATTGGACTGGTCACACAAGTCGAACCAAGAAGTTTAAGGAACTGCTCAATTGCTTGATTGAGGGGCTTCAATCGAAAGAGAAGGATAGAGGTGTAAATGGCAGCTGATCATCCGCTCTACTGTCCGACCGATTAGTAAACGGAACAGAAATGGAAATAGCTCTTTTTAATCTGTTCTACCATTCTATTGATTAAATAATGGTAATATAGTAAATTTATTAATTTTTCTCATTTAATTTTAACATTTTCCTAATTGATTAATCTGCTAATTTCTTTTTATAATAGGTCCACATCCCACACAATGAGATATCATATAATTATAATTATCAAAAAATATTATTTTACTTATTTGTGTAGATATATTTTATTTGTTATCTTATGATTTTTATCAACTATATACTGTGTCTATATGACTCATTGACTTAGACTTAGTAACATGAATCATCATGTAACTTGTAAGCATTACTATTTACTAAGTGATAATACATAAGGGTTTTGCACATATACATAACTTAAGCATTACATAATCAATACTAAGGGATTCATGCAGTGAATTTGAAAAGTCCAACAATCATGAATAAACATAGTCTATCACTTATTAACCTTAGTAGTTAGTGCCTTAGATTCTTAGTTTATGTAGTACGTTTTGTTATGAATTACATTGGTCTCTTAGTTTATGTATTACTATTTAATCTTGTATTACTATTAGTATAAACCTTAGTTTATGTATTACTATTTATTATTAACATTGGTCCTTTAGTTAGTTAGTTTATGTATTATTACTATTTATTGTTAATATTGGTCCCTTAGTTAGTTTATGTGTTTGATTTGATAGTGTTCAATATATATATATATATATATATATATATATATATATATATATATATATTATTTTTTTTTATATTAGTGTTGTAGTTTTGTCTAGTTCCTTGGATATTGTATTTTTATTTAAAGTGTTGAATTCTATTTGATATATATGCAGGATATTTTTTTTATATCAATGATTCAATGTCGTCGATTTTGAATTTTTATTTGTAGTGTTGAATTGCTCAAAAATTAATGTTATTTGTTTATAAATAATGCTAGCACCTATCTGACGTACATGATAATCTAAACCAGTGTTTTAAAAACCGAACCGAACCGGCTGGTTCGACCAGGTTCAATCGTAATCGGGCCTTTGAACGGTTCGGTTCACCGGTTCGATCACCGGTTCGGTTTTTAAAACATTGATCTAAACCATTGATGCCTTGGGTTTATCCTTTTAATATATAATATTTTATAAAAAAATATAATTTTTTACATTTTAAGGGCTTAGTTTAACATGTACGTCAGACATTTACGTGGGTTAGGTACACCTAGCATTACTTTTTTTATTTTTATTGTTTGTAATTGACAAATTTTGAAAATTTTTTTCTTTTTTTTCTTTTTAAATATTTTTTCAATTTATTTCAAATTTTAAAAATAATTAAAAATAATAAAAAATGACACAAAGTAAAATTTAAGTGGACGAAACGGTAATGGCAGAACATTTGTAAACACAATCCGTGGAAATGTCTCCGGCTTTTCGTTTATGTGGCGTTTGGTACGATTGTGTAAGTCAAAGCAGTATATTGGGCTGGGCTTCAATCTTGAAGTGTGTAAACCCCATCCGTTTTTATTTTATTTTATTATTATAAGGAATTTATGCTTAAACTTCTTGACATGACATACTGAAATAAATGCGAGAGTCGGGGCTTCGTTTTTTTTCAGCAGGAGTACTCACTCGTACGCCTATTTTTCAGAAAAACCCTGTTGCCCACTTCGCCAATTTCTCAAGCTGTCGTGAAAACGGATATAGAAGAGGAGAAGGATTTATTTTTCAGAAAAACCCCTGCTGAAAAAAAACGAAGCCCCGACTCTCGCATTTATTTCAGTATGTCATGTCTAGAAGTTTAAGCATAAATTCCTTATAATAATAATAATAAAAAAAAACGGTGATCGAACAGGTTTTCCGTTTGGTCTCACATTACCCGAAAAGCCACCACCCTCTCTTCCGAATGGAATAACGTGATGAACGACGCCAGAACGCACAAAACAATTCTTTCTAAAACAGTGGGCGACCGGTCTTCTATCCCACGACGAAAAGAACCGAAACCACCGAAGCCCCTTCTTCTCCACATTGTCAAAGTTTTCCGACTGCTCGTCCGGTGGGCCCCGTACTCCCACCTGTCACCGCTCGTTCCTGCTCGCTTAAAAGTCCAAATGAGCCGCCAATTCATTAGTCACAAGTCGGCCCAAGGGATCGAGTCAACACCCGTACGCTCCTTTACATGACATGTTGAAATAGTGATATAAAAGAGCTTTCTTTTAGATTATTAATCAAGAAAGGAAAATTATTACAAGTTCATGTATTTTCAAAATGAATTATTAAATCAATTATATTGTTTGACAATGATTATAAGATTCAGTACAGAGAAAAGTAAACGTCTCATCTCCTCATAACCATTGACTTATAGAGCTCCAATAGTTTATTTATAATTAGTACTAAGTAGACAAAAAATGATTAGACTACGTATATATGAAAAAATTAGTGATCAGTTTTAAAATCAATAACACAGTGTTCCTACAAAACTCAAGAGCAGAGACGACCTATATAGAATAATAAAAATTTAAATAGTAAATACTACAAACTTTATGATGTAGATGGGCATCAAGAAACATGAAATTTATAATATGTGAAATTAAATATAAAATTAATAATAGACTTAAAAAAACATAAATATTAATCCCCATTTGTAGGGTACGGTAGAAATAAACACCAGGATATTTTTTGAGTAAGGTGAAAAATAAGATAAATGTGTTGACCTATGGAACGGAATTTGGAATTTGTTGTCTTAGGGCCTAAGTCTAGCTCCTTATGATATTAAGCCTTTAGGCCGAATCTGAGGTCAACAAAAGCCACACTACAAGACCTTATGATAAAGCTTGGTAATTAATTTCACCTATTTATGATGTCTACTGATTAGTGAACCAAAAGGATACAAACATGAACAGGGAAGACTAGTTATAGTTTTGTCACCTTTAGATGAAAATGGTAGCTAGCTTGGGGGTTAATAATAATTATTTTTTGGAGGTAGAAAATAAGTGGGAAGACCAATGTTTTAAAAACTGAATTGTAAGTCCGGTTTTGATCAGTTGGTTCAACTAGTGAAGGTTTATATTTTAAATATATAAACTATGAATCATAAGAAATCCTCTGATATCCATTGGTTAGACTATTACTCCTAAGAACAATGTGCTTGAAGGGTCCTGGTTTGAATCCTGCCTCCAACATAAAAATGTTTCTTCTTCTTTAATTTTCAACAAGTGTACCTCTATGTCATCTCTATGCTCATTCCGTGCTCCTGCTTGGTACCCATAGCATTCCTCTATAGATAATCAAGGTGCATGTGTTAAGTTAAAAACAAATCTATGCTACTTCTTCATATTGAACCACAATACAATAGACATCAACGACATATAAACTATAATGACTCACAAACAGCTCAAAGGAATGTACCTACGGAAGTATTTGAAGTAGATCTCTCCTTGAGAGTGTAGTTATATGTTCAAACATGAGCCTTTCATTATAATTCTTATTTGTTTAGGAAAGTAGTGTTATCTCTTTTGTTTTACCCAGTTCTTTTTTACATTTGGGCTTAGTGAGTCTACTAGACACATTTGTTTTTTCTTTCTTTAATATTACTTTGAAAAAGAAAAATTTTATGATGGGAATGTGGGGTTGCTTGACCCAATTGGACTGGTCACACAAGTCAAACCAAGAAGTTAAAGGAACTGCTCAATTGCTTGATTGAGGGCTTCAATCGAAGGAGATGGATAGGGATGTAAATGGCAGCGGATCATCCGCTCTACTATCCGACAGATTGGTAAACGTAACGGAAATGGAAATAGCTCTTTTGAATCCATTCTACCATTCTATCGATTAAATAATGGTAATATAGTAAATTTATTAATCTTTCTCATTTAAAATTTTAACATTTTCCTAATTTGCTAATTTCTTTTTATAACAAGTCCACATCCCACACAATGAGATATCATATAATTATAATTATCAAAAAATATTATTTTACTTATTTGTGTAGATAAAATGTTTGAATAATAAGTAAATAAAAATTTTGCAAAACTATTCTCCTCCTATTTTAATTTGTATTCTTATAAAATTTATATTTTTGTTATTTGTTATCTTATGATTTTTATCAACTATATACTATGTCTATATGACTCATTGACTTAGACTTAGTAACATGAATCATGAGTCATGTAACTTGTAAGCATTACTATTTACTAAGTGATAATACATATGGGTTTTGCATAACTTAAGCATTACGTAATCATTACTAAGTGATTCATGTTTTGAATTCGAAAAGTCCTACAATCATGAATCAACATAGTCTACCACTTTATTAACCTTAGTAGTTAGTACCTTAGACTCTTAGTTTATGTATTACTTTTTGTTATGAATTACATTGCTCTCTTAGTTTATGTATTACCTTTTGTTATGAATTACATTGCTCTCTTAGTTTATGTACTACTATTTAATATTGTATTACTATTATTATAAACCTTAGTTTATGTATTACTATTTATTATTAACATTGGTCCTTTAGTTACTTAGTTTATGTATTATTACTATTTATTGTTAATATTGGTCCCTTAGTTAATACCTTAGACTCTTAGTTTTTTTTTTGAATATTAGTGTTGTGGTTTGGTCTAGTGGTCGTTGGATATTGTATTCTTATTTTAGTGTTGAATTTTATTTGATATATATATGCAGGATATTTTTTTTATATCAATGATTCAATGTAGTAGATGTTGAATTTTATTTGTAGTGTTGAATTGCTCAAAAATTAATGTCATTTTTTATGAATAATTGTAGTTGCACTTAGCCCACATACCTATCCCATGTATATGTTAATCTAAACCATTGATGCTTAGGGTTTATCCTTTTAAAATATAGGATTTTATAAAATAAAAAATATTTTGTTATATTTTTAAGGCTTAGATTAATATGTACGTCGGACATGTATGTGGATTAGGTGCACTTAGCATTACTTTTTTTTATTTTTATTTTTTGAAATTGACAAATTTTGAGAATATTTTTCTTTTTTTATTTTTAAATATGTTTTCAATTTATTTGAAATTTTGACATTTTAGTAAAATTTCCAATTATTTCCGATTACCATTTGATTACTTTTGGAAATAATTAAAATAATCGAAAATGACATAAGGTAAAATTTAATTGGATGAAACGGTAACGGCAGAGCAGTTTCGTATGATTGTGTAGGTATATTGGGGTGGGCTTCAATCTTGAAGTGTGTAAACACAATCCGTAAACTATCTAGAGTATTAGGTAAAGAGTCTGCCCATCCTAAGTTTATATCACTTTATGAATTGTCACCTCAAAACTTTCCACCCTTTTCGTTAATGCATGTCGCTGTCAGTTACTTCACCTTTCTTCTTTCTACTTCATAGTGTTTTCTATATTCTTTATACCACGTGCTTTCGTCCATCTCCCTTCTCTTCTCTTCTATATCCGTCTTCACGACAGCTTTAGAAATTGGCGAAGTGGGCAACAGGGTTTTGCTGAAAAATAGGCGCGTACGAGTGAGTACCCCTGCTGAAAAAAAACGAAGCCCCGGCTCTGGCATTTATTTCAGTATGGAGTAATGCTATGGGTACCGAGGCTGTATGCCTCTGAGACACCTCCACGTCAGCTCAAGCTGCAAACCGGATGTCCCGTTTTCATAACACACCGAAAATAGTAAACGTATTTTTTATATTTTACTTTTTTCGTCTCGTAAGTTATCTTCCTTCTCCCGCTCAGTTTTCTCTCCGCTCGGTTCCCTCTCCTGCTCCGCTCGGTTCTCTCTCCCGCTCAGTTCTCTCTCCCGCTCGGTTCTCCCCGCTCCTGCTCCGCTCCCTCCCTCTCCGTTCTCCCTCTCCCTCTCCGTTCTCCCTCTCCCTCTCCGTTCTCCCCCCCTGCTCCGTTCTCCCCCTCCTGCTCCGTTCTCCCCTCCTGCTCCGTTCTCCCTCTCTCTCTCTCTCTCTCTCCCTCTCTCTGCTCCGTTCTCCTCTCTCTCTCTCTCTCTCTCTCTCTCTCTCTCTCTCTCTCCTCTCTCTCTCTCTCTCTCTCTCGTCTCCCTCTCTCTCTCTCTCCTCTCTCTCTCTCTCTCTCTCTCTCTCTCTCTCTCTCTCTCTCTCTCTCTCTCTCTCTCTCTCTCTCTCTCTCTCTCTCTCTCTCTCTCTCTCTCTCTCTCTCTCTCTCTCCTCCTCTCCCTCTCTCCTCTCTCCCTCTCTCTCTCTCTCTCTCTCCTCTCTCCTCTCTCCCTCTCCCTCTCCTCTCTCCCTCTCTCTCTCTCCCTCTCTCCCTCTCTCCCTCTCTCCTCTCTCCTCTCTCCTCTCTCCCTCTCTCCCTCTCTCCTCTCTCTCTCTCTCTCTCCTCTCTCTCTCTCTCTCTCTCTCTCTCTCTCCTCTCTCCTCTCTCTCTCTCTCTCTCTCTCTCTCTCTCTCTCTCTCCTCTCTCCTCTCTCCTCTCTCCCTCTCCGATATCGAATTGTACTATTAAAATCAAACATGAGAGGTGTCCGATAGATGAATTTGGACTTTTTGGTTTGATTACCGAGAGAGAGAGAGAGGAGGACCCAGAGTGAGAACGGAGAGGGAGATCGGAGAGAGGGAGTTCGGAGAACGGAGAGAACGGAGAGAGAGACAAAGTGGGAGACAAGGAGACAAGAAAAAATAAAATATTAAACCGAGACTTCCGATTTTAAGCATACCTTGGAGGAGCTGACGTGGATGCCACCTAATCATCCACGTCAGATTCCACCCTAGCAGTGCCCCATTTGTGTACCGAGGCGGTACCCATAGCATTACTCTTTCAGTATGTCATGTCAAGAAGTTTGAGCATAAATTCCTTACAATAATAAATAAAAAAAAACGGTGATTGAACAGGTTTTCCGTTTGGTCTCACATTATCCGAAAAGCCACCACCCTCTCTTCCGAATGGAATAACGTGATGAACGACGCCAGAACGCACAAAACAATTCTTTCTAAAACAGTGGGCGACCGGTCTTCTATCCCACGACGAAAAGAACCGAAACCACCGAAGCCCCTTCTTCTCCACATAGTCAAAGGTTTCCGACTGCACGACCGGTGGGCCCCGTACTCCCACTCGTCACCGCTCGTTCCAGCTCGCTTAAAAGTCCAAATGAGCCGCCAATTCATTAGTCACAAGTCGGCCCAAGGAATCGAGTCAACACCCGTACGCTCCTTTACATGACATGTTGAAATAATTTTTGAGGTCGTGCCTTCAGTATATATGAGAAATTTTCAAGTAATTAATTATAAAACCGAAACCTGATCGGGTAATAGTGATATATAAGAGCTTTCTTTTAGATTATTAAGCAAGAAAGGAAAATTATTACAAGTTCATGTATTTTTAAAATGAATTATTAAATCAATTATATTGTTTGACAATGATTATAAGATTCCGTTCAGAGAAAAGTAAACGTCTCATCTCCTCATAACCATTGACTTATAGAGCTCCAATAGTTTATTTAGAATTAGTACTAAATTGTCAGTTTTAAAATCAATAACACGGTGTTCCTACAAAAGTACCCAAGAGCTGAGATGACCTATATAGAATAATAAAAATTTAAATAGTAAATACTACAAACTTTATGATGTAGATGGGCATCATGAAACAACAAATTTATAATATGTGAAATTAAAAATAAATATAATAATAGACGTCAAAAAACATAAAATATTAATCCCCATTTTAGGGTAGAAATAAACACCTGGATATTCTTTTGAGTAAGGTGAAAAATAAGATAAATGTGTTGACCTATGAAAGGGAATTTGGAATTTGTTGTCTTTAGGGCCTAAGTCTAGCTCCTTCCTATATCAAGCCTTTAGGTCGAAGCTGGGGTCAACAAAAGCCACACTACAAGACCTTATGATAAAGCTTGGTAATTAATTTCACCTATTTATGATGTCTACCTTCAACTGATTAGTGAACCAAAAGGATACAAACATGAACAGGGAAGACTAGTTATAGTTTTGTCACCTTTAGATGAAAATGGTAGCTTGAGGATTAATAATAATTATTCTATGGAGGTAGAAAATAAGTGGGAATTAGACCAATGTTTTAAAAACTGAAACGGTAGTCATACTGATTGTAAGTCCGGTTTTGATCGAGTTGGTTCAACTGGTGAAGATTTATATTGTAAATATATAAAATACGAATCATAAAATATCATAAAAAGAGCTCTGATATATCCATTGGTTAGGCTATTACTCCTAAGAACAATGTGTTTGAAGGGTCCTGGTCCGAATCCTGCCTCCAACACCGAAATGTTTATTTTTCTTCTTTTTTCAAGTTCATTTCAAGCAAACTAGACCGGTCCAACTGGATTGATTTACTACTAGACTGGGTCTAACTGGACTGATTAACTATTAGCTCGGACCAACCCGCCGGTGGACCCGGTTTTTAGGCAAAAACGGTGACGACTAAGTTATGGTTCCGGTTGAACCTGATCGGACCGGCCGGTCAAGTCTTTTTAAAACACGGGGAAGACTCGTATATCGATGGAAAAGAAAACGATGCGAACAGAAAAGTTAAAAATAGCGACGGAATCATTATTATGTTTGCCAAATACGAGATCCAAACTTGGACCGTGCAGTCGACGAAGACTACTTGTTCCGGACGGCTGCCGTGTGAAGTAATAAATTTAGTCAACAATTTCAGTTTCATTCTGAACGTAGTCGTGAAGCTGTCACTGGACGGCTGCCACTTGTAAGCTTTTTGTTAGAGAGAAAAAATAGCAAATACAGCCACCCCTCCTCTCGCGTATTAATAAATAGGAAGGCCCGTAGCTACGTCTTCAATTAACACAAGCTCCTCCTCGTCTTCTTCTTCCCGATCGATAAGGATGCAAAGCACTGCGTCTATTTCTTCTCTGGTTTTTTCAAATGTCTCCAACGTTTCCGAGAGCCATCTCCGGTGGTCTCAGTACTTGAAGGGGGAAGGATCGATGTCTCTCCTCCCTTTTCTGGTGGCGGTCGCGGCGTGTTACGTCGTGGTGGTGGCGAAAGCGTGGAGCAAGAACCGACCCAGGTTGCCGCCGGGACCCCCGGGCGTGCCGGTGTTCGGGAACCTCCCGTTTCTGGACCGGAACCTCCATCGCCATCTCACCCGGTTAGCCCAGACGTACGGTCCGATCATGAAGCTCCGCCTGGGTCGCCGCCTCTGCGTCGTCGTGAGCTCCCCCAAAATCGCCAAGGAGCTCCTCCGGGACCACGACGCCACGGTCGCGAACCACGACGTGCCCACGGCGGCCCTGGTCCTACCCAACGGCCATCACGGCCTCGCGTGGGCTCCCCACGGTCAGCAATGGCGGACGCTGCGGAGACTCGCCGTCGGCGGGCTCTTGAGCAATGCCAGCCTCGAGCCTTTCCGCGGACTTCGGAGAACCCAGATTGGGGACATGGTGGGTCGGGTCCGGGACCGGGCGGACGCCGGGTCGCCGGTCCAGGTTCGCGAGCTCGTCTACTCCACCCTCTACAACGTCGTCACGGGGATGTTATGGGGTGGAGTTCTCAAAGAAAAGAGATGGTGAACGTCGCGAAGGAGTTCCGGCAGGTGGTGGAGGACATCCAGGGGACTTTCGGCCGGCTCAACTTGTCCGACTTCTTCCCTTTTCTCGCGCCCTTGGATCTACAAGGGCTGGAACGCAATAGACAGAAGCTTTCCCTCAGGCTTCACCAGATTTTGGACTCCATCATAAATCAGCGCTTGAAAATGATCAGTGAGGGCAGAGATATTGGAGGTGGAGACTTCCTTCAGTTGCTTCTCCGGACCATGAAGACAGCTCCTCAAACGACTGGCGCCATGCCCCTCACCTTCGACCACGTCAAGGGCTTGATCCTGGTAAGTACTAATTTCATTAATTTCCTTGAATATTATCGCGCAATTTAATTACTCCATGGAGCAGCCTAGCTACACGCGCGTAGTAAAGTTATCCTCGAACGTGCTCTGTTCCGGTGACTCCACCTGGCACTGGAATCTGAACGAGTGGATCAGTTAAAATCACCAAGCTGTTCCTGCTCTCCTCCCGTTCTCGTGCTTGGTGGGTCGCTGAAACAGATACTCTTAGTACCTCAGATGAACCGGCAGAAGCCATGTCTTCTGCCCAGCTGCTTAGATCCGTTCTCGGAAATATAAAGAAGTAGCTGCATGACAGCCACTGAGCGTTTGTCCAATGTCAAGAATATGGTTCTTAAATATTTTTATCGTTTCTGTCCTCATAAATAAGGACAGTTTAGTTAGTAACTTAGTACCAAAAACAATGTAAGATAGGTTTAAATAAGAGTAATGCTTAGCGGACTCAGCAGTGTGGCATCTCCTTTACATCCCCCTTATATCAGTGCATTTATGGCACCTCAGATATTTGATGTGGGTCCACCCACAACAGAGATCAGAGATGTGGATGAGATGCGCACACTGCAGTGTGCATGCTGTGCTGTGTGCGCCTGATTCATTACTCTTAAATAAATGTATTAATTAATTTACTCATGTACGTGATTAATTATGCAGGATTTGGTGATGGCCGGCATGGACACCACGACGATCACAACGGAATGGGCGATGTCGGAGTTATTGAACAATCCGGGGACGATGAAGAAAGCCCAAGAGGAACTCGACCGAGTGGTGGGGACGGACGCGATCATCGAAGAGTCCCATCTGTCCAAGCTGCCGTACCTGCACGCGGTCGTGAAAGAGACCCTCCGGCTGCGTCCGGCTGGTCCGATCATGCTCCCCCGGACTCCGACCGAGACGTGCACCGCCGGCGGGTACACCGTCCCGAAGGGGTGCCGGATCGTGGTCAACCTGTGGGGAATGCAGAGGGACCCGCACGCCTGGGACGATCCCTCCGAGTTCCGGCCGGCGAGGTTCCTGAACTCGAGCGAGAAGCCGCGGGACTTCAGCGGGAGCGACTTCAGCTTCTTCCCGTTCGGCACCGGCCGGAGGATCTGCCCGGGGGCCCCGCTGGCCGACAGGATGGTGACGTACGCGCTCGCCGCTCTGCTGCACATGTTCGACTGGCGGTTGCCGGAGGGCACAACGGAGGTCGACCTGACGGAGAGGTTCGGGGTGGTGATGAAGAAGGCCGTGCCGCTCGTCGCCGTCCCCTCCCGCCGATTGCCCGACGCCGACCTTTACTCCTCTACTACTACTTTCGAATAACTTATTAATGTGCACATAGTGATCCAGTTTTCTAATCGTTCGAATGCTAACTCGATTGTATTTAGTAATTAAAGGATCCTTTGCCGGCGGGAATTTTAAAACCGCCATTAAAGCTTGATTTGCCGGCAGTTATTGGTAAACCGCCAGCAATACTATTTTTGTTTTAATGGCGGTCTTGCCCGTTTCTAATTTTCCAAAATTTGGCTTAAGCCTTTCTCTCGCGCGTTTTTTCTCCTGCGAAACTCCCCAAACGCTCCTCTTCTTCGTCTCTAGCATGAATCGGCATAAAAAATCCTGCTGCATTCACCGTCGTCGCTGTGTTGTGCTTCGCTGTCACCGCCGTCGTCGCAATCGTCGCCGTGGTCTCTGGAATCATCGCGTGGCGCGCGTGGAATCGTCGCGTGGCGTAAAAAATCCTTCTATCATGTCAGTAAATATTAGTTCTCATTTGTCTTTTAGAATTGGAGAGTGTAAAGACAGAAGTTTCTTAGAGACCTGTAAAATTATTTTTGCCTCGCAGCTTTTATGCATCTGGAAGGACTTAAGTATATTATAGAACTAAGCTATACTTGTTTATACACATATATTTCTTAGAACTTCGTCTATTCACGGGATTGCTGGTGCTGTTTTGACTTTCTTGTTCTCTCTCCTCCTTGTGGATTTTTTAGTTTTGAACTTCAGCCATCTTGGTTCTCCAGAATTTTTAATTTTTAACTTCTGGTGTACTTTTAAGTATGAGATTTCAGTATCATGTAAGGAGGAAGCCCTTCTTGTTCCTCTTTCACAATTATGTTTAAAAATTCTCAGATTGTAAAATTCGGAGGTTGTTCTGGTAGCAATTTAATTTGAAGTTGGTGGGATTCCAAGATGATCCTCGAAGACCTTATGCCTCCCCTAAGAGAAACCTACTATATCAAATTTTTTTTGCTTCACATTTTTCTTTCAAAAGGAGGTTTCTGTACTTTCTTCAAAATGTCACTACTTTTTTTCGTAAAGTAGTTTAAATACAAATAGTTAACTGATTTGTCAAGATATAGTTGTATAACTGCTGCTATTGTCTCAGATAAGTTATTTGATTGCTTTGTTGTAGTGGCAACAAATGGATATTGAATACACGTTCTGCGGATGCTCCACCTATGTACCTCATCAAAGGTCGTGTATGTATCTAATCCAATAATTTTTTTTAATCTTTATAATTAGACAGTGTAACATTTATTTAGAGTCAATCAAGTGTTGTGATTTAGTTTTTTAGTTGTTTATGCACTTTGTTCGTAAAGGTAGAGGAGTTTTCCTGGGATAGTTAATATGTTGTGTCGGGGAGGTTAAAATGTAACTCCTGATCGAGAGAGAGATCAGAGAGAGAAAATCTCAGAGAGAGCTAAGAGAGAGAGCTAAGAGAGAGAGCTCAGAGAGAGAGTTTAGAGAGAGAGCTCAGAGAGAGAGTTTAGAGAGAGAGCTCAGAGAGAGAGTTTAGAGAGAGAGCTCTGTTAGAGAGAGAGCTCTCTTAGAGAGCTCAGAGAAAGCGATCAGAGAGAGAGAGATCAGAGAAGCTGCTTCATATTTATTTTGATAAATTAGATCTTCAAACTATTAGATCTTCAAACCATTAATTTTCTAAACCAATCATCACTACTCATGCAAGAGTAATTATTTGAATTCCTTTCTGTTTTAATATTGCAGTAAATTCTAGAGAACCAAGGAAAGAAAACATCAGTCACTTGAAAAGTGAGTCGTCTTCTAGATCTCCTCTTATTGTTTATTGGTGTTCTCTTTGTTGGTAAGATGTTCTTTTCTATCTACGTAAACTTCATTATATCTGAAAAGATTTCATTGTCCTTGTAGAAGCAGTAGTAGAAATCAGAGAGGAGACGAGAGAGAGAGCTGAGAGAGAGAAATCAGAGAGAGAGAGATCAGAGAGAGAGATCAGAGAGACCAGAGAGAGAGAGATCAGAGAGAGATCATAGAGAGATCAGAGAGAGACCAGAGAGAGAGAGATCAGAGAGAGAGTTTAGAGAGAGAGCTCAGAGAGAGAGTTTAGAGAGAGAGCTCAGTGAGAGAGCTCAGAGAGAGAGATCAGAGAGAGAGATCAGAGAAGCTGTTTCATATTTATTTTGATAAATTAGATCTTCAAACCATTAATTTTCTAAAGAATCAGAGACTAGATGAGAGAGCTGAAGAGAGAGATTAGAGAGAGAGATCTTTCTGTTTTAGATATTGCAGAGAGAGAGATCAGAGAGAGAGAAGGAGAGAGAGAGAGATCAGAGACTTGAGAAGAGAGAGAGAGAGAGATCTTCTAGATCTCCTCTTATTGTTTATTGAGTGAGAGAGATCAGAGAGAGAGAGAGATGAGAGATCTAGAGAACTTCATTATATCTGAGAGAGATTTCAGAGTCCTTGTAGAGAGATCAGAGAGAGAATCAGAGAGAGTTTAGAGAGAGAGAGAGAGAGAGAGAGAGAGAGATCAGAGAGAGATCAGAGAGAGAGAGAGAGAGAGAGAGAGATCAGAGAGAGAGAGAGAGAGAGAGAGAGAGCTCAGAGAGAGAGATCAGAGAGAGAGATCAGAGAGAGAGAGATCAGAGAGAGAGAGAGAGAGAGAGAGAGAGAGAGAGAGAGATCAGAGAGAGAGATCAGAGAGAGATCAGAGAGAGATGAGAGAGAGATCAGAGAGATCAGAGAGAGAGAGAGATCAGAGAGAGATCAGAGAGAGATCAGAGAGAGAGATCAGAGAGAGAGATCAGAGAGAGATCAGAGAGAGAGAGAGAGAGAGAGAGATCAGAGAGAGAGCTGAGAGAGAAGAGAGATCAGAGAGAAAATCTGAGAGAGAGAGAGATAAGAAAGAGAGCTGAGAGGGAGAGAGATCAGAGAGAGAGTTTAGAGAGAGAGCTGAGAGAGAGAGAGAGATCAGAGAGAGAGAGATCATATTAATATTGCATGGTTTTTAATTTTTTCTTGTCTTTTCAGTTGCCGGTTGGTGCTTGAAATTAAGTGTTGGATAGATAAACTCCTTTGGTGTGGACTCGTTGTAGGTGGAGTTTTCCCAAGACACTAAAGGTAGATTACGTTTTACATTAAAAAGTATTATACATCATGCTTTAAATAGTATACATTAGCCTCTTCTGATTGGTGTGCCCTTTATATTTTTGTTAATCAGAGAGAGAAATGCTGTAGTCTATTTTAATTCGCTTTGTTTACTTATATAGGTTCAGGTTCAACTCTTTTGTTTCTATTTGCTCCTTCCCATTGCACTCTCACACTCTAATAGGGCGTGGGAGAGGAAGGTAGAGGGAGATCTGGACTATCTTAATGACAAGAGCTGGATGTATAGGTATGGAAACAAACATGACCAGTGCAATCCTGAGTTTGTGGGAGGCATTCGTTTCTTCGTTGATTATGCCGAACAATACACACCTGTCCAAAGTAGCGGTACTATGAGATGTCCATGTCTCAAATGTGAGAACAGATATTCATTTAATTGCGAGATAGTGAAGTACCACATAGTAAGGGAAGGGTTTGTTCCACGCTACTTAAACTGTTTTATTTGAAAATTTGGAAAATTTATGCATAATTTCCCTTATTATTGATTTGTCATTATGGTACAGATGAGACACGTGACGTAGACGGGATACCCACCCAGGTCAGACCTGAAGTTTGATGTAGATAGTGCACTGCGTATGGTGGCTGAAGGTTGGATTTCTCGTGCATTTGAATCAAATTCGTTTTTTGACTATTAGCATCCGAATTTCTCGTGCATCTGAATCAAATTCGTTTTTTGACTATTAGCATCCGAATTTCTCGTGCATCTATGGTACTCTTGGATTAGTGTGGTTTATTTTCATGAGCTTGTTGTGATAGTGAAATCTCTTTTGCCATATTAATACCAAATATTTATCTTTGCAATATGGATATTCTTTTGTTTTCTCGTATCTTTGTTATAACGTACGGACTTCATGCTAATTTCTTTGAAGAAGAAGTTTTATGTTATGCATAAATGCGACTAATAGTAAAATTATGAATTTGTTATTATTGGAGGTATCTTTAACTTATATTGTTGCTTGTTTCCATCAAATTGTCTTGACAGCTAGAAAATAAGGCTTATGTATTGATTTTTACTGTGACAGGCATCGCCCAAAATAATCTGCTCACAGATTATGTGCTTTCAATGGGACTCGAGGTGTCAGGTTAACGTAGCACGAGTAGATTTTCCGAGAGGTGGATATTCTGAGTGATATTTTTTACCCTTTTTTTCCCACTTTTGTAAAATCAGAATTTTTGCCTATACTTTTTTATCATATTTTAGATTGCAGATCTATTGTAATTATTCGATGGGTATTCAGTTGTGCAGAATCTGTTTTAATTTCATGTATTTTTACTTTTAATATGTTGTAATCAGATAACAGGAACAATCGAAAAAAAAAATATTTAAAAAAAAAAAACTCTTTGCCGGCGGTTAAATAAACAGCCATTAAAAACAAAAAATAAAACGGCGGTTTTTAAAAACCCTCAGTAATATTTTCAAAATTTTTAATAGGGTTTTCAAAAACCGCTGTTAAAACTTACATTTTTAAAGGGGCTTTAATAGACCGCCGTTAATGATTTTGAAACTTTTAATGGGGGTTTGAATGACCGCCGGTAATAAGTAAATAAATTTAAACGGCGGTTGATAAAACCGCTGGCAATTACGTTGGGAAATCTCTTTATTATTGTTGGCGGTTGTAATTTTCGCCGTTATTTGAAAACGTTTTACCAGGAGTTAAAATCGCCGGCAAATGCGTCGGCAAAATATTTACCGACGCATTTATTGACGGCGTTATAAACCCGCCGGTAAAACATATACCGGCGGTTTTACCCCATTTAACGGTGGGTGTTCGACCCCCGTTAAAAAGTTGATTTCTACTAGTGCTAGCTAGAGTCCTGTGTTTGGGAGAAGCACGCCCAAATTTCTGCTCTTCCATTCGTTATACGATTCAGGGTTTCTAGCAGAAACTCGTGATTCACAACTGATCAACAAGTTAGCAATTCACTATGGAGCTGCATGGCGGCAGCTCAAGTCCCTTTTCCTTTGTCCAATTTCCATTACCTAATTGGTGACAATTACTATCAACTCCTGTTTTTGGCCTCAATCAAGCCTGTCGAGATGTTTAATTGCTGGGCAATCTCGTTAATGACTCTTTTTATCTTTTAAGCAATAATGGGAGGACAGACCTCAGTGGTACAAAGTACGTGTCACCCCTTTCTCTTGCGAAGACAGCACACTTTTTCTCCTAATAAAGAGCACACACTTCTTTATCCTGAGAAAAGAACAAACATTTCCTGGACAAATCAATCAGCAAAACTGATGTAGTGCAAATCAATCAGCAATTTGCAACTCATGTCACTAGTAAAAAAACGATTTTTAAAGGGGTTTTTTACCAAATTTGCTTGCATAATTATATTTTTACTTGTTGTTTAAGAAAAAACCAGTAAATGACTTTTTACTGGGGTATTTTGTGAAAAACCGGCAGTACATGTCTTTTTTACTGGGGGTTTTGAGAAAAACCGGCAGTACATGTCTTTTTTACTGGGGGTTTTGAGAAAAACCGCCAGTAAATGTTTTATTTATTGGGGGTTTCACTGCTAGAAATGTGCAATCCACCGACGGTTGGAAAACTTTCCGTCGGCGGAATTCCTCTCCGCCGATGGTCTTTTATGCCTCATCGGCGGAAGATGGTTGCTTCCAACCCAACCGCTGGTGGAAAGAAATCCGTCTGTTAGGCCGGATTTGGACCTAAGTTCCCGCGCGCGCGTGACGTACGAGACGCGAGCGCGCGTGACGCACGAGACGCGAGCGCGGCGGCGACGAGACGCGCGCGAGCGCGCGACGCCGAGCCGCGCGAGCGCGGCGCACGCGGCCGCGCGAGGCGCGCGCGTGGCGCGCACGCGACGCGAGCGCGGCGTGGCGAGCAGAGCGGCGCGCGCGCGTGGCGCCACGAGCGGCGCGCGCGGCGCGACGCACGAGACGCGGCGCGCGTGACGCGCGAGGCGCGAGCGGCGCGTGTGACCCAGGAGGCGACGCCGTGGCGCACGAGACGCGGCGCGGCGTGTGCGCAGCGAGGAGCGCGTGTGACACATGAGACGCGAGCCGCGAGAGCGCGCGTGTGAACATTGTATTCTCCTGTTTTCGCGTCCCTTCGACGAAACTTGTTGAAATTTGTTGAAGGAAATGAGCGTGTGAAAACGGACTCCGGTGTTCCCCGGCGTTCCGTCGGAAAGTATTTTATTTTCCTCTTCTCGGTATTGCACGCACTCCTCTGGCGAAGACCCAACTTCGACGACGCTCTTGGGTTCCAAAACCCAATTCTTTCGAAAAGTCTCGGGGCGATTTCCGGTGGCGTGCTCTGCGTTCCGGCCTCCCATCCAACTTTGAACCCCTCCGACTTCCTCGCCATCGACGGAAGGCTCTTCCCCTTCGCCGCAGGTAATTTTGTTTTAGGTTCATTTTTTTTTTTTCTTCCCCTTTTCCCCTTATTCTCACAACACTCCATTTGTCTTTTGCCGCATTCCGAGCTGCAGTTTCTCCTTCCGAGGAATTTCTGTTGACCACCGGCAAGAGAAGGCCACCGTCCAGGGCCATCGGAGACTGGTTACAGTCATCGAAAGCCACTGCAAAACAGTAGCGAACACCTTCTTCATTACAGTGAGTGTTTATTTAATTACTGAGTAGCATCTATTAGAAATAATTCATCATGAAGGTTTATTATCTTCAGTTATTTGATTTATAGATGTTGATTGTATAGTTGCATTTTTGTTTTTCTTGAATGATTTTTCCATGGTATTTAATTATGTGTTGAATGATTCTTACAATTCAGTTACTAGTGTGTTTCCTTGTTGAATCGATGGTGTGTAATTTTGTGTTGAATGTTTTTCGATGGTGGATGTGTACCGGTGTGTTTCACTCAATTTGGCATGGTCTGTAGTTATGTGTTGAAATTGAAATTCAATGTCTGTTTCTCTCTGATTTATCTCTCTTTGTTTTCTCCCTGAATTCCCTCTCCTTAAGTCTTCCTCTCTCTCTCTCTCTCTCTCTCTCTCTCTTGGGTTCTCTCTCTCTCTCTCTCTTCTCTCTCTCTCTCTCTCTCTCTCTCTCTCTCTCTCTCTCTCTCTCTCTCTTCTCTCTCTCTCTCTCTCTCTCTCTCTCTCTCTCTCTCTCTCTCTCTCTCTCTCTCTCTCTCTCTCTCTCTCTCTCTCTCTCTCTCGGTTCTCTCTTTCTCATTCTCTCTGATTTCTCCATTGTCAAATATTTCTGTCTCTCTCGGTTTACTCTCAAATTCTGTTTCAAACTTTAAATATCTCTCTCGGATTTCTCTCTGTCTCTCTTTCTCTCTCACTTGGTTTTCTCTCTAACTATCTCTCTGACTTCCTATCAAAATATGTTTCTTATCTGTACTTCTCTCTCTTTGAATTCCTCTCTCTCTCTCTGTCTGATTTTTCCCTAGTCTCGGTTTCTCTCAAATTCTGTTTCCCTCTTTAATTCTCTCCCTCCCTCTATCTCTCTTATCTTTCTCTACCTCTGACTTCATTTCTATCTCTCTCGGATTTCTCTCTTTCTCTCTCACTTGTTTTTCTCGCTAATGATCTCTCTGACTTCCTATCAAAATATGTTTCTTATCTGTTTTTCTCTCTTTGAATTCCTCTCTCTCTCTCTCTCTCTCTCTCTGATTTCTCCCTAGTCTCGGTTTTCTCTCAAATTCTGTTTCCTTCTTTAATTCTCTCCCTCCCTCTATCTCTCTTATCTGTCTCTACCTCTGACTTCATTTCTATCTCTCTCGGATTTCTCTCTTTCTCTCTTTCTCTCTCACTCGGTTTTCTCTCTAATGATCTCTCTGACTTCCTATCAAAATATGTTTCTTATCTGTACTTCTCTCTCTTTGAATTCCTCTCTCTCTCTCTCTCTCACTCTTGGGTTCTCTCTCTTTCTCATTCTCTCTGATTTCTCCATTGTTAAATATTTCTCTCTCTCGGTTTACTCTCAAATTCTATATCAAACTCTAAATCTCTCTCTCCCTCTATCTCTCCAATCTCTCTTTCTCCCTCCCTCTCTCTCTCTCTCTCTCTCTCTCTCTCTCTCTCTCACTCTTTCTCTGCCTCTCTTTCTCTCTACTCTCTGATCTCTCTCTCTCTTAAATCTTTCTCTCTCTCTCTCTCTCTCTCTCTATCTATCTCTCTCTCTCTCTCTCTCTCTCTCTCTCTCTCTCTCTCTCTCTCTTTACTCTCAAATTCTGTTTCAAAATTTTAATTCTCTTCTTATTTTCTCTCTCTCTCTCTCTCTCTCTCTCTCTCTCTCTTCTCTTCTATCTCTCTCTTGGTTTTCTCTTTCTCCTCTAGTCTCAAAATTTTCTCTCAAATTCTGTTTCCCTCTTTAATTCTCTCCCTCCCTCTATCTCTCTTTCTCTCGGTTTACTCTCAAATTCTGTTTCAAACTTTTAATTCTCTATCTTATTTTCTCTCTCTCTCTCTCTCTCTCTCTCTCTCTCTCTCTCTCTCTCTGATTTCTCTCTGGTCTCAGTTTTCTCTCAAATTCTGTTTCAAACTTTAAATCTCTCTCCTCTATCTCTCCAATTGAGAATCCATGATAAGGTCACAGCTGTAGGTGCTCTTCACCATGTCTAATTTTTAGTTTGTCAAAGCCACGAGGTGGAATCTTTCAAGGCTGTGACTACCCACAGATTTTTTTCGAAAGAAAAAGTAAAATAGGGTTTTAATGGCAATGCACAGTACGGATGAGAACCTCTAACGGAGACAGTAAAATGGGTAGTCATTGCCTTGAAGATATTTGGCATGGTGAGATATCCAATTGAGTATTAAACAACCATTATTTTCTTTTGTGTAGATTATCTTTCATAATTACCATGGATATGGACTATTTCAATGACAAGAGATGAATGTATGAGTACAAGACAATGCCGGCCTGGTGTCATCCAAGATTCGTTGCCTGAGTCAATTATTTTATAGATTATGCAAGAGAACGGTTGGGAGTGCAAGGAAATGGTTTGATGCGTTGTCAATGTCGGAAATGTGAAAATGGACAGAACCTTGACTGTGAGACGATGAAGACCCATATAGTCCTAGAGGGTTTTTTCCCACTATACAAAAGCTGGTCATACCAAGGAGAATGACCTCAAAATCATTCCGACATTAATGTGCGGACTGGCCATGGTGAAGAGATGGAAAGGATGTTGAGTGATGCTTTCATGCAAAATGTGGAAGAAGACAACGTTTTGAATGATCCTGATGATGTAGAAGAACGTATATTTCAACAGTTACCGCTATATGGAGGATGTGAAAAATCATCAAAACTATCTTTCATGGTGCACTTATTCCAATTAAAGTGTTTGAACAGATGGAGCAACAAATCATTTTCAGATGTTGTCTCCCTTCTTAAAGACGCCCTTCCCCCGGATAATCTGCTTGCACAAAGTTGGTATCAGTCAAAGAAAATGATGGTAGACTTGGGATTGAGTTACGAGAAGATCCATGCATGTCCAAATGACTGTGTATTATGTAGAAATGATTTTAGAGATCTGGATAAGTGTCCAAGATGTGGATCCTCAAGATAGTCTGTAAAAAAAAGGGGAGACATCAGACTCCTTCAAGGCATGCAAAGGTCCTTAGACATTTTCCCTTGGTTCCGAGGTTGCAACGGTTGTTTATGTCCAACAAAACATCCGAATTGATGACATGGCATGGTTCGGTGCCCGCAACTGAAAAGGGAAAGATGATTCACCCTAGAGATTGAGCAGCATGGAAACACTTCGATAGAGCTTATCCATCATTTAGTTCCGATCACCGCAATATTATATTGGGTCTTGCAAGTGACGGTTTCAGCCCATTTAGGTTTGGAACAGGGTCGAGCCATAGTACATGGCCAGTAACCATTACTGTCTACAACCTTCCTCCTTGGTTGGCAATGAAACAACCTTATTTTATGATGACTCTTCTTATTGATGGACCGAAGTCCCCGGGGAACGACATTGACGTCTACTTGCAGTCGTTGATTGATGAGTTAAAAATTTTATGGGAATCGGTCGTGAGGACTTACGATTCACATACGAAGTCATTCTTTTAAATGCGTGCAGCGGTGATGTGGACCATATCAGACTTTCCTGCATATGGTATGTTATCTGGATGGAGTACAAAGGGGTACAAAGCATGTCCCACCTGTCATGTGAACACTAGTTCATCATATCTGCCCCACAGTCGAAAATATATTTACATTCGGCATCGAAGGTTTCTACCGAATGATCACCGATGGCGGGCGGATAAGAGGTCGTTTGATGGGACCGACGAACTTGATGGAACCCCCCCTCCCTTGTCCGGTGAAGACATTATGAATAGTCTGATGGAGCATGAAAACGCTGTGTTTGGGAAGAGGAAAGGGGTTATGACGGAGGCCAACACTTTTCCCGAAGGATGGAAGAAGAGGAGTGTATTTTTTGAACTTCCGTATTGGAGCAGTCTACTCATTCGCCACAACTTAGATGTCATGCATATCGAGAAGAATATATGCAACAGTATTCTGAATACGATTTTGGAAAAGGATGGAAAGTCAAAAGATAATCTGAAGTCGAGATTAGACTTGTAGACTCTTAACATACGGAAACAACTCCATCCGAGGCCATCAAAAAAAGTTGCTGGGAAAATAGTAATTCCTCATGCGGCATACAGTTTGACCAAGGATGAAAAAACACGGTTTCTACGCGTTTTGAAGGAATTAAAGCTCCCTTCAGGTTTCAGTTCAAATGTCTCAAACCTAGTAGTATAAGTCGAAGCAAGGAAAATGGTGGGCCTCAAGAGTCATGATTTTCATGTTCTCATGCAACAACTCCTTCCATTAGTGTTGAGGAAAACAATTTCGAAGCCAATGTGCAAAGTATTGAATGAGTTTTCAGCTTACTTTAGGGAGTTGTGTTCCAAAGTGATTGATGTGGATAACGTGGATAAACTTGAGACAGCTATTCCATTCATCTTGTGCAAGTTAGAGAGAATATTTTCACCTTTGTTTTTTGACAGTGCAGTACAGATGGATGTACCCAATTGAATGTCACTTGCTTACACTCAAGAATTACATCCGTAATAGAAATTGGCCAGAGGGATCCATTGCAGAAGGATATTTGATGGAAGAAGTAACTACTTTCTGTGCACATTATGTTGAGGGGATGGAGTCCAAGATTAGTAGACCAGTAAGGTATGAAGCAGGACCTTTAGGGACAACACGTCCTCATATGCTCACCGCTGATGACGTGTACCAGCTCCACCGGTTTTTACTATTCAACACTTTGATGGCTTGTCCGTACCTCTTGTAAGTAATTCTAGTCCTTTCACGAAATATTATACTAGAAAAACCCATGTACCACAGCTTTAATTAATTTCTTCCACATTTGGTTGTAGGGAACATAGCGAGTACTTGAGAAGGCTACACCCCCAATGGACCGATCTTCAGATACAGACAGAGCAACATAACCATTTCTTACAGTGGTTTAGAGCACATGTGACTTTATCACCCAAAACAGAATTTTGATGTTTCTTTAATTAAAGCGTCTCCTCTCTGTTGACACGTAAGGTGTTTAATCCTTAAATTGTGTAGGCGATAAATTTACCACAGGATGGTGAAGTGATAGAAGATCTACGATATCTTGCGCGTGGCCCCAATTGCGAAACCAAGTCTTACAAAGGTTTTTTTTGCGAATGGTTATAAGTTTGAGACAGAGCAAGTTGATGACAATCGAACCATTCAAAATAGTGGCATTGCCACTGTGGGGGAGGAAAGTGTGATAGTTTACGGTGTTTCGCAAATGGTACTCGAAGTCTTCGTTGGGCCATGGATTCCTATTAGCATGTTTAAGTGCAGATGGTTCGATATGAAGAAGGGCAGTGGTTGTGTGAAAGATGGACTTGATTACACGTTAGTGAATTTGTCAAAGCACAAATATGAAGATGAACCCTTCATCTATCCATCTCAAGCTTAACAAATATTTTATTTAAAAGACCCTATTGATCCATCTTGGAGTGTTGTGTGTCGTTGGAGACCTCAGGACACATACGACATCCCTCTAGTTAACGTCGATGTAAGGGCCGAAGAAGATGAGGCCATCTTGTTGGCACAAGACCTAGGGGTCGGAGACGTGACAGAGTTTAACCAAGCCGATGATGTTTTGTGGGTACGCACTGACATGGGTGTAGGATTAAGAATTGATCCTACAGACTTGTATGTAACATAGCGTAAGTTTGATGGATTACAATTATTGTATTGTTGATCGTAACAGGTAATTTTATTTATTTTGTGAAGATAGCTGACAATCTCTCTCTTTAAATTTGCAGGGTAAATATGCCTCCTAGGAAGCATCCCCTTGACTCCTCATCACCGTCACCGGAGAAGGGTCAAAGTTCGGGCAGTTCGGCCAGCCCGAACAACACCAGTCTTGAGTCCAACTCGACCTGCCCGGGCAACACCAGTTCCGACTCCGACTCCACCACCTCCGGCTCCGGCTACACTAGCATCGTCATCACAGATGCCTGACATGGGTACTAACAAAAATCTCTTTTTTTTGTAGTTATGTCTTCTAATTTTAGCTCTTTCATATTATAGCTGAGTGTATGCGTAAGTTTAGAGAGTTTTTTCCGGAATATGAATCCCCTGAGAGCCACTCTTTAGGTAAATTTGTAGTATAATGGTCTTATTGCAGTGTGTTATATAAATTGCGTTCTAACTTGCAATTTGGCAGGCCCAATCCCCATGGAAGATATGGAAACACAAAGACCCGGATGGGCAGATACAGAGATGTTGGTGAGCCTCCACAACCGCGTGTGAAGCGGAAAGTTAAAGCGTCTTCGTTTCTGCCAGATAAGCCATGGACGATAAAAATAAAAGATGAGCAGATGATTTCAGAACGATAGACTTCATTGTCCTTTCTTATGGGGACGGTTGTTCGGGCAGTCCAGTACTTTCCGTTGCATCTCCAGTGGCGCGACTATCCCTCCCATGAGCTGCAAACCTGGTTTAACGTTATTAAAGTAAGTCGTCTTTGCTAATGTTTTATTTTCAGACTTGGGACGTTTGAACCAAGTTTTCTTTTTTGCAGGAAAAGTATAACTTTGTGGATGAGGAGGGTGCTGCAGTCAAAGAGCAAGTGGCCATGGAGGCAATTAAGCCAGTGCTTCAAAAAATCATCAGAGACAATAGAGCCGCATAGAAGGAAGAGCACTATGATGGGAAGACTACAGAACAACTTAAGACCTGTCCCATACATGGTATGACCCAAGAGGATTGGGTTCTCCTCGTTAAATATTGGGACAATGTAAAGAGTATGTGTATCGATGAGCAGAATAGTCGTAATCGACAGAAGTTGAAGACAACGCATACCCTTGGGTCGAAGTCTCTTCCAGAAGAACAAATACTTATATGTTTTAGTAGTGGGAACTAAACTGACTTTTTATTTTCAGCATATATTACTTACTGTAGACATTAATTACAGCGTACGGCTGATCCTGATGGCTACACCTTCCTGATAGCATACCTCAAAGCTCACCAGAGGAAGGATGAGACTTATCCAGATGAGATAACAGCTGAACACTGTGTAAGTTATTGCTTATTTTATAATCTGTGTTGAATGGTACTCCTTGATTTTTTAAATTTATTATTTTCTTGTGCAGGAAGCGATTCGTCGACAAGCCCTCGAAAGTAATGTTGCTACCTCCAAGAACCCCAGAGACGTGACACCCGTATTGGATACAGTGTTTGGGGGCCACAAAGGTGGTTATGAGAGAGGAGTTGGAACAGGTGCTTGACTGCGTAGAGGTGCCTCTTCAAGCTCTCGTAGTTATGTGGCCCTGTCTGAACAATTGGAGAGGGAGAGACAAGATAAGGAGGCATTGTCCCAGAAGGTAGACGCCATGAGCCAACGCATGGAGAGGTTAGAAATGTTACTTCTTGCACTATCACAACAAGGTAAGAATTGTTTTCAGTCTTCTGAATTATTTTAAATTGATGAGCATAAATGTATGTCTCTAATGTTTTAACCTTCTGCAGGATCTTCTAGCCACGGAAGGAAGCGACCCACCACGTCAGTGAAGATCGTTTATGTATTCTATTACATTCTAAACTGTTACATTGTAAACTTAATACATTGTGTACATAAATTTTTTATTGTGTTTATAAATTTAATACATTGGTGTGATATCTCCATGGTGGTTGTGAATTATATATAATTGTGGATTATGTTGTTCATGATGTAGGCTGAAAAAACAGGAAAAAACTAAAAAATAAAGAAATAAACAAAAAAAGCTTCCCCCAACTGGTGAAATCGTCGACCGATGCGAAACCACTCATTCCGCCGACGCACCAAGAGGCGTCGGCGGGATTCGTCAAGTCTTCCGCCGACGCACTAAAACACGTCGGCGGAATCATTCCCCTTTACACCGACACACCAAAGTCCATCGGGGGAATACACACTTAAGTGCGTCGGCGGAATGCTTTCCCCCTACGCACATTAGTGCGTCGGCAGAATACTTTCCCCCGACGCACATTGACGCATCGGCGGAGTCATTTCCCCCGACGCATTTCGGTCAGTCGTGGGATGTTTTTATCTGCCAACGGGTCCCGACATCGGCGGAGTTGTATTCGTTCACGCAACGAGCATTTTTGTCGCGCTACGGGTGCGAACGTCGGTAGAGGTGTCCGTCGACGCGCGTTCCGACGACGTTGTACAACCCGTTGTCAGAATATCCGACGATGGTTATTCTTGTTCCGCTGGCACCATTTGCCCGCCAGTGGACGATGGTTTTTTACCTGTGTTTTGTGAAAAACTGCCAGTAAATGTCTTTTTTACTGGGGGTTGTGAGAAAAACTGCCCGTAAATGTTTTATTTACTAGGGGTTTAGTGTAAAACTGGCAATAAATGTTTTATTTACTAGGGGTTTCAGAAAAACCACCAGTAAATATTTGATTTATTGGGGGTTTTATGGAAAACCGCCAGTAAATGTTTGATTTGCCGGCGGTTTTGGTATAAACCCCCAGTAAATCATTTTGCTAATTCTAAATACGCTCTAGTCTTGCTCCCACACATATTTCACTCCGGCGGGAAGTCCCTAATCGTGCACTCGAATCGTCTCCGTCGTGCGTCCCAAATCCCTGGAATCGTCGCTGCCAACACCTGTGTGCAGTGGTCGTTACCTGAATCCCAAGAATCCTGCTCCCTGATTCCTTCGTCACCGTCGTCGCCGTTGCCACTGCTGTCACCGTCGCTACCGCTGCTGTTGCTGCCGCCGTTGCCGTTGCCGTCAATGTCGCCAAAAGTTAGTATATTACTAATTCTTTCTCTAAGCCGTTGCCTGAATTTATGACTCTGTTCTAATTTCATTATTAACTACATTAAAAGCAGATTGATTTGGTTTTTTTTAGTATTTCTCCCTCTCCTCTCCCTTCTCTTCAAGTCTTAATCGCATGCGTTTTTTCTGTATTATTTGCTATTGTTGTTTTTAATCCAATCAGACGGAATCTGCCTTCATTGATTAAAGAGTAATGCTATATCTACAGTGGATGTCCTCGGCCACACATTCTGATGTGGATGGCACGTGAGAAGCCGACTCAGTATCCAAAAACCGACCGTGTCGGTCTCCCCTTCCCCTTGAAATCCCCTTTCTCCTCCCTCTCTCTACCACCCGCCTCTCTCCGGCACCCGTCTCTCCCGCTCGCCTCTCCCGCCCGCCTCTCCCTCCCGCCTCTCCCGTCCACCCGCGATTCCATCCGTCTCACCATCTCTCTCCGTCACTCTTCCGCTCTCCCCTCCTTCTCTCCGTCTCACTTCCGCCCGCCCTCTCCCTCCATCTCTCCGTCTCGCAGCAAGTCAGGTCCGGCTCACCATCGTCATTGCTTCGCTACTCTACATTCTCTATAGGCGATGATTCTGGACGCCGGATCAACCTGCTTCGAGAGCCACCCGTTCGCTCCCCTTACTTCGGGATTCCGCAAAGCCGGGGCGTCACGGCTCGCCGGGAAGGAGCAAGGAGGGAGAGTGAGGGACAAAAACGGAGGGAGCGGGCGGGCGGCGAGAAGGAGAAATGGAGGGAGAGGGTAGGCGGCGAGAAGGAGAAATGGAGGGAGAGGGCGGGCGGAAGCGAGAGAGAGATTGCTAGATGGATGGAATCGCGGCCGGGAGGGAGAGAGAGGCGGGCGGAAGAGAGGCGGGCAGCCGGGCGGGCGGGAGAGAGATGGGCAGGCGGCCGGGCGGGATGGAGAGAGAGGCAGGAGAGAGAGGCGGGAGAGAGAGGCGGGAGAGAGAGGCGGGAGAGAGAGGCGGGAGAGAGAGGCGGGAGAGAGAGGCGGGAGAGAGAGGCGGGAGAGAGAGGCGGGCGCGCGGGAGAGAGAGGCGGGCGGGCGGGCGAGAGAGAGAGAGGCGGGCGGAAGTTCCTGTCTTTAGATTTTTTGGATGGGTAGAAGTTCCTGTCAAGAAGATGGGGATGATGAGAGTCTTGTGCTTTTCTTTTTTCTTGAAGTCACAGATATAAAGCGGAACTAAAGTAAAATGGAGGGGGACAAGATACAGCTGTTCTTACAAGCTTGCCATTTGAAAGTGAATATACCTGGAGCAACTTTGACTGCACATTTTCTCTATCATCTGCCTAAGTTTTCTTTATGTGTTAGCGTTTGTTCATCATTAAATCATCCAATATTTTGATGATGTCATTTTGACATTTGAAGACCATATATTTTTTGTAGGTACGGAAAGCTATGGAGTCAGTGACACAAAGTGGAAGGCAAGATATTGAGTTGACTGTAGCTGGTACAACTCTTCCCCCAGCTGATATGTTTAATTTATTATTTGGTTCCTCTAGTTTCTTTTAATATATCACTATATCTGATAAGAGCAAGTTTTGTAAATTATGATGTACTATATAATTAGTGGAAAGCTTATTATACTTGTAGTCCGATACCCTGATGGAATCTTTTTATTACGAGCTCTTTCCTTTAGAAAAGACTTTCATTTGGGTTTTAAAGCTTAGTGGAAGAAAGAAGGTACTGCCATGATTAAGTAAATGGTACTGATGCGGATAGATGAGAGTTTATGTGGATTGCTTTGAAAAGACTGGGATGCAATTAAAGCAATGTGCCTGAAAATATCAGTTGGTCAATCTTGGCCTCCTCATTATTTAATTTGGATCTTCTGTACGTCGCCTTCCAGTGGATAAACACTCATCTTTGTTGCATGTTCTTTTCTTTTAAAAGTTTAAAACATTTACAGACCTTCTATAAACTTACATTTTGATAATGTACAGTTGATGTTAACCAATAGTCGTAAAATTTATGGTTCTAACGATACCATTTGCAAGTTTGAAGATAATTATATATTCTACCATATGATTAAGCGCCAAGCGTACGTTGAAACAAATGGTACGTAATAGAATTATTCGTTTAATGTCTGTTTCTCAACAGGGAAAAGACATATATATATATATATATATATATATATATATATGCAATTTCGTGACCTTTAAGCATATAGAAAGACATACCATCACTTCATTGGTCCGACCCCGTTGAACATTCACGTGTTTTTTCTCTCAAGTTTCGATTCACAGATGTGTGAGCTACTAGTTATGTTCACTGGATAATATATATACTTCGATTGCTTCAGCGAGACAATTCACGTTCTTCCCAGTTGGATTCATCATTTTGATATACAGCGTTCGTTTTGTTATAAATCAATTCTGACATAATGGACAGTTGAAACTACGGATTTCTATATTTTCGTTGGACTTTGTCGTCTCTGCCTCACTGCCTGGGGCTTGATTGGGTTGCTTGGACTGCTATGGCGCGTATTGACAGAGCTTTCGAAGAGATGCAGGGAGTGTCTCATTAAGGTACGTAGGGCCCCTTTCGTCGTAATAGAGCCTAATTATTTCTGTCGATGACATTACTTTGTCTTATGTCAGTTGTTAAACAATCTGTAGTTTCACTTTCAGTTATCTAAATTACACAACATAGGAGCAGAGACTTTGTAAATATAAACACAAGCATTTTTAGTGAGTAGTTTAAGCTCCAATTGTACTACATTTATATGAGGCGGTTGAGTATGGTATAAGAAAAACACCAGTTGCAAATAATCTTTTTGTCGCTGTGGCCTGTTTTTTCAACGAAGTTTAGATTTTGCTCTCATATGTTAAAAAAATAAAAAAATGACATCAGTACTTCCATATTTTACTTTGAGGTTTTACATCGATGACGTGGCAACTAGTTGGTGGTCCACTAAGAGAAAATTTAGGGTTTAGGGTTTACCCTTAATATAGGAAGATAATATTTAAAATAAAGTAACAAAATTTTGCCTGTTTTATGTCCATGTTTATCTCTTACTTGGACAGCCACTTAGACTCGGATGTAAACCCTTGCAAAGTTTATATACGAAAGAAATATATAAAGCCATTTAGATTGGCAAGTACAATAATAGTGCCAAAGAAGATGGATTTTTCATTGGGAAAGATAAAATCCATTAGCATAAAAAAGGAAGCTGTGTTTTATGAATAATTTTTAGATTTATTTCTTTATATAACTCAATTAAAATGCTAAAATATCAAACAAAAAGGGGGGCCAAAACCAGTGTTTTAAAAATCAAACCAGATTAGGCGGTTCAATTCGTTGAACCATAACCCGAGGTTATTCCGGTTTGGGGTAAGCCCAGAACCTGTTTTGCCTCAAAATCATACGACCTGGTGGGTTGGTCTGGTCTGATCGCTAATACGTCCGGTTGGACCCTAGCTGTCCATTTATAGAATAGACTCGAAAATGGAATGGGGAGGCAAATATTTACTCTTGGTGGGGGGTGTTGAACTTGGGATATTTTATTCTGACAATGAATTGCCTAACCAGTGGATTTAAAAGATTTATTGTGCGTTATTCTGTATAGTAATTTCTAGCATACTAGACCAAAATAGTATGACCTTTATTGGTTGAACCATTGGTCCAACCCAGTCCAACTGGGTTTGACCAAAACTGAACTTGCTAGCGGTTCGATGGCGGTTTGGTTTTAAAACATTGACCAAAACCACATTATATATTGCTTATAAAATAACTGAATATTGTTTTGATAAAGATAACACCAAATGAATTATTTACCACACCGATAGCTTTCATATGAAAGTTTACTTTGATTAATATGAAGGAAGTTGCCGAAAAAAGGCCACCACTAACCCATATATATTTCTACGTATCATAGTAAGAGTTGTTTTATTGACACACTCTTTAGTACTAACATTTCTAAACTGGATAATTGTTTAGTGTTTTTCGTTAAACAAATTAGGGTATATATATAACAAGGAGTCATGCTGCAAAGGAAGGTTACCTAGTATACTTGTTTTCTATTCCAATGGGATACAAGGTAAGTAGAACCAATTAAGGAGTCGATCTTGGGCTGACTTGTAGCGTAGGACACTAGCTTGGAGAGATTTTCAAGATTCTTCTGTATCATACCCACGAAAACAAATAGTTTTGGAAGAAATTGAAATTGATCTACCTGTATACCTTTCGTAAAAAGGTCTACAAATTATCTCTGTTTTAGTACTAAACTATAAGGCTTCAATTTGCTAACTTCTCCCAGACAAAGTGGTAGTCGTGCACAACATGTTTTTACTCGTCCATGAAACATGAGGTTGCGTAAAGAGTTGGAGAACCCAAAAGACCTTAAAAGCCACCATTGCCAATTCCTGGTATTCTACTTCAACACAAGATCGGGCCTAAAGTTGAATAGTCTCTGACGACTTACATCTTTTTATTGATTTGTATATATACACATTTACAACAGTACGTAAGACCCATTATAATGGGATCTGAAGTGATAGAATAGGATAGATAAAGATGAAGTAGTTGAGATAGTGAATAGTTAAAAGACTAAATAATAGGCAACAAAAGGATAAAAGAATTGGGAGATAGAGATAGTTGTACACGTGTCTTAACACCCCTTCCACCCCAAAAATACTAGTGGGGTTTAACACGTTGAGTGTGGTTCTGAGAGGTTTACATTGAGGCTGATAAAGTGGTTTTGTGAAGATGTCTACAACTTGTATTGTAAAGGAAATGTGTTGAAGAGTTGAAGATTCATGCATTGAGTTTTTCTCAAATGAAATGTACATCGATCTCGATATGTTTGCTGTGTCCATGGACAACTGGTTTCGAACCTAAGAAGATAGAGCTAACATTATCATAGTAGAGTGTTGGTGTGGATAGCAAACGAACATGAAGAAATCAGAGAATGTGTATCATCCACAACACCTCAGTGCTTAAGCTGGCCAAAGCTTTGTATTTGGTCTCACAGCTGGAACGCGAGACAATATGTTGTTTCTAAGAATCCAAAGGGCTAAGTTCTAACAAAAAATAAAATGCATAACCAATAGTTAGATCTTCTAGTTGTTGCGCACCTTGCCAAATCTTCATCACTAAATCGTGTTGAAAAATGATATCAGTACTACCAAATTTTATTTCGAGGTTTTACATCCTGACGTGGCTGCATAGTTGGCCATCTAGGTAGGAGAAAATCTAGGGTTTAGGGTTTACCCATAGAATAGGTTGATAATATTTTATTAAACCAGAATTTATCTCCAAGTTTATCCCTTACTAAGTTGCAACGTTGATGCCACGTCAGGATGTAAAGTCTTGGAAGTAAAAACCCACAATACTTATATCACCGCTCAATCGTGTTAAGATAAATTTAGTGGGAGGTATGAAAACCCTAAATCAAATTGTTTGTTTAAGACAACACAAAGTGCTTTTAGCCGTTTGAAGATGTGTAGATCGTGGTGAGTGCATAAATTGAAAGAGGGAGTTGACAACATAGACAATGTTTGGACGAGTCATCCTCAAATACTGAAGACTGCCAAGAAGCTGACGATAAGCATAGGGTTCTGACAGAGGATCATCATTTTCGATTGTCACTTGGGGGCTTGGCATTGGTGTGTGGATGGGTGTAGCAGCGTCCATTCCATAGTTCTGTAAGAGGTTGATAGTGTAAGTAGAAGAGCTCCTCTATGCGGCACTATTTTGATGCCTCGAAAATAATACAGTGGTTTGAGGTATCATGTGGTGAATCGATGTCCCGTTTATTACAATATCATGTGGTGAACTGTTTTGATAACCTGAATTGATGTCCCGGTTATCACAATATCTTACACATAAATCAGAAGGATAATGATATGAGTCGGAGTGTGACGTATAAAGAAAGAGAGGCATATGGTGAATTGTGGAACCCCGCATTGAAAACGAAATGACTCAATTTGGAGTACCGTACTCATCGTGCCTGTTTGAGCTCATACAACGACTTTCGAAGTATACAAACACAAGAAGAATACTTGGGGTCAGCAAAGCCTGGAAGTTGTTTCATTTAGACCGTTTCATTCAAATCACCATGAAGAAACACGTTTTTGTCAACTAATTATCTTAGAGCCTGATGGAGAGATACCACAATGGACATAATAAATTGAACCGTGGATAGTCGAACCACTAGACTGAAGGTAGAGTCATAATCCCTTCCTGGTTGTTGGTGAAAACCCTTGGTTACTAATCGTGCTTTATAATGTTTGAAAGAGCCATTTGAACGTTGTTGACATTCATATCTGATTTGTCAGGTACCGAATCCGTATTATTTTTAATAAGCTGGGAATTGGTTTCTTCGTCCATGGCAGCCTTCCATAGTGATTGTTAAAAGCAGTTGTAAATTGTCTTGGTTCAGAAGAATATTTTTTAATGAGCTCGTGAGTCATCTAGTGCTGCGCTAAGTATAGAGCTATGGTTCAAGTTGCTTGTGAACTAAAGTGGGTGAAATTATTGTAGTAGGATTCTGGCACTACTAAAACAGCTTCCGTCGGTGGCTGATTTCTTATCCACTTGTGGAAGTCTCTTCAGCCAGTGGAGAGGCCCTTCTGCTGGCCGAATATCCAACTATATCACCAAACCTCCAGCCGAATATCCAACTATATCACCAAAGCTCTGGCCGAATATCAAACTATATCACCAAACCGCCGGCCTAATGGTATCCGGCAGTGGGCTCCCTCTTCCTCACATGGACATGGGACTTTGAAGCCCGTGTCTGATTATATCACCTGATTTATTCAATTTTTCCCAAGTTGTGACCTGTTACGCCCGTCACCGGGGAAAATTTGGTTTCCCTCGCTCTCGTCGTTCCACCCTCTTCCTGCGACCGAGCTCCGGCGTTCCCGCAGCTGAACTCCGGCGTTTCCGCTACATTCCGGTTTCCCTGCGACCTTCCTTTCTCTATGCTTTCCCCGCGACCTTCCCATTTCTCTGCTTTCTCTACGACCTTCCCATTTCTTTGTTTTCACCGCAACCTTCCCATTTCTAGATTTCCCCCAATCGAATGGCTTCTAAAGCGACGAACTTTGAACCAACAAGCTTTGAACCGACAACTTTCCAGCTTCTCCGTCTCTCCACACGACAAGCTTCTCTTGTGATGAGCTTCTTCTGCAACGAGCATTGAGGCATTCACGCAGCCAAGGTTAGGCCATTTTCTATTTCTGTAAGGTGTTGCGTTTAGTTTGATAGTTGGATGAGTCATGGAGATTTTGTATGAAATTGACTTCTCTCTAACTGGCTTTCTGGTTTCTGTAAGGTGATGCGTTGAGGCATTCTGGTTAGGCTTTATTCTGTCTCCAAAACATTTAATGGTTGCTGGAGGATGTATAACAGTCATGGAGATTTTGTATAAAATGGACTTCTCTATAATAGGCTTTTGGTTTGCTCCTCAATTCTCAGCTTTGGTATGGGTAATGTTGATTTGAGATTGTCCTTTGTTTGTTTTCTGGTTCCTGGTCTTTCAGATCAATATTATCTTGTCCGTTGTGAAACTGAGGATGATGATGCTATTAATGTTTACTTACCATATGTTGTCTGGATGTGATAAGAATAAAAGATGTCACTGTTTGTTTTCCTGTTATCTGTTTCATTAAAATTATTTCTATATTCTTGACACACACTTGACTTTCAGAAGAAAAAAAAACAACTTTTTTTATGCTATTCAGCCAGGCTCTTAAGCCAATTTGTTGGTCAATAAGACAGTTGTTTTATGCAGTTGCCTCTTCATTTGGTCACTTGTATCACTGCTAGAAAACCTACATTTACAGGTGGTTAATACCAAAACCGCCTGTAAAAATTACATATAGTGGTGGTTTTTTGAAAGACCGCTACAAAATAGTATAAAGGTAAACAACCACCTGTAATTCTCTGCAGCAGCATCTCAGAACTTCAAGGTAAGGCTTTTAGCTCTGTTGTCTTCATTTTTCGTTTCCCTCTCTCTTTCTTTGTCCCTCCCTCTTTACGTTCAATCGATAGTGCTAAAGTTGGTTGTCTGTGGTGACATCCCCCTACTCTGCCTGGTGTTGATCACAACGACGTGCTGTCGTCCAAATTTTCTGTTGTTGGTGAATCGCTGAAAAAAGATATGATTTTTGGTTCCTCTGTAGGGCTAGTCTCTTTCCTTATTTAATCGCTCTCTATACTTTCTTTTTCTGCATTCTGGTCCAATTTAATTAATTTCATGTTGTTAAAAATCTTAAGGTTAATTCTTCTTCTTGGTTTTCTTCTGTATCATCTTCGAGGTCCTCTTTCTTGGTGTTTATTGTTGCTGTATTTATATGGAGACTCTTACCTGAGTTTTGATGGCTTTTTATCTAGTTGTACGTGTGTGTTTCTGTTTTTTCCCCTTTTCAGCTTCATTCCCTGTTTCTTTTTTTTTTTTTCTGTTTTTTTTCCTTTTATAGCTTCATCCCCTGCTTCCGTTGTAATATCATGAGATGAGATAGTGGGAGTGATGTAGAAGATAAGGATTTAGTAGTTTGAGTTTGAGTTTAATTTAGTTTAAAATTCTTTATTTATAATATTGTTTTATTCAGAGTTTAAGTAGGACATAAACTCCTTGTTAAGGTTTAATTAGCCTATAAATAGGCTTTATGGAGTGTAATTGCATATGTTTTGATGATTAATTGAAGGCTTCTTTATCTTCCTCTACACTTCGTCCTTATTTCTCCCCTTTCTTCTTCCTCTTACTTGTTCTCTTTATCTCTTCCCTTTAGTATCTCCTTTTCTCTCTGCCCTTTACTATATCCTTTTCTCTCTGCCCTATTTTGTCCTACATCAATTGGTATCAGAGCAGGTCTGATTCCTTTGACCTGCAACCATTAAGCCGAACTAAGATTCCTTCCAATTCAGCCACAATAGCACCCATCTATTCAAGTCGCGAGATAGAACAAGAGGACAAAAAGCATAAATTGACTGCACAACCAAGCTCCTCCTTCTATCTTCCATTCTCTTCTGCCCAAAATCCGAGTGGCGTCTCAAGGACTGCTCCTCCGTCATCGACCTCAACTGCTCCTCCGTCATCGACCTCAACTGCTCCTCCGTCATCGACCTCAACTGCTCCTCCGCCGTCGTGTTGTCGCCTCCGCCAGCTCCACCTCCACCATCGCCATCGTCGCCTACACCATTGCCGCCTCTGCCATCGCCGCCGCCGCCAGCGCCATCGCTTACTCTCGCCGCCGCCGCTCATCGCCGCCATCATCACCACCTACCATCGCCGCCGCCGCCTCGCCATCGCCGCCGTCGCCTCGCCTCCGCCAGCGCCCTCCTCCATCGCCGCTATTGTCGCCTCCGCCGCCGCCGCCGCCATCGCCATCGCCGTCCGCCTCCAAAGCCCCGCCTCTCGCCATCGCTGCCGCCGCCTCCGCCAGCCCGCCTCCATCCATCGCCGTCGCCACCTCAGCCCTTGGTTCAACGGACTTCACTGTCTCAGCCTTCCATTGTCGGCCTCCCCTTTTGTCTTTGCTTCAACTTCTGTCCACGGCTCGACAATAAGAAGAATCACGACCTAGTTATCGCTCAAATTATTTCCGGTTCGGTCCAAATTGGTTCGGTCCGGTGTATCCAGTTCGGTTCATCACAGACCAGTTCGACTCATCACACTGCTGTTCGGTTCAGCTCGTTTGGTTCGGTTCAGCTCCTCGCTTGGCTCAACTTCAGCTCGCTTTTTCGGTTCAACTCGCGCTCGATTTGGTTGAACTTTGATTCAGCTCGGTTCAGCTTGATTCAGCTCGGTTCAGCTTGGTTCAGCTCGGTTCGGTTCAACTTGGATTGACTCAGCTCGGTTCAGTTTGGATCAGTTCGACACGACCAAACTCGTGTGGAACCGGTAAGCTCTATTTTTGCCTCTTGATTATAAACTGGTAGATTTATTAGGAGGTTAAATTTTTATGTGCTTGGGTCTGATACTATTTATTTAATTCTATTTTGAGCCAGATTTAAAAAAAAACCTCTTTGAATGATTATTTACTTGATTTCTTTATCTGTTGTGTCTGTTAATAGAATTTTTAAATATTCTTACTCTAAGTTATTCTAGCCTATCTCAGTATTTTTGTCATATCTGTTTTCATCTTTTTTTCC